>JAJJWW010015981.1:0-464705 GCA_023531295.1 Papaver armeniacum | reverse complement strand
AGTGTTGTGTGTGTAGAGAGGTGTCTAGAAGTTGTAGAAAACTTCTCTATTTATAGGCTTCAATATTCTCCAAATCTTCTAAGGAGTAGAATCCTTTTCCTTTTGCAATTCAATTTCCAATTCCAAGCTTTTCTCAACTCTTCCACCTTCTCTTTTCAAATTTGAGTCCAATTCTCCATCCAATTCCAAGCCCAAGTCTTCACACCCATGAGAGAAGTCCATAGAAAATTAAATTTTTGGCTCGCCGAAAACTGGGATTATGGCGGAATTTGGGCGGAAAACGTCACCGCCCAGCCGCTGGAAATTTCTCCGTCGAGAGAATATTCGACGGAATATTCCGTCCCGGTCCTCAGTTAGGACTAACGGTCAAACTAGTCAGCGGTTAGTCAACCGTCGGTCAAAGGTCAACGATCCAATTCGGTGATCAACTCGAGTCGAGGCCAAGTCAATGATCCGGCTCGGTCCCGACCCAGGCCAGCTTGCAATTTTGCACTTGCCTTGCAGTTCACGGCCAAGATGGTCAGTGCATTCTCCATTCTCCTTTGAATCCCTTCACCACCATTTGCAACAGCTTCACTGCATCTTCAGTTCAACCTGCTCAACATACAAGCCATCTCTTCACATATCCTCCATCTGAGCTGTAATTCCTCAGCTTCAGAAGCAACCATCACCAGACAACAAGAGTCAAGCACCATCACCTCCATTGCATCTATAAATGCATCTCCTGAAACTCGAGCGGCAACACAACACTCTGTCAATTCTCGCCAACCCCTAAAGCTCCATGTACTCGGCCATATTATCTCGGGCTGGCCTTTGTAACAAAACCAACAAGCGGTGCAAGACTCCATCTCCACCGCCACCACACACTTTGCCATTACTTGCAACAACTCCACTCTTCATTTCACCACCACATCATTGCTCCACGAAACTCCTTCGACATCACCGCCAAGCCAACATCTTTGAACCATCCTCATACCGGAATCACTTTGCTGCTCCTCATACATACTCATTCTAGCTCAGGGCCACGACTTCTTCTCATCTTTGTAACTCCAGGCCATAATCACCTCACAACCAACTGCAACCTTGCTTCTAACCCTATCTTTATAATCTTTGCACTGGCTCATCACCATCTCACGGTGCCTTAGCATTATCAATTCCACCTGTTATTTCCTCATCTTGAGCTCAAATCGATGCCAATAATTACTCCTTCTCGCTTCACTTCCATTGTAGCCACCTTAAATCATTCCTAATCCAATTAATTGCATTTCTCGAACAAGCCCATCCTTCATCTTACATTCTGATTCAAGCCTCAACATCAACGCCAAATCGAACCCATCTTCTTGATTTCATCCGTTGTGCTTTCAACCCAAAACAAGTTCAAACCCTAACATACATCTAACCCATCGTTACTTTCACGGCATATCTTGATTCCTCTCTTCAAATCGACCCACAATCCCATCTCCACGAGTCTTGAAATTCATCCTCATTTCTTCACAAACCCATCTCTCGGCGGCTTACTCTCGATCTCTTCATCTTGACAATCAACGGCGCCCGATCTCATCTCGGTTTAAATTGCACCAACAACTCTTGAACTTCCCCCGGTTTAACGTTCATCCTCAATTCGAACGGAAACAGATCCCATTCTTCCCTGAGTCTTCTCCATCTCAGTTCTTCATCTGTTGTAAAGCAGATACAAACCCATCTTCCTCATCGATTTCTCTGACCAACAGCAGCATCGATTCTCTTAATCATTATCACCAGCCTCATCATTTTCTTCATCTCTGAGGTTTCTAATCGAACCCATTTTCTCTCTGCTTTTCGATCTCAATCTCTCGGTCTAAAGGTTGCGCCTCTTTCTGTGTCTTGATTTCGAGGCACAAAAAATGATTGAGAAATAATTCTCAATTTAGGGCTCGGGTTATAGTTACACGGATCAGGGTCGGGTCGGATGGATCAAGCTTAGGTTAGGATGTGGGCTTGGGTATGGGTGTGGGTCTATGGGTTTGGGTTTATACATCCATTTTACCAGCTGATAATAGCACTACATTTCTGGATAAGGGCTACCCAGTTTGGCAGCCCCTTAACTTGAACTGTCCTTTCTCTAGTGCTCCTCCTTGGTGAAATGACCTTTTTGCCCTTTTGGCTCAAATTGGGTGATTTCTTCTTCTTTTCCTCCGTGCGACTCCAAAGTAGCTACAAAACTCAAAACAAGCGTAAAATACATAATTTACAAGAAAAATAGCAAAGAAAGCATAAACTCTAGATAGTAAATACGGTGTATTCTACACCTATCACTTTGGAGACTTTTGAAGATGCTAGTGTAGCTTACTCGAGCCTTGATCTTAATAATGATCAAGCACCTATTCAAAAGGTAGAGCTTGAAGATGATGCATTTAGTGCTTGGAAAAAATTCCTTAGGGAAAGATATGAGTCCGCGGAAGTGTATGAGCATTGCAACAATGAGGAAGTTATTCCAACTCCGATCATAATAACGATCCTTCGCCTATTCAAAAGGAGGAGATTGGGTGTGACTTACCTATTGTTATAAACGGTGTAACACCCTCACAACAAGATCTTACAATTTATACCGACGAGAATCATTTTAGTGAATGGCCCGATTCCGATGATGAGAATGTTGAAGAGATGATGCTAGAGGATGAAACCAAATTGATTGATTTTGTGGAAGACCCAATTGAACTTGCCAATGATTTTAATGATGCCAAGACTTTGGTTAAGGAAGAAAACGACAAAGAAAGGTTGCAAGATTTGATAGAGGACCACGATATACAAGAGGTAAGTATTTCACATGAATTCTCTAAGGATGAAGAGGATTCCGTAAAACAAGAGATTGTGCAAGGTTTGTCTAACCCTTTGCATATTGATTCTTCTCCTTTACCTCTTATTGGTTTAAATGTATGTGCTTCGAAAGTATTTTTGGATGATTTTGTGCCTAAATACCCACCATTGGAAACACTTGATGCTAACACTATGCAGGTTTGCCAAAAGGAAACCATGGAAGTTCCAAAATTCTATATTCTTTATACACTTCCGAGTGTGGAAAAGAATAAGTGTGGGGGAAATTTCTATCGGCGATAACATCATTATTATTTTCTTGTGCTAACATTTGTATGGAGTTATTATTTGCAAAAGCAATATTATGGGTGGATCCCCAAATTTTCCGATTGTTAGTATATGGGGAGTGAATCTTACAAGAGCCAAGTCGGGCCGTCGACTTTAAAACAAGCGTTTAATGGGAGGCAACCCATAGGTTTTGTATTTCTTATCCTTTTGTTTTTTATTTTTGTTATTTCTTTTTCTTGTTCCTTATCATGTTAAAATTTTCCACCTTGACTTTACTAGGACGATTCAATTACATTGAGGACAATGTAAGGTTTAAGTGTGGGGGAGTGGTTAAGCATGTATTTAAAAAAAAAATTAAAAAATTAAAAAAAAAAATTTTTACATAAAACCTCCGACTTTTAGAGATTTTAGAGTCACTAGCATACTTCTAGGTATGTTTACATAGATATTCTGACCGACATAATTGAACTTGGAAGTGTTAGGTAACTACATTCGGATTTCTTGCTTGTTAGAGTGTTAAATAATGGATTTAATCATGCATTGATGCAAATTTGGTGCGGGGAGAAATGCATTATTAGAGTTCTTTGATCAATCATTAGTGGAGACTGCCCGTATTCATATCATGTGAGGCACCGACCAAATATTCTTTGTAGCTGACTAAAGAGCTTTCTTTTGAGTGTGTGTCACCGTGCGTTAATTCCTATAGAATGGTGAGCTACCCAACCTCCCACAAATAGAAGCACTACTCTTTGATCTCTTGAGTGCTAATTTTGTCAATCATAAGGGTGACGTCTATAGATGAAAGCCTCCTTCTTGTAGTTCGATTTGCAGTTAGCACCATTCTCTCCACAACAACGGATCCATAGAAACAACATCATCATCAACAAGGAGCGACATCAAAATCTACAAGGAAAGTTGAAGACGTTCAATGTTTATAAGCAACGGAACGAGAAACAAGAGCAAATTTCAAATTTAAGTAAAGCAACATACAAATGAGTGAATTTTTACATATTTGTTGAGGACTTATAATATAATGAGGTAATTCTATATCCAAGTATAAAGACTTATTCACAAGAGCGAAGAAAATCAAAAGGTGAGAATTGTTGAAGTTTATGATTTCGAGACAATACAAGTTGTGAAGAATCAAGCGGTAAAATACTTCTCCCACGGCCACGGTTTGTTTTTCACTTTGTTTTGTATTTTATTTCTCTTGTTAATAAAAAAAAAAAATGAAAAAAAAAAAAAAAATGAGACAAGAGAAAAATCTATCATTATTTTTATTTTTATTTAATAAGCCGTGGGGAAGGAAAATATATAAGGAAGTTTCAAGCAACAAGGATTTAAGGTAAAAAGAGTTACAAATTGTTAAGGATTTATGAAATTCGAGAGTTTATCACCAATAGTTGAAGCCGAAGCCGAGGACCAAGAAGATAAAGACGAGAAGCGGAAGATGTTTCTATTGGATGCCGTGAGAGTGGTGTTATCATAATTGGCGATCGGATGTGAAGGTGAGTAAGTAATCTCATCCTCGATAATAGTGGTTGATTTCCTTTCTTAGAGATCGTTAGAAAAATGGTTTTTCAAAATGTTAAAAGATGTGGGTTTTTAAAAATATTTCGGAAGTTGTCCTTCCCACCATTCAACGTGTTGCAGGAATTCTCTCTTCATTCCTACCTGCACACATGTGAGAACCATAAAAGTACGTCTTTTTGAGTGAAATTATCATAAAATCCTTTTTGGTGAGGCAGAAGTCGAGGCGAAATGCTTATTGATCGTTTCTCAAACACGCGTTCTCTCATTATGGTGTGGTTATTTATCACTCAACATTTAAGAATGAGAATATGTTCTTTAGTATTTCTAACTTCTTATTACTAGAATGCAGAAACTCTATGTCCTCATAACTCTTTGGATGCTTGGGACGCTTGAACGCTTTGAAGTTGTGAGTTTTTAGTTTGATTTGCTCGAGGACTAGCAAAGTCTAAGTGTGGGGGAATTTGATAGGGTGTAGAATACATCCTATTTGCTATCTATTGTTTATGCTTTCTTTGCTATTTTTCTTGTAAATTATGTATTTTACGCTTGTTTTGAGTTTTATAGCTACTATGGAGTCGCACGAACGAAAAGAAAAAGAAATCACCCAATTTGAGAAAAAGGGCAAAATTGTCATTTCATGGGCGAACATTATCTGGAGGCCAGTCAAGGTTAAGGGGCAACTCTTTTGGGAGGAATACTAGAGACCTTGAGTCCAAATTTGAGGTTAAGGGGTCAGTAAATTGGTTAGCCCTTATCAATGGTGACCGGGGTGTCATTATCCAAATTATCTTAAACCTAAATCGAGAGAGACTTTTCTCTCATTCATCTCATTCTTTCCACCTAAATTGAAGAAACAGTGTTCTTTGTTAATACCGAATCGATGAGAAGAGAGAGATAAGAAATTAGAGGCGTAGCCATGGAGAAGAGCATATGTTGCTGCTGATGTACCGAGAGAAGAAATCGAAGTTGCAATTGGGGTTTCTGAAGATGAATTCGATAGAGGTCGAAGATGATGTGCTGTATTGAAGCCATGAACAGACAAGGAAGGAGATGGTGGTAGTCTCGATGTTGATGGCTATGAAGATTAAGGATGGGTATGATCCAGTTTAGTTCTGTAGCAAGAATTACAAAGAGAAGATCTAGAGAAGAAAGGCGCGGTTCAAGGGTTTGATATGTTGTTTGTTCTTTGTAGAGGAAGAAATTAGGGTTCGATTCGAGTCTATAATGAAGAAATATGTCTTCTTGTTGGAAATTGATGAAGACACGAGAAGAAGCATAGATGGGTTTGAGAAGATATTGCAGATGGATGTCAGTCTGTGGATTGATTTCAGAGATGATAGAACAAGAAATTAGAGATGGGTTAGTAGCAGAAATTGAATATGGTTTTTTGATTTGAATCTGCAACCGAAGAACAAATGAAGGAAGGTGGTGGTAGCAGGTGAATAAGCTGCAGAATGGGTCTATGGTGAGCAGTGTGAAGTTGAGAAAAGATGGTTTTTGTGATTGTGAGTCTGTCGATGAATTAGAGATGGGGTTTTGGTGTTGTTGATGGTCTCTTAGAATGAAGCTCATTCGGGTTATTTTGAGTCTCGAGATAAAGAGGATGGAATGGTGTATGATGCTTGTATGAGTGAGGCTGTGAACGAGAGAAGGATGGAGCTTGGAAATGGTGGAGTTATTTGTGGTTATCTATGTATCTTTGTGGATGCAAAAGCAAAGTGCGGGTGGTCTAGAGGATATACGGATGAGAGAGTTGTGTTGTTGGTTGCGGTGGTGGCGCAAGGCTAGGTTGAAACCATGCTTGCATTGCATATGGATATGGGTTCGTGGTGATGGACTTTGTCTTTGAGTTACGGGGAGAATTGAATGGTTGTGCAAGGCGGTGGCGGTGATGCACTGAAATGTAAAAGGGTGCGGCGTACGGCACTTATGATTGTTTGTTCTTTGCTACGAGGGAAGAATGAAGCTCACACGGGGAATGCTTGCAATGAAGGCACCATAGATGTATGTTAGGATTTTCACGGGGAAGACCAAAAATAAGCACAAAACGGCTGGAAATGCCTTGAAACGAGAGGAGACTCTGTCTTAATCTCTCCTCGATGAGTCGACTCGGCGATTCGGATAACTCGGCCTTTCGGACCGGTCGGCCGATCAAGATACTAACTCAAGGCGACTCGGTGGGCGACTCTACTCCCTTGACCCGATTGACTAACGTAGGCCGTCGTTTGACCGTTACTTCTGACGGTATCGTAACGGAATATTCCGTCGACGGGAACAGAACTTTCAGGTGGCCGTCGGCGACTTTTCTGGCCGGATTCCGGTGATACCAGGATTTTTCCGGCGATTCAATATGTGCAGAATTTTGTGAAGAGTATTCTAGACTCATGGGTGTGAAGACTTGGATTTGGAATTGGATGGAGAATTTGGGTCAAATTTGGAAAGAGAAGATAGAGGATTTGAGAAAGACTTGAACTTGGAAATTGAATTGCTAAAGGAAAGGGTTTATTCCTTGGAAGATTTGGAGATCATTGAAGCCTATAAATAGAGAAGTTCTCTATATATCTTTTACACATCTCTCTACACACACAACACTTGTGTTTTTGCTTGCTTTTCAAAATTCTTCTTTTAATTATTTGTGTGAACTTGAAAAATTCTCCCTTTAATTATTTGTGTGAATTTCAAAAACATGAGTAGCTAATTTTCTTATTGATTGAGGATGAATTCCTAGTTCTTAATATATGATTTGAGTTTTGTTTTCAATTCTATCTTGAAATTTTTCACATGATTATCGTTTGTTTTTACTAATAGGAATGTTTATACATTCATGGTTGTTTGATAGGTTATTTAGAGTGCACGCTAAATTGATTTGTTAATTCAACCTAAATCTAGTATAAGTTAGGGGAATACGTAATCGTTCTCGACACTTTAAACAAGTAGAAAACACGAGACCTTGCGGAGGGATTCCGTGGAGCGATTGTGTGTAAAAACAACGCTAGAAAGTGGACCAAGCGACCGAGTTTAACTACTAGTACTAAACCTAAATTCATAGATCTTAATGCATTCGGGAATTACATCTTGTAAGCGAACCTCAAGGTGTTCTTTTGAATAGAATCGATAACTAAGCGGACTTGTTACTCGGTGATAAGGGATTTTGGGGCTAGCTAAGAGAACCTTCTATCCTACGTTGGTGATAATCATGACTAATAACATGTGGATGAAAAACATAACTTGAATCTTTGTTTTGCAACGAAGAAGGATTCCTTGATCTTGTCTCTCTTATTGATTTCAACTTTATCTTTGAATTGCTTTGTTTATTTCCTTTTGCTTTATACATCCCCCCTTTTTTGTGACAATTAAGACAACTGAAACCTCTTGCTCCTCGTGGGAACAAACTTAACTACCACTATATTACTTGTTAATTAGGTGGAAAAATATTAATTAATTTGTTGTGGTTACGACACGCATCATCCAGGAATAGATTAAGCGGTCCTGAGAGTATCAACATGATCAATGTGGGCCCATCTATCTCCATGTCCGACCGACCAAGATAAACCACGGCTCGATGCCTTGGTTCGCGCGCCTGAAGGTGGCATGCCACGCCCTTTAGGAATCCTTTGCAGCATGGGATTTACTTTGCCGTCGATCTCAACCGCTCTTCTTTACCAACCGAAAACTTGGTGGCCTAGATCGCACCTTCGTGGGATAGTGAAGTATAGACATGGACATCGCATGTCGTCTACACACATGCATGATCGGTCCTCTATAAAGCACTTCCCATGCTTGGATTCGACCAAGCTGAAAGAAGAAACTTGCGTACCTCTTAAACCCTAATCCGACGGTCGCGAGATGAGGGTTGCAAGTCATATCGTCCGTTCAACTTTGCCGGCTTGGACGGACATCCTAAGACATGAGTTAGGCTATCAATGAGGCGTCACCACAATCATCGTCCACCACTCTTCCACATGGAGTGATCGGTCAAGTCGGGGATTGCTTGTATAGCCTCCAAACGATCACTCGAAGATGGCTAGACATGATGCTATTTTAAGACGCTTAAATTCGTGACTTACTCCGGTAAGCCTTAAAAACAGCGATGCTTCATATATGCTGAATATACTCGATGCAGTGCCTGCATAGAATACACACGATACTTCACAAGTATCGAATTCCTAAATAACTTAGTTATTTAGTCTAGCATTACATGCTACTTTCCGTGGGTCCCACGATCCACACACTCGAGACATCAATCATGTCACAAACGGGGATACATCTTTGGGTATTGGTGCAGCGGTTTACAGCGTACGGCGTGCGGCGTGCAACGCGCCATCACAAGAACGTGTCGAAGTCATGGACGGTTAGAGATGACGGAGAGAGTGGGCAAGACGGTCATGTAACACCAACACACAACTCCACTACTCCATCACTCCACTTCCCACGAGAGACGTGAATAAGGCTCAAATGACTTGTATAAATAGGTTCTCCTCCCTATTTCCAACAACGAACAAGTCCAGGACAACGAGAGGCAAGTGTTGATACCATCGTATTCACACACCGGAACTGATAGCTTACATCCTGCAAGCCAGTTCAACTTTCTGATACAAGTCATACATAGCCAACACCTTCACAATCTCAACACCTTCTTCGCTTCCCTCCCTAAGATCAACCCCAGCTCCTTCACTTTGTGACCGAAACAAGTCCGGAACGACCATTTCTTGGTTTAGGCCGGATTTGCACAGATTGATTTCTCGAATCTACAAGCACTCTCGTGTAGTGCATTTGTTTAAGGTTTAGACTCATTTCTCATCCACACACCACAAATTACCAAAACCGGCAAAAATAGTTTTCACCCATAAACACTTGACTTGCCTTGTGTTTTGGAAATAGGGAGGAGAACCTATTTATACAAGTCATTTGAACCTTATTCATGTCTCTCGTGGGAACTGGAAGAAGTAGAGTGATGGAGTAGTGGAGTTGTGTGTTAGTGTTACACGACCATTCTTGCCCACTTTTCCTGTCATCTCTAACCATCCATGACTTCCCCGACACGTTCTTGTGATGGCGCATTGCACGGCCACGTTTGTAAACCGCCAGACCAATACCCGGTATGTATCCCCAATTTGTGACATGATTGATGTCTCAAGTGTGTGGATCGTGGGACCCACGGAAAGTAGCATGTAATGCTAGATTAAATAACTAAGTTATTTAGGAAGTCGACATTTATGAAATATCGTGTGTATTCTATGCAGGTAATGCATCGAATATATTCGGCATGTATGAAGCATCTCTGTTGAGCATCATGTCCAGCCTACTTCATGTGACAGTTTGGAGGCTACGCAAGCAAGCCCTCCCTTGGCCGACCACATGGTGTGGTAGAGTGGCGGATGGTAATCATCACGACGCCTCATTGACCAATTAACTCCTGACTAGGGTTGTATAACCAAGCAGGTGAAGTTGAACGGACGAGATGATCTTGAGACACTCATTTGCAACAGTTAGTGGAATTAGGTTTCTTGAAGAGGTGCGCAAGTATCACTCTTCAGCTTGGTCGAAACCAAGCTTGGGAACACTTTTTGGTAGGGTTGATTGGGCATGCGTGTAAACGGCATGCCGGTGTAGGCTCCCATACCTTATTGTCTCATGAAAGTATGATCTGGGCCACTCAATTTGTCCGGCGAAGTTGAGTGGTCGAGATCAATTTGCGACAAAAATCCGGTGCCGCAAAAGCCGGGCGTCATGCCAACTTCGGGCGCGCGTTTCAAGACGACCAAGCTTGGTCGGTCTTGGCCGATTAGTCTGGTGTACACGTCCATCCCTTAATATCCCATAGAAACGTGATCTAAGCCACTCAATTTGTTCGGCAAAGTTGAGTGGTCGAGATTACTTTGCAAATTGGGAGGTGTGACCACGCCTAGTTTGGGCATGCGAATCGAGGCAACCCGGGCATGATATGCCTTGGCCGATCGGGTGTGGAGATAGATGGGCCCACGGTGGTCATGTTGATACGCACCGGACCTGCCTAGTCTAATCTTGGACCCTTCATTCGTGCGGGGATAAAATGGACGCTCGTGATGTTCAAACCCTAATTAGGGTTTCACCCAGCCGTGCGTCATGCCTTGTTTGGGCGCACGAACTGGAACGACCAACTATAGTTGGTCCTGACGGATAGGTCATGTATGTAGGCGGGCTTACAATGAGTGTGTTGACATGCTCTGGGCCCTTTGAATCTACATCTACACCCTCCATCTATGCCTGCGAAGATGGATGGTTGAGACTATTTTGCGACACATGTAATGTGCCGCAAACCCTAATTTAGGGTTTTTCGTCCATACTTCTTTGGCTTGGACGGTTTGGCAAGCTATGCCACCCTTTTGGGGAGGCCGACCATGCGGGCCCGTGTTGGGTCGGTGGTGAATATTCCAATACCTGCTTGGGGGTTATGGAGCCAATCCAAGTCATCCAATCATCTTTGGTGAAGTTGGATGGTTATAACAAGTTTTACGAGAATGATATGGACAATCCATATTAAAATATGCTCAATCGGGCTAGTATAACACACCGAGAGATGTATGCTCAATCGGGTTAGTATAACACACCGAGAGTCGTAGCCTGTACGAGTATTCCGTACATGATTCATTATTAATGCTTGGAGGTTCGTGTTGCTCTGCTGAGAACAACACTCAGTCGTCATGCCGCACCGATAATGAGTACAGGAAATACAAGCCTGGTCATGCATTAATTAATAATGATGTAAATTCACAGGGTATATGGGATTGTTGCTACATGCTCCAACCTGGATGAATTTCGTGTACTTAATTCACAGAATGCTGGGTTTGTTGTCACATGCTCCATTCTAGGTGAATTAGTAAAGTGAAGAAGTATTCATCACTTATTAATGGCTTTATTTTTTGCAAGATGTTAGCGCCTAATTTTGGCTTTACAAGTTTAGCCCTAAACTAAAATCCACCATCAACAATATTGACAAGACATTGGTAGAGTCAAAGATGGTCGATTTTAGCCTACTTGTAATAACCGCAAGTGCACGGTGTCTAGTCCATAAGACATGGCAAGTACGAGTCGAACCACGAGAGACTTGTGGTCTTGTGTGTAATCAAAGGCTTGCTAGACTGAGTTCGAGAGAATTGTAACACAATATTGGTTGTTGTTGATGCGGCGAGATGAAGTTATGACAATGAAATAAATGAAATACAACAGTGAGAATAAATGGGTGTTGGGATTATCAAATCCACCTCTAAATCATGTTGTGTGTCAACTAGTTGGAGTATTCTTGTTCCTGTGGCAGACAAGGGTAGTTTGTCAATTCTACCACCTATCTAAGGAGTTTCTCCTAGTGATTCTTCAATTAACAGCTAAGGTACTAACCTAGAGCACTAGTTGTCTAATTAAGCACAACTAGTCAAGAGAATTAGCAATAATGATTGAAGCAAGAGCTGAAACACACTCAACACGAGATATAACCTAACTACAATGTATACTTGGCATGCATTGTGAGAGAAAAGAATTGAGGTGTTAGAATTGAAGTTATCTGATAAAATTAAGCACTCAAGAACACTCAAGCAAAGTTGAAATCATAACAGTGACTTAGGGTTTCATTGAAACCCTAGCAAACTAAATTAAAACATCAAAAACAACAATTAACCTACAATTAAACCTAAATTGGTGCTCTGGCTAGCCCAGGCATAAACTCAAACATCAAATTACACCTTCTATTTATACATGCCCAGAAAACAAAACCCTAATTCTCTTTAAAATAGAAATTAAATTAAAATACACTCTCACCCACGTCTCTGAATCGTGCTCTCCTCTTGTCAATTCGTCTCGACCTCTTGAATCGACCATGCATGGGGTTTGGTGGTGAAACCCTAGCTTCAATCATCTCAACCTAGCTTCTAGGTTAAGGTAGAAGCTATGGATGGAGATGGGTGATGCGAGGGTAGGCTGAGGAGGTGGTGATGGTTACAGTGCGGTGACGAGAGATGGAGTGGTGGTGATGGGGTAGCTCTGCACAGGTATGGGAGGAGAAGAACAAGGGGATGGTTTCTCGATTAAAGTCGGGAGAGGAAGAAAGATAAGATGGAATAAGAAATGGGTTTGCTCGATGGGTATAGGTGATAGGGGGTTTTGCTGTGGAGCGGGCGCAGCGAGAAGACGATGCGAAGGTTGGAGCGAGCGTAGGATGAAGATGCGCGAGATCTAAATGGCTCAGGAAGAATCAGGCAGATTTGGTGTTGAGCGGATGCATCAAGGGACGATGAGCAAGAAGGAGCGACCGTAGGATGTAGGAGATAGAAATCTCAACGACTCAGGGTGAACGGGCTCGGATCCGGGTCGCGGGTAGCTCTAGCCCATGTCTTGTAGATGGGTTGCTCCTTGTTGGGTTGCAACTGATGCGCGCGGGCTTTGGCTTTTTACTCCATAGACGCTTGTCTCCAATTTTCTGCTCCTCAATTTCTCCGAGCTTTATTTTCTACCTAAAAACACAAAATTAATTAGTACAAATATTTATTCTTGAAAACAAAGAAAATACGGAGAATGGGGATAATATCTGATTTACGAGCACAAAAGATGAGTTAAATGCCAATAAAAAGGTGTATAAATATGCAATATTTGGCACTCATCAAATACCCCCAAACCTGAATTTTACTTGTCCTCAAGTGAAACGAGAAATTAGAAATCCTAACTATACCCCTGTGGAGTCTCTCGAATGCATTTAGCGTATGCACTAAGCCTTTAAACCCCTAGGTGTCCCTAGTGGACGAGTTGTAGTCTCGTGAGGGTTTACAAGAGGTGTACCCACAAAACCTTCTCCAACTTCAGTGTAAAAGAGTCTCAAGCCTCCAAGAAGCTATGAGGACATAGAGTTTCTGCATGCTAGTAACATGAAGTTAGAACTACCAAAGAACGCATTCTCATCCTTAAGTGTTGAGCGAGAAGTAACCATACCATATGAAAGAATTCGGATTCGATTGTGATCATAAGCCTCGACTTCTGCCTCACCATTAGGGTTTTATGATAATTGCACTCAAAAAGATCGCTTTTTAGTCTCTCATGTGTGCGGCGGGAATAAAGTGAGAAATCCCGCACACGTTGTAGGTAAGAAGGATAACCTTCCGAAATAATTTACTGGAGACTCCACGAAGTGTGGACAAATAGAATCTTTTTCCTCGATGATCTCTAAGAAAGGAAATCAACCATTAGCAAGGATGGGAGTACTCACTTACCTTCTCACCCGATCGGAAATTAATATCACTCTCTCAGCATTCATAGAAACGTCTTCAATCTTCGGTCTTCGGTCTTCAAATGTTGATGACGAACTTCTGAACTTTACAAAAACTTGAAAATAATTTAATTTTTTTTATTTTATTTTTTATTTTTTTTGGAATTACAATAAAACAATAAAACTCAATTTTTCACAAACTTCATTAATTCTCATCTTCTTTTCTTTTCTTTGTTGCACGTAAACCTTGGACTATATCAACTTTTCCTTCAAATATTTTGATGATGCTCCGCTTGCTGACGACGATGTGTTTCTATGAAAGTGTTGATTGAGAGGGAGAGAGTGATGCTAACTGCAAATCGGTATTTAGAAGAAGTTTTCATCTTTAAACGTCACCCTCATGATTGACAAAAATAGCACTCAAGAGATCAAAAGTAGTCTTTGAAATTGGTGCGAAGTTGGGTAGCTCACCATTCTACCCTAATTGACGTCGGTGACACACACTCTATGACTTTTCTAGAAAGTTGCAAAAATTGAAGGTTGGTGCCTCACTTGATGTAAAATGGGTAGTCTCCACTATGGTTGATCACAATTCTACTACCGAATATCTAAACAAAGACACCTAATTCGCTCTCTCGGTATGGTTAAATCCAACTTTAACGCTCTAATCAACTAAGAAACCCGATTGTGTTCTCCAAGGTACTTCCAAATTATGTTATTTCTGTCGGACTCTCTATGTAAACATAGCTAGAAGCATGCTAGTGACTCTAAAATCTCTAAAAGTTGGAGGTTTTTACAAAAAAGTTTTTTTTTTTTTTTTTTTTTTTTTTTGAAAATAAAAGATTAAAAAGACTAAAAACTCTATATGCAAATGCAAATGCACCCCCAAACCTAAATCAAACATTGTCCTCAATGTGTCAAAAGATAGAGAAATTTAAACAGTCACATACCATGAGAACTAAGCTGATAAGAGAAAAGGGAAGAGATTACCGGATATCGGCGGGAGCAAGGTTAGAGCTTCATTAGTCAAGGCTAGAATCCAACATTCTCAGTGGAGATCATATCGGATTAGCACAATATATGTACAAGAAGACTCAACCGATTCAAGAAAAGAAAAATTAACAAGTCCTACTGGATTATATACAATGAAAATTTACCATACACCAACAATCTAAAGAGTTGAGGATTAACCCAAAAGACAATATGTACAAACATCAACAGCCTTACACAAATATAATATGAGAGTGCAAGTAAGACTGCATATGTGAATGAGTTTCCCCCAAACCTAAACTTGTCAACAGGTGTGTTTGAGAGCACAAAATCTTGTAATTTTAAAGGTACATCATGCAAAAGGTCTAACTCAAAATGAGTTTTGCTAATAACAGCACACATACACATTCCAACCGTGGTTCCTTAAAAGTGTTATACTTTGATGCAAAATAGTCCAAGAGGACTTGGGAAGCACAAAGCTCTAGGCCTAAGTTAGGCATTTTCAGAAAAGTTGGTTTTGCAATTTTGTTACAAACTACACCTAGGTTTGGTGGAGGAATTTCAATCTGTGCCTTAGGAGAGAGATTAGGTACATCTAAGTTGTTTTCATGTATAAGATCATTTGCACCGTCACACACTTTCCTAAGGTCAGAAGAAGGTAAATCATGTTCACCTGCATAAAACAATTCATCAATCTCCATGTCATAATCATCATTACCCAAAATTTCAATCTCATGCATAAGATCATTGGTGTCAGCATTCTCATTTTCAGATCCCAAATCAGCATCACATGTATGAATATTAGAAGAAGCATCATTCATAGGGTTCACAGAAGAGACACTTAATGTCTCTGAACCTAAAGATTGTACTATGTTTTCAAAATGCACATGCTCTTCATCATCATCATCATCATCATAACAAAAATTCATCTCCCCATTCAAAATTTGAGCATTTCCAGTGTACTCATCTACCTCTAGATTAGGTTCATTTGAAGGGGAGTTTTCACTAGTGAGTATACATGTTTCATATGAATGATCATTACATGGTTGTGCACATGGTTCACTAGAGAAGGGATGATCATGCATTTTCCATCCAAGTATAGCATTGTTTAGCTCTATGAGCTTTTCCATTAGTGACTGCATACAAGGGGTTGGGGGAGTATAACATTGTTCATCCTCCCAAGGTGGTTGATGATACATGTGTGCATGGTTGTAAGGGTTCTTAGAATACTGATCGCAACCTTGAAAGGCTGATTATGGTCCCAATGATTACCAGTATAGTCACTTCTAGACAATTCGTACATTGGATTATCATGGCTTTCCCTAGACTGCCTAAAATCATGCAAAATATAGCGAGTTCTCGTGCGGGGTGGCCTAAGCTACCACACAAGGTACAAGCATACATTTTATATTGTCTAGGGGAATTAGATTTGACAGATTTCTCATGTAATTGCCTTTCTAAAGCAGATACTTGAGCTTCTAATTGATCTAAAAGTGATGACTGGGTATGAGAAAGTTGTTCATTTTCAATCTGTGGTAGATGATACATGTGCTCATAATGATTAGGGTATGTGGAGTCAGGGCCCTGGGAGGGCTCATATAATTCCCTAAAATCACTATGGTATGTGGGGAGTTCATACTGTGAAGCATGCCCGTAAGCAAGCTCTCTAATGGATTTGTTTGTATCTCCGATTTGCGGACCAAAATCCTGACATGATCTAGCAACTTAATTTGAACTCAAAAAGAAGCATAGCACACATCAAATCATGTATAACCAATGATGTTTCAAAACAGGGAAGTTAAGCCCAAATGATGCAAAGCCCAGTTGTAGTGGGCTCAGTTTGGTTTATTGGGTTTAGTTTGGTTTATGTGGGATTTGGTTTGTGTGGGCTTTGTTTGGTTTGTGGGCTTCAGGTGATACAGCACAGGCTGAGATAAGCCTAGTGATGGTGGGCTTCAGATGTTATGGAGAGCCCAGGTTATGTGGTGTTGGGTTTAGTTTTTGTGCAGCCCAACAGCTGAACGGCCCAGCTATGCAGGCCAAGTTATGTGGGCTGAGGGTTGTGTGCAGAAGCAGAGCCCAGTTTGGGTTCAGTTTGTTCACAGCCCAACTGCTCAGGTTATGTGGGACTCGGACAGTCTGCGGCTACACAAACTTAGTCGGGCCAAGCACGGATTATGTGCGAGATCTTATGCACAAAGTTGGCAATTTTAACACACACAGGGCTAAGTGCATTCACAGCACAGCACAACAAAGAAAGTGAGCAGCTGATGCACAGGTCAACAAAAGCAAGACTTAAACAGTTATAGGGGATGGAACCAAACACAAGCTTTGTCGAAGCCAAGGAGACACAGTGAAATAGCAAACTGATTCAATCAATTCTAATGCACAGCACACACAAAAGCACAAATTTTCAGCTAACACAACTTTTGCTCAAGTGTCACAGAATCATGCACAAATTCCAGATTCAACAGGGTAGCATGCTACTCAATTTTTCACAAATCATGTGCAAAGATGCAGGGTAGATGCAACAGATGGACAATAAACTTTTATAGATGCGCAGATGCACAGATCGGAAATAAACCTTCAAAGACTTTACACCCAACTTGATATGAGGCAGAGTATCAACTGGTTCCAGTTGACTTCGATTTTCACAGGAATATGCACAATGGTACAGGGCAGATGAAGTCAACAGGGTTTGATGATCACAGGCATGCTATTCAGATGCAAAGACAGCACTCTTGACCAATTTGGCAAGCCACAGAAAGTGTGAGCTAGCTCTATTGAGTATCACTGCAATCAGCCAAGCGGGGCAGCAACGAGGGCTGAGTTATGCTCGGGGTTGTTGGAGTCAATTGGGGTAGTTGATATTAACCAGCCCAGTTGATGCAAACAGACTTGGGTATCTGTAGCTCAAACTCACGGCTTGGGGGCCGGAGTTAAGCTCGGGGCAAATGCACAAATTGAGGGTTATAGCACAGGTATTAACAAAGTTAAGAGATCACAGATCATTCACAGCACATTCCCATGCCACCCTCAATTCAGAGCATGCACAAAGGTAACATGGCAGATGACACAGCTAATACCAATTCACAGATGCAACAAGGTTGACAGGGTAATGCTCAGGGTATGCAACTCAAGGTGACTAGCTTGGCAAGTGATCAAATGACAGTAAATGCGCACAGGTTTATGCTCAGGCCACACAAGGTTTAGTTGACATCAGCTGGTAGACACACAGATGTGGTATTAGCTTTAGTTGTCTAACTAGAGCTTGCTGAAGTGCAGGGCAACAGCTAACTAGGGATTCACGAGGTTATGCTCGGGGGTTCACACAAGCACTGAGAACACACAATCTTTCAGTTTCGGATATTGATCACTTCCTAGCAAGAGGTTTTATCATGCATTCGGGGCAGTGCTTGGGTTGGATAGCTACTTTGTTATGCAAGGGCAAACAGGTGTATAAACAATGATACCCAGCTCAATTTTAGTCATGCACAGGTTAAAGCAGCAGAGTAGCTAGCAAACACAAACTCAAAATGTCATATGGATCAGCAACAAAATGACTATTTCACATTTGCATATTGGTTAGCACAAGATTAGGGCATTACGAGCTAGCATGTTTGTGATTCACGGATCGTGGAAATTCAAAGTTGTGGCTCGAGGTGGGGTTTGCGACCAACTTGGTTAACCAAGTTATAGCTCAACTCTACGGCTACGGGGCTGGGGTTGAGCACAAGCCCAGTGGAAAGTTAAGATGTTACGGCATAGTGAAAATCTGCACTATTTCACCCTAGTTTCGATACATAGGTCACGGAAAGCATACACTTTAAAATTTCAAAAAAGCTGCTCAAGTGTCAAAGAGATATGCATACAATGAGTTCAACGGAGACAATTATGGATGGTTGCCTAGAAGGGTAGCTACTCACATGCATATACCCACACAATTTAGCACAAAATCGAGCACCATCAACTAGCATTGAACCACTCACATGAATAGCATGAATGGCAGGGGCTGCTCAGGTGCTTTGTGAATTCAAGCTTTGCGCCTTTTCCTTCTCTTCCTTAGGATTGCTCAACGGCTCACAGTACACATTCACTCAATAGCAAATTTCGGTCCCCGGGAATGTGCATGAAAATTGAAGCATTTCATAGCTGAGATTTAACAGTTAGAGTTGCAAGACATACAATATGACCGCCATGAGATGTTAATCAAGATTTGGACCGCAAGGGGAAAAGTAGTAGCATTATGCCTATTTGGACCGACCGATTTGGCGGGTTGATAAACTTGGTTACTTGGACTGACCAGGTTCAAGAATTTCAAGTAACACTACTATACAGGTAAATGATGCTTATAGCTCAGATCAAAAAGTTGAGATGCAAATGAGGTGCTAGAAAATGCAGCTGAGAATTAAAAGTGCAATTTAAGCTAACTCTAGATACAAATGAGATGTAAACTAATGAGAAGCACTGAAAGATGATAGATATGCAAATTAAGATAGCTAACCACAAAAATCATATGCTAATGGAATGCACAGGTGAGGATACTAAAATGCAAGTTGCAGATGAGTCACAGGATGCAAATGATATGCTTTAACTTACAAGGAAGAAATTCTAAGATTATACAGAGATGCAAGAATGTAACAGTGCATAAAAGATGACAGTTAAAGGTATACTACAACAGTGGACAACAAGATAAACTCTAACACATATATACAAAGTTTTAAAATGAAAACAAGGAAGCAAGCAACAATCAACATGGCACACGCCAAGTCCCCGGCAGCAGCGCCAAAAACTTGGTAGGCTGGGAAGATGGTCTGATTTTAGCCTACTTGTAATAACCGCAAGTGCACGGTGTCTAGTATGTAAGACATGGCAAGTACGAGTCGAACCATAGAGACTTGTGGTGCTGTGTGTGATCAAAGGCTTGCTAGACTGAGTTCAGAGAATTGTAACACAATATTGGTTGTTGTCGATGCGAATGAGATGAAGTTATGACAATGAAATAAATGAAATACAACAGTGAGAATAAATGGGTCTTTGGGATTATCAAATCCACCTCTAAATCATGTTGTGTGTCAACTAGTTGGAGTATTCTTGTTCCCCGTGGCGGAAGACAAGGGTAGTTTGTCAATTCTACCACCTATCTAAGGAGTTTCTCCTAGTGATTCTTCAATTAACAAAAGGTACTAACCTAGAGCACTAGTTGTCTAATTAAGCACAACTAGTCAAGAGAATTAGCAATAATGATTGAAGCAAGAGCTGAAACACACTCAACACAGATATAACCTAACTACAATGTATACTTGGCATGCATTGTGAGAGAAAAGCATTGAGGTGTTAGAATTGAAGTTATCTGATAAAATTAAGCACTCAAGAACACTCAAGCAAAGTTGAAATCATAACAGTGACTTAGGGTTTCATTGAAACCATAGCAAACTAAACTAAAACATCAAAAACAACAATTAACCTACAATTAAACCTAAATTGGTGCTCTGGCTATCCCAGGCATAAACTCAAACATCAAATTACACCTTCTATTTATACATGCCCAGAAAACAAAACCCTAATTCTCTTTAAAATAGAAATTAAATTAAAATACACTCTCACCCACGTCTCTGAATCGTGCTCTCCTCTTGTCAATTCGTCTTTGACCTCTGAATCGACCATGCATGGGGTTTGGTGGTGAAACCCTAGCTTCAATCATCTCAACCCTAGCTTCTAGGTTAAGGTAGAAGCTATGGATGGAGATGGGTGATGCGAGGGTAGCTGAGGAGGTGGTGATGGTTAAGTCTACCGACGAGAGATGGAATGGTGGTGATGGGGTAGCTCTGCACAGGTATGGGAGGAGAAGAAGAAGGGGATGGTTTCTCTGATTAAAGTCGGGAGAGGAAGAAAGAGAAGATGGAAGAAGAAATGGGTTTGCTCGATGGGTATAGGTGATAGGGGGTTTTGATGTGGAGCGGGCGCAGCGAGAAGACGATGCGAAGGTTGGAGCGAGCGTAGGATGAAGATGCGCGAGATCTAAACGGCTCAGGAAGAATCAGGCAGATTTGGTGTTGAGCGGATGCATCAAGGGACGATGAGCAAGAAGGAGCGACCGTAGGATGTAGGAGATAGAAATCTTAACGACTCAGGGTGAACGGGCTCGGATCCGGGTCGCGGGTAGCTCTAGCCCATGTCTTGTAGATGGGTTGCTCCTTGTTGGGTTGAAACTGATGCGCGGGCTTTGGATTTTTACTCCATAGACGCTTGTCTCCAATTTTCTGCTCCTCAATTTCTCCGAGCTTTATTTTCTACCTAAAAACACAAAATTAATTAGTACAAATACTTATTCTTGAAAACAAAGAAAATACAGAATCTGGGATAATATCGATTTACAGCACAAAGATGAGTTAAATGCCAATAAAAAGGTGTATAAATATGCAATATTTGGCACTCATCGAGACATCTCCGCACCAAAGTTTTCTCCAAAATGGGAAGGTCCATACGTGATCACCAAGGATTGTAACAGTGGCTATTATAATATTGCCAAAGAAAGAACGCATTCAACCTAGCTCCATGGCATGACGTAACCAACATATCTGGAGGATGCAAGGCAGTCGTTGTTCCAAATTCAGGGCAACGTCCACTTCCCTGGTAATATTTATTTACTTTAACTTGATCATTATATTGTTTGATCGTCACCATATATTGCTTACCCCGCAATAGTGTCACTATTACGTGCTAAGTAGGGGACTTAATATTGATGGGGGTTTCGGTTTAGGGCTAAATCGTGAAACCCTATATTTTAATACGATGTCGCCCTGCAAAGGAACAAAAGTCACTTGAAAGTGATGAGTGCATATACCCTTTCACTTACATATATATTAAGCAATTTAACATATTTACAAAATTTATCCAGAATGGTGCATGAAGCAAAAATCCCAGATATTCTGTAAATTTTAACATATTGCGTTATTCACTAATGCATTGACTGCCTAGTATTTTCCTATGCTATGTTTTCAGCCGAACTCTCAATATTGGCATGACATGACGATTAATGTTCACTCGGAATGGAGTAGCATGAATCTCCCGAAGTGTCAGTGTTGTGACCTGCATGAAAACACTCATATAGGCTACACCACCTAGGCCTATCAATGGAAGAATATCCGTCGGATATTTAGAAATCCGATATCCGACAGGTTAAACACTATCGGATATTCGATATCCGATAATATCCTATAAGATATCAAAATCAAATATCGTTTCCGATAAATAAGCTATCGGATATCGGATATTCATCCGATAATATCCTATTTACGAAAAAAAAGTCAAAAACCCTTTAAAATATGTTCATAATTGAAATTTAAGTTCAATTTTCCAAACATTTCATATCGGATATCGGATATTAGGTAAATCACAAATAAATCACAAATATGGTTAGGGTAAATCACAAATAAATCCATGTTCTATCGGATATCGGATATTAACCAAAAGGATAGAGCCTAATCCGATTCCGATAGGTTAAGGAAGAAATATCCGATAAATATCCGTATCTGATATCCGATAAAACGGATAAAATCCTATAGGATCCCGAATACTCGGAAACGGATTCCGGATATCGGACATATATTGACAGGCCTAACACTACCCTCTGACAAAGAGATCAGCGTGTTTACACACCTTTTAATTGAAAGATAGCGCGATCGAACGCGTTTAATTTCCTTAAGGGAAGTCTAGACTGTCCATATCAGTCTTAAGAAATGATCACGGCCACATGATTTGGCCACACAATTTAATAAGCCTAGCCTACTCCTAACGGAACTAGGCAATCCTCATGATAAACACCAAGGGACCACTAGCATCTCGGCCGAAATTACTTTAGCTCGTCCGCTACATCCTTGAACATTCACCACAACGTGGATGATCGCGCTGACTGAAAATAGCTCAAACGATCTAAGACCGGCAAAAACGGTCTCAAAATCCATCGCGTCCGTCCAACTTCGCCAGCCTTGTTGGACGGCTTGGATCGCATCTTGAACGATCAAAGAAGCGCTGGTGTGTTCACCGACGACCCAGCTATACCCATGGGTGATCGACTTGCTCACGGCAAGTCAAGAGCATATAGAATCGTTCACCCAAAGTAGGGTGAACGCGCTGCTTTGAAACCCTAATTGTTGTTTGCGGCAGTATGTTATTTCCGCAAATCGATTACGATCGTCCATCTTTGCTAGCTAAAGTAAGTGGATTAGATTCAATTTTAGGCAGATCAAGAAAGGTCAGCGCACTCACTGGTGCCCCGTCTTTGCATAGGGCCGATAGGCCTGCTTGAACTAGCGCACATCGTTTCAAATCATTTAGCCGAACTAGGGTTGGCCGCACGGCCCCTAAACCTTAAAATATCATCAATGGCAATAAACAACTGTCGCAAATCATCTCGTCCATCCAACTTCGCTAGCCTAGTTGGATGGTGTAGATTTATTCTCAGAAAACCAACAAAGTAGCATTGTGACCACCGGCCATCACTCCTCTACGAGGAGAGGTCGACCAAGTGATAGCTCGCCCATAGGGCACTCAAACGATCACCCAAAGGTGGTCGGTCGTCTTCTTGTTTTAAGACGCTCAATTCGTGACTGATTCAATCGATCTCTAAAACAACGATGCTTCCATTACATCGATTATTTTTCAGCTACTTGTTTAAAAGCGATGCTTTATAAACATCGACCATAAGCGATACTATGCAAACATCAATTTCACAAATAACTTTATTATTCTAACCGAAAGCACTATGTGCTGCTTTTAGCGGCAAGTCACATGACTTGACCCATTCACTCGAGACATCAAACATATCACAAACCGGGGATGCTCACTTTGGGGTATTGGTCGCAGCGTTTACGATTGTGCGGTGTGCAACACGCCTATTACGAAAGTGTCGAAATACGGACGGTTAACAGTAATGAGAGTAGTGGGTAAACGTGTGATCCGTCTTCCCTCATAACTGAAACACGATGATCATCACCTTCCGCACAACTCCACTTCTCCATTACTTAAATTCCTCCACTTCCTATGAGATAAGGGTGTTGTCAATGACTTGTATAAATAGGTTTTCAATCTATTTCGAAAACAGAACACAAGTGTTATCAACACAAGTATCTAGAAACCATTTTCTGATTCAAGTCATAAACATCCATACCCTTCATAATTCAACATTCTTGTAGGATCATAATATCGCAACGTACAAGGCTCGCGAGATTAATGAACGACGGCGTCGCGAGGGAGTCGCAGGGAGCTAAAATAAACGACGCAATGAATAACGACAGGGCAAAACATAAAGAAGACGTGAGACCCGGCGAGGATTAAGAAGTGTCGCGAGAGTGAATGTTTGTGCATCTGCGACACTTCGCGAGACATTCCCGAAAATAAAGGGGAACTTAGCTGTCATCCACTATGTATTACCCTATATAAAGGGCTAAATGAGTCTGTAAGAGGGAGAGATCTTTTTGGAATTGTTAGGCAAGTCATTAGGAGAGAGAAAGTTTAAGAGCGTTTTAACTTCTAAGTGTAATTCTATTTTTCCTGTGTAAACACTTCATGAATTCAATCAATAAATGTTCTTGATCTTACATCTTCCAATGGATTAATTAAGCAAAATCGAGTAAGGGGTGTAGTGTGGGAAATCCTGCTACTACATATGCGCTAGAAACAGGGGACGAATCATTGGTAAAAGAGAGAAGATCGCAATTAAAGTTGTTTAAATCAAGAAAATGAGAAAGGAATATCTTAAATCGGATGAGACGGATTTAAAAGATATGGCATGCAAAGACAGACAAAGAGCAATGATTAGTGAATTTGATGAAAATATCGGAGGAAAAATACACAAACGGGATTTTGAAGGAAAGAAGATTATGGATAGAGAAAGGACATCACCTTTGAAGGATTGGGAAAAGCAGGAGATAACATTCACGGGGGAAATATCAAAAGAAAACTTGGATCACATGTCTCCACCGGTGATTGCAATAAACGCGTATAAGGAAGGAGAGAATCGGAGAATACGATGAAAACATGGGTGATGAATGGAGTTTTAATCGATACAGAGAGTCCGGTGAACATCATGTTCTATCACGCTTACAAAAAGATGGGATATAAAGACGAAGATATGATTTTCGCGGCATACAATATTCAAGGTTTTGGTAAATCCATAACAAAAGTTAAAGGGGAGATAAAAATACGTATTCCGTTAGGAGGAATCGAAACACAGTGACATTGAGTGTGGTGGATATGGAATCACCATACAACATGTTACTAGGAAGACCATGGGTACATGCAATAAAAGCTGTGGCGTCGACGCTTCATCAATGTATCAAGTTCCCTACACCAACTGGAATCAGCGAGATCGAGGGGACGCTGCCAAGGGAAGAATATATTATCAAAATGAAGTAAAGTGTTGCGAGGAACAAATAAATAAGCGAAAGAACATATCAAAATACCGCAAAAAGATGGCGAGGGCAACTAAGAAAGAAGAAGAATTCAGAGTTTACATGATAAGAGCAAAGGAAGGAAAAGGCATACCTAGCGAGATATCGGGAGAAGAAGATGATCTTGCGAAAGGACCAACCCCTATGGGAGAACCGAAGGCCGCTTACGTCGCGGCGGAATCAACTAAAGAAGTGAATATTGGAACTAAGGAAAAACCCAAGATGCTAAAGATTGGAACTAGCATGGAAGCAGATGAAGAAAAAGAACTGTCGATCTCACGAGATTATAAAGACATCTTCGCATGGGATATGGATGAAATGCCTGGTATAGATCCGTCGATCGCCTGTCACAAGTTAGAAATTGATAAAAACGTGAAGCCATTTAAACAAAGAATTAGAAAGATAGCAACAGCATATCACCCTCAGATAGAAGAAGAACTGCAGAAGATGCTGGATGCAGGAATTATTAGACAAGCAAAATATCCCGAATGGATAGCGAATATGGTTATAGTTCCAAAGAAGAACAAGGGAATACGGATTTGCATTGATTTCAACCGACTTAAATAAAGCTTGCCCTAAAGACAGTTTTCCACCGCGATATTCCACAACTAGTCGAATCGGAGAAGCCGAATGAGAGAGTATCATCTCTCGGACGGATACAAAGGTTACAACCGCATTCCCTCGCCGAGGAAGATCGAGAGCATACCGCTTTCTTCGCTCCAAGAGGATTATATTGCTATACTAAAATGCCGTTTGGTTTACGAAATGCTGGAGCAACATATCGAGGATGGTAGAAAAGGTTTTCGCAGAATGGATACATAAAACATTAGAGGTATACGTAGATGACATGTTAAATAAAAGTAAAAAGGCGTAAGATCATGTGCGAGACTTGAAAGAAATTTTTGAACAAATGAGGCGTTTCAACATCAAAGTCAATCCGAGAAAAATGTACCTTTGGAGTAGCGTCGGGAAAGTTCTTGGGTTACATTATATCAAAGGAAGGAATACATGTTGATCCGGAGAAAGTAAAAGCAGATTCGCGATATGCCGACACCGCGACAAGAAAGGATGTTCAAAAGCCGAATGGGTTACTAGCATCACTAGGAAGGTTCATCTCGCGGTCATCGATAAGTGTAAACACTTTTTCAATGTTCTCAAAAAGGATCGAAATTTAAGTGGACGGACGAATGTGAAAAGGCTTTGCAAGGGATCAAAGAGCATTTAATGGATATATCCATTATGCGATAAGCGAGAACCAGAGAGGAATTATTAATATATCTCGCGACAACATCGCATGCCTTAAGTGCGCTTTTTATCGCGAATGGACGCAGGAGTAGAAAAACCAATCTATTATATCAGCAAAACTTTTAATGCTGCAGAAAGAAATTATTCGAAGATTGAAAAACTAATCCTGGCGTTAGTCTATGCGTCGTTTAAACTTCGCATATATTTTCAGGCACATACTGTTAAAGTGGTGACAAAGGTACCAATTGAGTCAGTAATGAAAAATTCAAAAAGATCAGGAAGAGTCGAAAGGTGGAATGCTCAAATAAGCCATTACAAACTGAAATATGAAATATTATCTTCAACAAAGTCACAGGTTGTCGCAGACTTTTCTCGAGAATTTCCTTTGGAAGAAGATGAAGCAGTGGATGAAATGATGGATGTAGAAGAAGAGCATGGAGATCCAAAAGATTTGTTAACTGAGCCAGATCGGTGGGAAATATTAGTGGATGGATCATCCAATGGAGAAGGTAAAGGAGTGGGAATTGTTGTGATTTCGCCAGAAGGCAATAAGTTAGCTTTCGCTTTTAGATTGGAATTTGAGTCTACCAATAATGAAACGGAGTATGAAGCTATAATACATGCTCTAAAATTCGCAATAGAAATGAAACTGGAGAATGTGAGGATTACCAAGACTCGCAATTAGCAATTTGTCAAATAACGAGAGAAGTATGCTACAAATGATCCATCTATACTACGAAATACAGAAGCTTGTAGAAGTGTTGTCGCACAAATACCAAAAATAAAATGGAGGCACATATCAAGGAGAGATAATAGACTCAAGCAGACGCTTTTGCCTTTATATCAAGTATGATGACAGACCCAACTGCGAGGAATATCAAAATACAGACGCTACTGGCGCCATCAATTAATAAAGAGGAGGGACAAGAAGCAGATATAATGATGGTGGTAGATGAAATGCAAGGTCGCGAGGAAGATTGGAGAGTGGAACTTCACGCGTACTTAATGAAAGGCGAGGTACCAAGAAATAGATTGGAAGCACACAAGTTAAAAAGCCGGGCAACAAATTATGAATTACGAGATGGCGTGCTTTATCGACGTTCTTTTGAGGGACCCTCGCTTCGATGTCTATCAAGGAAAGAAGGAGAAACCATATTGAAGATGCTGCATAGTGGGGATGCTGGAAATCACAGCGGCGGGAGATCTTTGGCATATAAGGCAAAGACGCAAGGATATTATTGGCCATATATGCATGAAGACGCGAGAGCAATATCCAGGCGCTGCGAAGATTGTCAAAGACATGGGAAGAAGATACATGCACCGGGAGCACAGTTAAATTCTTCAAGAAGTGTGTGGCCTTTTGGAAAATGGGGTTTAGACATTGTGGGACCATTCTTACCGGGAACAGGACAGAGAAGATACTTAATCGTCGCAATGATTACTTCACAAAATGGTCGAGGTGAAAGCGGTCCAAAAGACATTCGCGATAAGGATATTTTTACTTTCATATTTGAAAATATTATATGCAGATTTGGGATTCCCGCACAATTGGTATCCGATAACGGAAGCAGCTTTGAAGGGCAAAATATAGAGTTGCTACTTAATGCATTTCGATAAGATGTGGAAAATCAACTCCATTATATCCACAAGCTAATGGTCAAGCGGAGGCAACAAACAAAACAATTGCCGATATATTGAAGAAAAAGTTGGAAGGACACAATAGGGGATGGTGCGAACAAGTACCCAATGCAAGATGGGCTTATAATACAACTGGAAGAGAAGCCACAGAATGTCCCCTTTTTGCTTAACTTACTTGAGTGGAAGCAAGACTCCCAACGAGGTCGTGATTCCGACAACCAAAAAAGAGGTCTCGGGAGAAAAATCTTAGCGGGGCAACATTCTAATCAAGTTGGATGAATTGGAAGAAAAACGAGAAAAGGCCTTGCGACACATGGAGAATTATCAGCAAGACCGGCTAGAGAATATAACAAGCGTGTCAAAATACGTGAGTTCCAACCAGGAGACTTGGTGTTGCGAGAAACCCCAATATATCAACGAGAAAGTGGAGGCAAATTGGAGAGAAAATGGGATGGACCGTATATCATCAAAGAAGTAGTTGGTACGGGGCATATAGATTGATGGATCCCGAAGGAAGAGATGTGGGACAAAAGTTGATAGACCATGGAATAGGTTATACTTAAAGAAATATTACCCGTAAAAATGAGAGAGGAAAATGGAATCAAAATAAAGTACTTCTTCGCAAGATATTTGCGGCATTCAATAAAATGCGGAGAAAATACGCGAAGATCTCGCGACAAGAATAACAAAAAAGTCATGAATGACTTAACAAAACAACAAGAGATAACGAATGATTAAATGAATGAATTGGCGAATATCTCGCGAACAAAATAGCAAAGGATGAAGAATGATTGAATAAAAGAATGAATGAATGGGACGAACCTTTATGGCGTACACCCTAGTTCGCGAATAACATTTCGTAAGAGGCAAATGTAAGACCTAAAGTGCGTCATATAAGGGGTATCTCTCAACATGGCTCAGGGGGAAGGTTACACCGCTCCCGAAGCCTCGAGTCATGGAAATTTGGGGCCCATGAAAGCCTATCCTAAGAGGAGGTACCTTGGATTCCCAACTATATATGTAGGTTATACCCTGGTTGGGCGACCGAGGGTCTCTTCTTAGGAGTCGCAGTATGCTCAAGGCGCCGAGGTACACGGTTGAGCCGAGTGCCCGGGATGGATGAACCTACCCTGGCCATTCTTGGCAAGTCTTGGCATATGTTGCACTCGCCCGAAGAAAACTCCACTTAGGGTGCAGCCTTGTAACCATAAACCCTATAGGTATAAGGGATAAGAGGCTGCGAAAACAACTCAAGTTGTTGTTAAGACCGGATGGGAGGAGCTAGTCTTGTATGGCCGATGTTTCGCCTCCTTGAAGGGGCAACCGGGAGATGATAAGGGCGACGCTCTCCATTAGGGGGTGTCAAAACAGACGCAAATGTCATGAGGCTCTGTTCTCGCAAGAGAATTTAGGCTCGTCATATTTGTGCAATGATCCTGCAGAGGCAATAATACTAACGTGAGGGTAAGGCGAGATCAATGGGTCTTTACATGAAAGTGTACGGACGTCCTGCGATTTCGTCGCACGACGGCAATGTCATGGGGCTATGTGTTCGCAAGGATATATAGGCCTGTCATATTGTCGCAACTAAAATATCCTGCAGAGGCAAAAATACTTGGAAAATGATAAGGCAAGATCAATGGGTCTTTACATGCAAGTGTAAAGACGTCCCGCGATTTTGTCGCAATGAAAGGTGGAAGGGGAGGACCTCTAATTAGGGAGGTCCGACTTGGAAGACCACACAAAATGATAAGGCAAGGTCAATGGGAAATTGCATGAAAATGTAAAGGCGGCCTGCGACTTTGTCGCAGTGAGAAGAATTAAAATCAAATCCCTGATTGGGATGAATTTACTTAATAAAAGATTCAATGAGCGAACATGCTCGCAAGGTGATCTTACTTAAGAAAGGAAGAAAGAAATATGGAAATTACTCAATCAAAAGAGTTAAGTCACTCGAACAAAAAGGAATTCTAACAAATTACAAAGAGAATTTAACTCTCTCGCATCTACAGAGGATGGTTGAGGCTTTTCGCGCCTTTATCACCACATCCGCCGCTTGATGGATTTTCTTCGAAATGTTTTCTTCACCTTTGTTCTCGCCAATTGCTGGATTTTCATCAGAAATTTTTCTATCTTCATCAACGACTTCCTTATCAGAGAGATCTTCGCCGCTTTCATATTCATAATCACTATCTGGAGCATTGGGAACTTCATCATCACTAACTTCCAAAGGATCGACGTGGATAGGATCAAGAGACTTGGAAAGCAAAATATTATTCACAAGAATTTCCGCTTTAGGAGAGAATTGGCGAAGCAATGCCTTCTGGCGATTCTTACTATCAATGTCCTTACAATAAGACATATAATCAAATCTTCGCTCCGCACGGTCGCGAGAACGAGCAAGAGACGCGAGAGTAGTCCGTTTTCCTTGCGAATTCTAGAATAATCGACTGAGGGTGGAGATAGTGGAGCGAAGCTTTCTCTCGTAGTCCGCATAACAAATACACAAGATCGTAGAAAATTCTTATCGAACATTATTGGCATCTTCGAGTAATAAAGCATTCATGGAATAAATACATAAATTAAGATAGTCAAATAATTTGACTACCTTCCTTTTGAGAAGTAAGATGTTGAATTAAAGCTGTGAAATTATTCCCCAAGCGGTCCATGACATCATCAAATGAATCTCCCACTAAGCCTTTCAATCGAGATCGCAAATTCTTTTCATTAGAAACAAGTATGGAGTTTTCGGTCGCCAGAGTAGAGTTGGATTTTTCTAATTTGACACATTGTTCTTGGAATTGCTTCGCTTTTACACTCAACGTTATTCTACCCTGAATAAGTTTATCTCTCTCGGCAGTAATTTCTTCAAGTTGGCTTTTCAAAGTATGATTAGCTTGTTTGTGTTCTTCACATAACTTTTGACAAGCATTATACTGCTGCGAGTAGCTCGCCATCTTATTCAACAGAGAACGTTTCTCTTGAGAAAGAGTTCGATTCTCATCTGATAAAGTTTCCAACTCCAAATTAGTTTTAGTCAAAGCATAAGAGAGGCGAGATAAGTCATTACTTAATGAGATTTGCTCTTGCGATAAATCAAAATTCTCTTTAGACAAGTTATTTATTTGATCACCGCATAGGTATGAAGATTATCTAAGAGATTATACTTTCTCTCCATCCAAGCATCTCTTTCAACTCGAACTTCTTCAAAGAATAGACTCCGCTTGATATATCTCCATTATTCGTTTCTCGTTTAATACTATGAGGGCGAGCAAGGGTTTGAGTTGCAAAAAAAAAAAAAAAAAAAAAAAAAAAAAAAAAAAAAAGTGGACGGAAGAGCATACCTTTTAATTCTTCATTCTTCTTGCGAAGATTATCACGATCTAGTGAGATACTGAGAAATTTTTGATTTTCAAGGTGGAGATTATTGCACTTCACAGCCATAACTTGGAGATCATCCTTCAGCTTATTAACCTCTTGAACTAAAGATGCTTGCGAGATCCTCTCAGAGCCAAGATGCTTACTTATAATCTCGCAGACATTCGATTTGACAGGATCAGTAGAAGCCTTTTTGGCATCATTCACGAGATCAGAAAGGACCTTAAAAGCCACATCTATCCCCTCCAAATTTTCAGCAGTTAGAGGAATTTGTTCAAACAAAGAAGACGAGTCGTCCTTTGTCAAAGGAACCTCATGAGAAGAGGAGGTTTCAGGGAGAGAAGTGATTGGAGAAATAGCAGGGATATTGGTAGCAGGAGAAGGTATAAGATCGTTTGTAGTAGGACAGTTATAAGGAACTTGGTCTATGAGGAGTTGAGGCATAGAAATATTGTCGTTGGTAGTAGTACCAGGGGAAGGGGGCACAAAATTATCTTGCGAAGATTTCGCAGCAGGAGATGAAGGTGTGAATGAAGGAAATGGAACGTCGGGAGTAACAGGTTTGGAGTAGCGAGGCTTTTTGGGAGCATGACCAGTAGTTTTATCATCCTGCGAATGACAAATTAAATAAAAAGCAGAGGCAACAATGTATTGTTGATAAAAATAAATGTTTCTTGAATACCTTGTCACTCGCAGGATTTCTTTTTGAAGCCATAGATTTTGCTCGCGAAGTGAGCTTGGTTGTGCGAGATTCTTGCTCGAAGTAGATTTCGATGGCGAGCCCAAAGAAAGAAGAGGATTCTTCACGGTAAACTTATTTCGGGGTTGGTTCTTGCTAAACAACAATGGCGTAAAGAAAACTACAAAGTTAATCATACCAAAAGATGATTTCAACAAAGAAAGCTAATCACAAATTTGATCAACCACAAAATCAGCCGGATGTGGCAAAATTAACAAACCTCGGACGCCATGAGAATAACAACCGGTAGGGAATAGTAAGGGTGGTGAAGAAGACGATAAGAGACAACAATAAGCAAACACTTGCGAACGATGAAGAAGAAGAACACTTGCAGACGATGAAGAAGATGAAAAGGAAAAGGAAAATTTTTCACAAGGGATGCTCCTATAAATAGACGAGAAAAAATATTATGACCGGATAACATTAAATGCACCGGTAAAAGAGGTAAATATAGACACGTGTAAGCGGTCACTGCTAAATCCAAGGAAACCTGACGGAAAGAACTTTAGTAAAATCCAAATATACAGTGTATTTCTTGGTAGGCGAGGAGAAATTGCGATACTTTGATTATTTTCTGTAATTCCCGAGACAAGAAATGGCACTTCGCATATGTATTACAAAGAAGTTTCGGAACTACACAAAAGAATAGAGGCAAGTACGTACTTTTTGAGAAAAGTATTCTTTCGCTCGTTCCTTCACCAATTGAAACCAAGGAATATGACAACAATGAATTTTTCCTTCAAATCGCTCTTCAAGCAATATTCAAGGAAAAAGAGGCAAGATGTAGGATCATAATATCGCAACGTACAAGGCTCGCGAGATTAATGAACGACGGCGTCGCGAGGGAGTCGCAGGGAGCTAAAATAAACGACGCAATGAATAACGACAGGCAAAACATAAAGAAGACGTGAGACCCGGCGAGGATTAAGAAGTGTCGCGAGAATCAATGTTTGTGCACCTGCGACACTTCGCGAGACATTCCCGAAAAATAAAGGGGAACTTAGTCTGTCATCCACTATGTATTACCCTATATAAAGGGCTAAATGAGTCTGTAAGAGGGAGAGATCTTTTTGGAATTGTTAGGCAAGTCATTAGGAGAGAGAAAGTTTAAGAGCGTTTTAACTTCTAAGTGTAATTCTATTTTTCCCCGTAAACACTTCATGAATTCAATCAATAAATGTTCTTGATCTTACATCTTCCAATGGATTAATTAAGTAAAATCGAGTAAGGGGTGTAGTGTGGGAAATCCTGCTACTACAATTCTGATATCAAACACCTTCTCCGCTTCCATCCCTAAGATCAACCCTTCTCCTTCACCTTGTGACCTAATTGAATCTGGAACGACCATTTCTTGGTTTAGGCCAGAGTCTTACAGATTGATGTCTCGAACTCAAAAGCACTCCCGTGCAGTGCATTTGTTTAGGGTTGAATTCATTTCTCATCAACACACCCAAATTTACCAAAAACAATGAAGGCGCTTTTTACCTCAAACAGATGAAACCAGGTTTCACCCTGGACAAAAAGTTTATTTTCCAGAATATGTAGGATGAAAATGGTTTCATTCAAGTCTAATCTTTGTCATACTCTGAATTTATTCAAGTTTTTACCATAAAAAATTGAAAAGAATCTACATACAATTAAACAACCAACAAAATTCATTAAGATACACCTTTTTTGAATGTGTCAAAACAAATACTAGTTGCAATACTGAAATACAGATGAATGTACTCATAAACATTAAGGTTCGATGAAGCCATACAATAATAGCGTGATCATAAGGAAATTCATCCATATGCCGAATCTTACAACTTCAGTATAACTTTTCAATAATAACAACATTCAAAAAATATTTTCATTTTTCATCACCTTCACCTCAACCTTTGCTAGACAACCCTCACGCACAACCACTGAACCATGAACCATTTCTGCGAACCACTCTACACCCATTAATCCATGCCATCTCCAGCTTCCACATCGAGTCCTGAATCTCCCAGACCTGACCACAATCCATAAAAGCAAGCGCACATATTAAACTTTTATCAAACCATCAATTCCTTCACCTGACTGTCTGCATAAAAACTCGACCAAAACCCCACGTTCTCGAGCCATACTGTTGTGAATACGCACATCTCTTATCGCTTTGTAGACTTGCACCATCTTTTATTCCTCCTGGTTGATTTACAATCCACCAAATACTACCATTTATTTAGCTACGGAATCAGTGGTATCACCTGTGTTTATCTTCCTTGTTCCATGACCACGGTGAACTCCAGATGCACATAAATCCTATCTCCTTTTCCTTCACACAAGATCCAAAAGCCATAGCATCACATATCAACTTCCATCTGATTTTTGGCTCAACTTCTTGTTCTAACAGCAACTCAGAACTCCACTTTGCACATATGCCAGAATCCCAGAACTCAAGTCTCTTCTCAAACAACTTACATAAGTGCATTGTAAAATCAGCTTCAAATCGAACTCAATTCAAATTTACAAAGCAACATCTTGTTCCCACCCCAAATTCAAAGTTGTACAACCACCAATATTCATCATCTCAAAGAACACAACAGTTTGTAGACAACACCAACTCAAATTGTAATGTCCCGAGTTACTCGCAACTTACAAGTACACACATGATCCATTCATGCAAATCGAACTACTAGAATAACCAAAAGCCAACACAACTCGTGGTCGATTCAATCCCTTTCATGCTTCAACCAATTCTCGCATCTCCATACTCGGACCAAAACCAAATCGACTACAACCTAATCTCTTAATCTTTCTCAAGATCGATCACCACATTCAGTCTTGAGTGCAACCACCACAACCCATTAGCTCAAACTTCCACTTCAAAATCCATTTGTGCATGCTTTGCTTCAATTCCTCAAGCCAATAAAAGTTCAGCCTCATCATCTTCATAACCTTCCCCTCTATTTTCTAAGCCTTCAAACCAAAAACTACCCATTTCAAAGATCACCAACTCGTGATTGTCATGATTCAAATTTAAGAACTTATGAGTTGTTCGTTTCAAAATCCATTTGTAAAACCCTAGACTAGAAAATCAACAACCAAACAACAGAATAAAAATTACCGTAATAAATTAAAGATCGGAGAATAATCGAATTGTACGCAAATCGAACTCGAATGTCGAATGAGATAAACAAATTGAAGATTATTTTCTTGAACTAAAACTCAAAACCGAGTGTCTTCTCAACGAGAAACAAAGACTTTGATTCTAAAAAAAATCTTTAGGGATATTTTGGTTAGTCATAATTATATTTTTCTAATATTCTTGGACAAGATTAGCCACAATGGATAATTGAACAATATTTTTTTAATTTTTGTCCATATAAACAATATGAAAACCCACCAGTCTGTTTCACGCAAGAATTATGGATTTTGGTCTTTTTAACCAATTTTGTGTTATGGAAAGAAAGCTTTGAGATCTTTCATCAAGTGTTGTTTTTAAAGTGTAAAAATTTGGATAAACAACCCAAAACTCAATCCACTTGGGGAATAATATGTTTACTGTGTTTCTCATTTTCATCAACGGTTTCCCTTTTCACCCAGATTTCTCATTCTAGCTGAATTTTTTATAATTACAAAACATTCAGAAGGTTGGTCCTTTGATGTGACTCATTAATGTTGTAGAAAGTGGTAGTAAGGTTGCCGTTCACTCGGACTTGATGAAATCGATTCTAGGATTTAATAAAGAAAATAATAAATATAAAGAACATATACAATTTATGTCACAAGATGGAGAGAGTTACTGGGACTCGGGATTCCAACAATTCTTACATTCATGCGGTTCATCTATTAATTCCGGACAATTAAGGCTCATAAAGTAACAAACATCGACTATAATTCTTTGCCAAGGTAGATTTTATAAAGAATTATATGTAACTCACAAGCATGGCGCATCTAAAGTACCTAAGACTAAGCATGCGACATCTAACGAATTCACAAATAATCAATAAAAATCATAAATCAATTATAATAGTGCAAATAGTCATAAAGGAATTAAATAGAATTACCACATGGGTGCAAAACAGCTTCCTCCGTCGTCCCAAAGGATGGGTTCTAGCTCATCATGTTGGAAACACGCTCAAAATCCATTTTTATTGCTCAAAGGAGGTATACAAATGATGAAATGGAGAAAATGATAAAATCGGGTGTTTGCAACGATTATAAGTGTTGCAAACATCTGTTACAAAGAAGGTTAAAACCATTCTCGCTTTAAGTCTCGCCTCCGTATTGCGACCCACGCCTAAGTGTCGTTGTCACCGTTGATAAACGACTGTCTTCGAGTGTAATGTTCTTCGTGTTCTTCCTTCACAAAGCAGCAGCAGCCAGGTTGTGTAACTCGATTTTTCCGCTCTGTGGTTGCTCCAAACTCTCTCTAACTCTCCATACCCCTTCTCTCGAATCTCCTACACGCTTTATATACCCATCATCCCCAAAATCCCTGGTTATAAATGTTTAAAATCTTTGCCATCAAGAGATTATTCTCGGAATATTTCTCTTACCATGTTACGGGATTTGATTCTCTTTCAGGCGTCTGTGGCAGGTAAACACACTCCAATTTCGTGTTTGAACAAGTTCAGGGAAGAAATAACACGCTGGTCTTTCCAAATATAATCGAGAAAACTAAACTCCACGCTGTTTCCGTGTGTTTGCACGTTTCTTCCCTTTCACGTTTCTAAGCCATACACCACTCCCTGTCTCGACTAAACAGGATTATTACAACTCATTCCTCCTAAAAAATCTCAACGGAACTTGTCAAAAATCGAAACAGGGATACGAGTTTAACTGTATTTTCAAAACTGTGTTTCCCGCCAAAATCTGTTTATCCGTGAAGAAGAAAGGGTTGCCCCCTATCCGCAGTAGGGGGTGCGAATATCATTGGGTGCCCCTTAGTAATTGGGTTACCCCTTATCCAAAGCGGAGTCCGAATAGCAAATGTCCTCCGGGGGTGCTCCGCGCAACTTTTCGAGCCGATTTTTCCAAAAAAATATTTATTTCTAAAAATACCTAAAAATACATAAAAACACAATATTAGTACAAAAATCGAGTTCCAACAATACCAACACTGAGGACAATTCAGATACATAAATGCGTCTATCAAATACCCCCAAACTTATTATTTGCTAGTCCTCGAGCAAATTTATTCTAGAAAATAAAAATCATTTGAACCCCTAGGTGGCCCTAGTGGCGGAGTGTTGTCTCCGGAGGGTTTACCAGAGGTGTACCCACAAAACCTGTACTTCTAATTGGTCACAAGTATCCAAAGAGCTATGAGGACAAACATATTCTCAACCTATCTCCAAGTGACTAGAATGCCGAGAGAAATTAATGGTGCCACTCTAAAGTCGATCAAGTAAAGGGGAGACACATCCGCAACACCGGCTAGATAAAGAGATATCCGCTACACAGCTAGATAAACATTGTAAGATGCGTCCGCTGATTTACAGCTGGATCAGATTAGGAGAGAGAAAAAGATGAGAGGGACATCTGCTACACAGCTGGACTAATTACGTGCGATGAGTTAAACCAGAGTGCTAGAAAGATCTTATGCCGTTGAAAGCGGACTAACAAAGCAACCAAATGTATCTTTCTTCGACTCTCTCATAGTGCTCAGTAGAAACAACGTCTTCTTCGGTCTTCAACTGTTGATGATAAACTATCGAACCTCATAGAACCTTGACACTTAACTCTTCTTTTTGATTTCTTGCTTGACATAAAAATTTCTACTTCCCTATGGCCTTATTGAACAAAAACTAATTATAGACCAAAAAGAACGTAATGATGATTTTTTTTTTTTTTTTTTTTTTTTTTTTTTTTGAAACAAGACAAAAATTTACATGGCCATCACAGAAGGAATTTAACACTTGGATCTTCGCAACTTGTAATGTCTTAGTATCATGAACTTCAACAACTTATATTATTTGATTTTTTCTTGCTCTTATAACTTCTTGTAACCCTTGATTTTGAATTCTGATTTTCTATTGTTGCTTCTAAACCTTAAACGTCTTCCACTTTCTTTATAGATTTTGTTGTCGCTCCGTTTGTTGATGATGATAAGTTTTTACTGAGAGAGAGCTGTAATCCAGTAACTAAGACTACATTGTGAGGTTGCTTTGTCTTTCTGGCATTTCCTGACCTACTTGCCTTTCCATCATGGATGGTTAGGTTCATCACTACCCTCTAAAAGGAACAAGTTCTCTCCCGAATTTCAAGGATCTCAATGTCTTTTTCTCTAATGTCTCAATAGATGGTTATCCCTAGCATTCCAATTTCTATCTTTTCAAAGGAGAAATAGTATGTAAACTTAGCTAACCTGGATACCATGTGACGCTAGAAGTTTCAAAAGTGCAACTAAAAAGTTTCTCCCATACCCCCAAACTTAAATCTAACATTGTCCTCAATGTTCTAAAGATGAAATTAAAAACATGAACAATGAGAAACTTTTACCACTTGAAGAAAAGAGTAAGGAAAGATATTACCGTGTTGCAAGAGCATGGGTTACCTCCCAAGAAGTGCTAAGTTTAAAGTCTTCAGCCAGACATTGGAAAGGATTAGTCACCTCGAAGAATCATATAGCAACAAATCGGAATAACTCATGGTCATCTGGATCAAAAAGTGCTAACCACAAGAAGAGGAAATCGCAATGACTGTGAAGATACCCTTATATATTGTTTTGTTTAAGACAACTACATCTAGTTGTGGTTCGGGTTCGTGCTCTATAAAAGGGTCTAGATAACATATTTTCATGGGTTGCGTTTCCTTATGAGTTAGATCCGAATGTTCAGGTTCTAGAGTCTGGAAAAACTCAAATAAAAACTTAGAAGCACATAATAATAACTCGAATAATTGAGGATCTTCTAAGTCAATCAGTTTTGACTTACACAAATGACCAAAATAAGATTGGTGGTCTTCCTTAAGCAAATGTGTCGACCCTAATATCCTAAAGTAATTAGGTTTAGTCTCAAAACTTAATAATTGACACATCTGAAACTTATGCGTTCCCACAATTGGAAGGAAGGTTTTTGGTGGGAAAACAAAGTCAATCGTGGTATCATAGCCCAGGTTAACCACATCAACCGAGGATGGGTTTCTAACAACTGAACTTCCCTATGGACATCACTAGGTTCAGGAAAACGTGTATGAAGATAATCTTTTAAAATGGTTGAGGCACATATGTCAAGTCCCAAGTGAGGGACCCTTCTAAGAGTTAAGGCACATGGAGAATGATAATCACCCCCAAACTTAGAGTTTTCAGTGTCTCTAGAAAGACTAGTCACAACTTCCCTAATTTCAAGGTCATCTGATTCCTGAAAATGGTCAATTGATTCTTCTAAGTCGGGTACATCCTCACTCATCTTTACGAGTTCATTTTCTTTTTCTAAGTCTATTGTTTCTAAATCGCTAGACTCAAAATATACTCGTTCCTCTAAACCATCATTGGCTTCGTAATCAAAAGGAAATACTACATCGTCTAAAACGGGGTATCTCTCTGGTCAAATCCTCATCCTTTTGAATAGGTGAATAATTATTAAAATTATTTGGATTTGAACTAGAAATATTATCATCATTAAGCTCAATTGGAGTAACAAAATCCTGATCACTATGCCTACTGATTTCAAATTCTTCATCAACACTATCCTCATCATAATCGTCATTATAATAATATGAAAATGGTTGAACCTCATCTAGACAAGTAGTGTTACCAATTTTATCCTCGTCATGTAAATAACTGTCCTTATTTTCAAGGGTGGTATTGGGAACACTATATTGGAATTTAAGACTATCTCGAGCAAATTTTTCCACAATCCTATTTGTATTCTCAAGAAATTGCTTGAGGGACTCTTCTAGAGAAATCTTAGTTGATCGCTTCTACGGACTCTTCTCGAAGCGGAATATTATAAGTCTCTTTCATAAATAAGTGAAACTTCTGTGTTGACTTATTAAAACTCTTGAGAGACTCTTCTAAAGAAATTGGAGGATCGTTTTGCTCGTAAGACTGATGCACGTGTGGATAGTAATTGGGCTCACCATGGTATGACCCATAACCTTCAAAAGATTGGCGTTCCCAACCACTATTCACACTATGGTCATAAAAAGAGTAATGTCCATATTGTTCGATTGGATATTCGTTGTATTGGCTATACCAGTTTGACATCCTAACTGCAAGGGAATTCTACACAAACACAAACAAGGCTGACTCGACCACAAAGAAACCTACGATTTCTATCAAACAAAAAGCATGATGGCTCCACTTAGATTGCTTTCTAGACCAGCTTCTAATCCTTCGAAAGGGAATTCGTTACAACTGAGCAAACCCCTCTGAATCAATCCGAGTTTAAGTAAGTTGAATAGAGGCGAGGGAAGTCTGCGTGGAGCTTTGATACCCAAGGCCTCACCGCATTACAAGGCGGCGCAGTCACGCATTCAACTCACGAAACCATCATGAACTTCAAGTATGCTCAAAAGAGTAACCAATATTTTTCGAACGACTTTCCTATTAAGCTCGTTACCCTATAGGTCTCGTTCTAGTCAAAATTTTAGGCTTAGGTTCGTGTTTGGTTTCGTTTTCCTAAGGCGGGCAAGAAGAGAACGGTGATGAAATCCGAACCCTTATCTTGTATGGCCAGTCCTTGCCCTTTACTAGGAAATTAAAACAAATAGTATTCAAGACCTCAACATATATGCATACAAATCATCCAAGAAAACCCGCTGACAGGGATTCGCGGGTGTTTAGAATTCTTACCTCCCGTTCCGCATTTGGGATGAACCGTTGAAGTCGACTCGGGCACGACTCCTATGTCGTGTACGAACCCGAGGGGCCGAGACGATATCGTAATCGCCGTCCTTCCCTGTGCAGTTTATATTTAAATAACCCTTCCTTAGGGTTTTAAAAAAAATGTCCAAAAGTCCAAAAAAAATAAAGTCCAAAATTAAGAAGTCCAAAAATAAAAATTACAAAAATAATTACCTAATTACAGTTTCTAAAAAAATAAAAATAATAATTACACTATATACAAAATTTTCTTCTTCACTCCGTTCGGATCTCTCTTTTCTTTCTTATTTTGGCTTTGCTTTTCTTTTCAGCACTTTTTCTTTTTCTTTCGCTCCACTCCAAATCTGAAAGCAAACAGAAATACCAAAACACGTCAAAAAGAACAAAAAATAATAAAAAGAAAAATAAAAACCTAAAAACAAATCTATACACAAGTCCGCGTCGGCGGCGCCAAAAATTGATGTGACTCAATAATGTTGTAGAAAGTGGTAGTAAGGTTGTCGTTCACTCGGACTTGATGAAATCGATTCTAGGATTTAATAAAGAAAAATAATAAATATAAAGAATATATACAATTTATGTCACAAGATGGAGAGAGTTACTGGGACTCGGGATTCCAACAATTCTTACATTCATGCGGTTCATCTATTAATTCCTACAATTAAGGCTCATAAAGTAACAAACATCGACTCTAATTCTTTGCCAAGGTAAATTTTATAAAGAATTATATGTAACTCACAAGCATGGCGCATCTAAAGTACCTAAGACTAAGCATGCAACATCTAACGAATTCACAAATAATCAATAAAAATCATAAATCAATTATAATAGTGCAAATAGTCATAAAGGAATTAAATAGAATTACCACATGGGTGCAAAACAGCTTCCTCCGTCGTCCCAGTGATGGGTTCTAGCTCATCATGTTGGAAACACGCTCAAAATCCATTTTTATTGCTCAAAGGAGGTGTACAAATGATGAAATGGAGAAAATGATAAAATCGGGTGTTTGCAACAATTATAAGTGTTGCAAACACTGTTACAAAGAAGGTTAAAACCGTTCTCGCTTTTAAGTCTCGCGCCTCTGTATTGCGACCCACGCCTAAGTGTCGTTGTCACTGTTGATAAACGACTGTCTTCAGAAGTGTAATGTTCTTCGTGTTCTTCCTTCACAGCAGCAGCAGCAGAATTGTGTAACTCGATTTTTCTGGCTCTGTGGTTGCTCCAAACTCTCTCTAACTCTCCATACCCCTTCTCTGAACCTCCTACACGCTTTATATACCCATCATCCCCAAAATCCCTGGTTATAAATGTTTGAAATCTTTGCCATCAAGAGATTATTCTCGGAATATTTCTCTTACCATGTTACGGGATTTGATTCTCTTTCAGGCGTCTGTGGCAGGTAAACACACTCCAATCTCGTGTTTGAACAAGTTCAGGGAAGAAATAACACGCGGTCTTTCCAAATATAATCGAGAAAACTAAACTCCACGCTGTTTCCGTGTGTTTGCACGTTTCTTCCCTTTTCACGTTTCTAAGCCATACACCACTCCTGTCTCGACTAAACAGGATTATTACAACTCATTCCTCCTAAAAAATCTCAACGGAACTTGTCAAAAATCGAAACAGGGATACGAGTTTAACTGTATTTTCAAAACTGTGTTTCCCGCCAAAATCTGTTTATCCGTGAAGAAGAAAGGGTTGCCCCTATCCAGAGTAGGGGGTGCGAATATCAGTTGGGTGCCCCTTAGTAATTGGGTTACCCCTTATCCAAAGCGGGAGTCCGAATAGCAAATGTCCTCCGGGGGTGCTCCGCGCAACTTTTCGAGCCGATTTTTCCAAAAAATATTTATTTCTAAAAATACCTAAAAATACATAAAAACACAATATTAGTACAAAAATCGAGTTCCAACAATACCAACACTGAGGACAATTCAGACACATAAATGCGTCTATCATCCTTTAGCAAAGATTGTTATTAGAAATGTACAGATCGTTGAAATGAAATGTTTTGAGCAATTTTTTTTTACTTTTTTTTCTTTTTGGAAAATGAATATGTTGAAACCACCAATGGCTAAAAAGGACAGTCTTGAATTAATTCAATCAAATTTTTTCAGAAAATAATAGAGATGATCATATTATTTGTTTTACATAGTATAATATGCACAACTTGATTGATAAGAATGAGATTTTTGTTCCAGACATTTTCTGCCCATGAGTCTTCAAGTATCTCCATTATCTTTTCCCAACATTCCTCACCGGTTTAAATAATTTCATGACAACATGTAACATGTTTTTGGCATGGAAAAGTCTTTGTCACAAGAAGTTGTGTCAAAATTTCAATACTCGATTGAGAAATCCTACATTGTTCGGGCCATGTAGGTGTTTGTGTATGGGAGTTACCGATCATCATTGGTACTTGTGAAAGAGAGCCTCGGAGACCGACACACTTGTTCCAAGTAGTTCCTGCCCACGGATGAACTTAGCAAAAACAGGGATATTTGGATCTTCAATAATCTCCATTATCTTTTCCCAATAATACCTAGTAGTTTGTACAATTTCTTTGCAATATACTATATCCTTTTTGATAGGCAAGGCATTCGATAAAATAAGGTTAACGTACGTTTTCGACAAAATCTGCACATGGTCTTCTAATTCTACATTGTTCTAAAAATGAACTTACCCAAGGTGCTTTTGCAGGAGAATTGTTGTCGATATTCCTCGCGCCACTTACTCCAATAAACCCTAATGCACAAACAACAAGAGAAAAGGCAACAACCAACCGAACATTGACAAACTTTACCATAACTAAATTCTTTTCTTCTTATTATCTTGTTTGAAATGTCTTAATTGGTTTATGTAGAAATGGATTCTTGTTCTTACTATTTATACAAAAACTCATAAAGATGAAAGAAAAGTACTAGTCTTAAGTTGTTTCATTCTTTTTTCTTCCCTTTAACTGGAGCGCACATATAGGGATACCCTCACAAATCGGGAGATACTAAAGAAAATAAATACAGACATTATGAAGTAAAATCAATAGCCCCATATATCCGTATATCATTGATAATGGAAAAACCTACCTTGATTAATTAGATGTTCATAAATTAATAATTAATATATTTTTAATAGTTAGATTAAAGTGATGATTAGAGCCAATTTTTGTTAGTAATCAGAATTGTTTGTACCCAAAATTACTTTTAGGCACTAAACACGATTGATTGATGATGTGATGTGAATTTAGGGTTGGAAGGCGACTGACAATAAATATGAAGACAAGAACATAACGAGATTCGACGAGTGATGTCTACGTCCACATATGAATAGATAGATCTTTTATTGATTGAGAATTACAAAAATCTCATATGGTTAGCTAACCTAGAATTCCATGTCATTTTAGGGTTTAGGATACATGTATTTATATAGTTTATTATGTAACCCTAATTCTGATATAAACTTGATGTGTAAGCAACTGGATAACAAGACTTCTGGAAACTGATGAAATCTTCTATACGGGCTAGACGGGATTGATTAGCGGGCTCTCCATCTATTTTATAGACGGTACAAACATCGCACCCCTCTTAATCTCCAACTTGTTTGGGAATAAGTTTGTTTTTCCTTATGGGTCGACCGTTGATGACGTAACTCTCTCCCATGCATTTCCCTCAAATAATTTTTCTTTACACTAAATTTTTATCTGTAGTTGAATATTAGAATTAAATAGTAGTAGTGTAGATGGTGGATTTTCGACAAAGGGTAAAATCGTAAACCCATATTTATACGTATTCATGATCCAAAGAATCGACGAATATTAAGGCTCATGTCTCTTATCGGAAGCATGAAAGATCATGCAATAAGAATCTCTAATTGAGAATACTGTCTCTCAGAGTATATATATAGATATGTAGTGTCTCAGCTGAGGAAGCGGCATATCTCATAAATACTGAGCAATTTCAGTAATTACTTCTATAAAGAATCAAAAGATTAGACGGCTCCTAGACAACTTGCCTGCTAGTATAGAGCAATAACGTCTTCAGGATGTAACAATGTTTCCCCTGACTATATGAAAGAAAACATGACGCTTCAACAAGCTCATATCACTCAATTTCTGAATAATAATGCTCCTAGATGATTGTGCTAGTATAGAGTCATTAATTAATTATTCTATAAATCAATAGATTCATTAACTGAATCACTGGAAAATATTCAATTTTTTCATAACATTTCGTTACTTCAATTTATGGTTCTTCTCAGCAGAATTCCATGGGTTAGTAATAAATATTCAACACACGGGCATCTGATCTACCTTTGAGTAAGCCCCGACCAAAATGGTGTAAGTGTACTCAACGATGATGCACTAACAATCACCGCACGAACATGTATTTCAAAATACGACGAGACGATGAACCTATGCAAATAGGAAAGAAAATAATAAAATAATAGTCAAGGCGCTAGGGGACTGAATCACCGGCCGGCCAGTCATGCCATGACCATTCCCACACCCACACCCAAATTCTATATTTTATTATTTTCCTTGATCTCATGAAAATCCTTTCATTTGAACAAATATCCTTCGTTTTGAGGAAACTCCTCGCCATGGTGTTTCCTTCACACTGAGGAAATAATATAAAATTAGGGAAAATATTGTGGGGCCGTGATTATTGGCCAACCGGCCATGCCTTGATCCCGCCCGGCCCCACACCTCACGGTTCCTCATTATTTTATTATTATTTCCCTAATCTCATGAAAACTCCTTAATCTCATGATATTTCCTTGATCCCATGAAAAATAATATAAAATTAAGGAAACCCGTGGGACCTGGCCATAGCCGGCCGGTCATGCCCTAGCTGGCCCCACACGTTTTATGTTATTATTATTATTATATTTTTCATGTTTCCTTAATCCCATGAAATTCCTTGATTTCATGATATTTCCTTCAAATTATGAGATTCCTTCAAACCATGAAATAATACATAAAATTAAGGAAAACTCACGGGACCGGGCCCTAGCCGGACAACCATGCCCAAGCCGGTCCCACACGTCCCTTATTTTATTATTATTATTTTTTATGTTTTCCTCATCTCATGGAAACTCCTTGATTTCAACAAAACCCTTTTATTTCAACAAAACTCCTTGGTTTTATGATATTTCCCTAAAATCATGAAAAACATAATTAGGAAAAATACCATGGGACCTCCAAGACCTTGGCCGCCGACCATGCCTTGGCCATAGCCGGTCCCACACTTTATGATTCCTTCATTATTTTATTATTTTTCCTTCATCTCATGAAGTTTTCACTAGTTTGACAAAAAAAACCCTAATTTATTCATATTTTCTCAAATGATTGCTCAAACGCACATCAGAAAATATCAAAATTCTCAAGACTAAGACACGAACACTTTGGTGACGTGAGCATGTTACCTTGACCGACCAGGGTTGGCTCTTTGGCTTGCAAGAGGCCGGTCCCATGTATTTTGACAATTTTGACATAATTTGCGCAATTGCACGTATTAGGTCTAAAACTCTTCCAAACAACTTGGAACTTCATAAGACGATCAATATTTGATCCCGTGACCACCCAGGGCCGGTTTCCTGACCCCTTGGTCGGTCCCTCACATCTTCATAATTAATTAGATTTTATTACCTAAGGTTCAGACGAGCATTATTTTAATAAATGATTAAACTAGCATTTAATCATCCTTTCATCAAATCAACTGGTCTTCAGGAGACCTTGATATTTGCTCACGTGAGCATCTGGGCGTAGCCGGTCCCTCCTTCGCTCCATGGTTAATTTTCAATAAACCATCTGTTAATCATCAATTGATCAAATTAGGGTTTTGAGTCCAAGGTTCATAATTCCAGATTCAAAATGCTAATAATTTTACATTGATCTCATGATCAACATTTTATTAATTATAATTGGTTCAGTTGCGATTATGGTTTGATACTTTATTTGGTCATGCTACTAATAATTCATCAAACGAGCAACATTTGCTCAGATGAGCAATATTTGCTCAAACCAAGGAATATTGGTTCAACTATCAATATTCAACAAGTCATCGAATGAGCGATATGTGCTCACGTTAACTATGTTTATTCATACATTATACCTCTATCTTAATTCGAGAGTCTCAGAACATTTTCAAATCATGTCCGACTCAACAATACAAGGACTCATCGTCCCATGAAGTCAGCAACTGACTAACTAAATACACGTTTGCCTTGCAGACTCCACAATCACACGAGACATCAATCGTGTTACATGGGGGGATATTAACTAGGGTTTTGGTCTGGCGTTCTACGGCACGTGTGTTCATACACACGATGAGAATGTGAGCAAGTTGTGCAATCAGTTGAAGGAGTTAAAAAAGTAGTGGACGGAAAATGAACCAAGTCTCCGCACGTTGAGCAACTGGTTTTAACACGATTTCCACTTCCCCATTCTTTGATTCCATTAACTGTCACACTTCATGAGATCATGGTGTTGTCAATTCCAAAGAATATAAATAAATCTCTCAATCATGATTGAAAGAAGGACAATCTCACGTCAAACAGACAACACGAGATTAACAATCCAACTCTCAACAGAGCAAATTCAATCATTCAGAACTTATCTTATTTTCATAATACACAACACCTACAATCTTCGATCACCATTGATCTCACACATTTCTCAGCTTCCCTCCTACAGACCGACCCATCCTCTCTTGTGACCGAATTTACTCTGGAACGGCCATTGTCTTGGTTTAGGCCGTAGTACTACAAATTGATCTCTCGAATTCAAAGCACTCCCTTCTTGCAGTGCATCTGTGTGAGGTTAAGCATTTCGCTCGATTCAAGGAGTCTCCTCCGCACGATCAGCTCCTTAATTTTGTAAAACCAGCGAATCGTTTTTCCCCATCTACATATTGGAGACCACAGTGGGAGATCATTCTCTCGGTTGCAATCTCAATTCTCACAAAGATGTTCGGTCTCAGATTTAATTCAGTTACGCAAAACTCCAATCAGGGTCTCTCGAATGGAGATGCTTCTCCGGCTCAGCTGAATGATTCCGGTAATATTCGTCATCCATACTTTACTACTCCTTTTTCATCTATCAATGCATTCGATGGAGAAATTCCATCACCAGCCGAACTGGCACGAAGGCAAGAGGTCTTAGAAAGGAACATAAATCGATTGAAGGAAGCAATCGACAATTTGTTCAACTGCATGGTGGACTTGACAAGAATCTTAGGAGCTGTGGAGCACCCGCCTCTTGACACCGTTAACATTAACCCTCAAACCAACAGCTTCACCACTTACGAAAAGCCGGTGGACCAACTAGTTGCACACCTAATCGAGGGTTTATGTGAGCTTCTACACTTCTCCAGGGATCAACGAACGAGTACATTTACTGCACTCAACCAGATATCGTCGAGACATACCCATGACTCCGTCGTGCCTAGCAGTGAGGAAACACCGTGATGTCCGGCCATTCGATCAACAACATCACTTTTGGATAAGAAGACCGCATGGCGACAAAGGACATAATCGAGCCATGTACGTGACTCGGTTTCATCGTAGACTATGAATTCAAGAGAGCCCTCGTTGACACGGCGCTTCTACAAATATTGTCACTATGAAAACTCTCAAATCAGCCAGTTCCCACATAATAAGATTGTCCCAAGACCCCATCCTAATGACAAGCTTTGAAGGAAGTCAAATCCATACGTACGGATATGCATACATAGATTTGAAGGTGGGGCCTATTCAATCAAAAGTCAAGTTCCACGTGATCGAACAAGAGCCAGATTATCACATGATACTTGGACGTCCATGGCTCCATGATAATAAGGTGGTTCCTTCAACGTACCATCTATGCATGAAGGCTCTACTCAATAACAAGATTGTTCGCATCCCGGCTTCATCATCTCCTTATGCTCCTGTATATGATGCTGAATTCCTTGAATCTCAAAAGAGCGTCCCGGAGCCTCCAGGAAAGGTTTACAGCACTCCACTCCCAAGTTGGAAGACTATTGAAAAGGTCGCTCACAATCCATCATCCTCAGATGCTAAGGTGATCAAATCATCTTTCAAACCGGTAAAACGCCGTAACGACTAGGTTTCAACTCCAAGGTCGAACTTCATAACCAGCCACGACGCAGAGAGGAGGGTCGTTTATCGCCGACGGGAAGATTAGAAATTAATCGAGGAGAACGATGAAAAGTCTCCCCACTCCGAAGAATCATGCCAAAACGAACCGTCACTCGAGGAAGAGGTTCAGTATACCCCACAACAATTACCAGACGGTACTGACTATACCACAGACGATCTCGAAACAATCAACATTGGGACTGGGGATGATCCAAGGCCGGTCCTGATCAGCTCAGCGCTATCATCAGAGGAACGGACGGAACTGATAAAGCTATTAAAAGAATATCAAGATGTTTTCGCCTGGACGTACGAGGAACTGCCCGGTCTGGACAACAAACTAGTCACCCATCACCTGCACATCGTTCCTGGATCAAAAGTTGTCAAGCAACTGCCTAGGAAATTTAGACACGAAGTCGAGGAGCAAATCAAAATCAAGATCCAGAAACTACTAACAACAAGATTCATCAAGCCTATCCTACATCCAACATGGCTGGCAAATGTTGTTCCTGTCAAGAAGAAAAATGGTCAAATCGGATGTTGTGTTGATTTCAGGAACCTGAATAAATGTTGTCCGAAGGATGATTTTCCTTTACCCAATATTGATATGCTCATTGATGCAACCAGTGGTCACGGTATGTTCTCATTTATGGATGGTTACATCGGATACAACCAGATCAATATGTACGAACACGATGCTAACAAGACTGTATTCCATACTCCTATCGGGAATTTCCATTACACTGTGATGCCCTTCGGATTAAAGAATGCCGGTGCTACTTATCAACGAGCCATGACTGCTATATTCAACGACATGATGCACAAGCAAGTGGAAGACTATGTCGATGATGTGGTGGTAAAATCGAAAACTCGAGCATCTCACTTCGAAATCCTGAGACACGTCTTTGAAAGATGCATAGAATACAAATTAAAGATGAACCCTCTGAAGTGTGCATTTGGTGTCTCCTCTGGGAAATTTCTAGGATTCCTGGTCACAGTAGAGGGAATCAAAGTCGATCTAGACAAGACGAAAGGTATTACTACCATGCCTCCTCCACGCACTATGAAAGAACTCCAGAGTTTCATGGGCAAGGTAAATTATATCCGACGCTTTATTCCCGGATTGGCTCAACTCGTTGCTTCGTTCACCCCCATCAAGAAAGGAGCAAGTTTTACATGGACGACTGCTCAAAGAAGAAGCATTCCGTAAGATACAACAGATATCGTTATCACCTGCTGTCATGAAGTCGCCGGTGCAAGGACGACCGCTGATACTTTACACAGCTTCTAGTGATATCGATATCGGAGCAATCCTGGCTCAAGAAGACGACGAAGGCATCGAACGACCAATCTACTACTTCAGTCGTACAATGTGAGATGCTCAACTCCAGTATCCAAAGGCTGAGAGGGCATGTCTGGCATTAGTGCCTGGAATTCAGAAATTCATGCACTATTTACTATCCAGCAGGGTCGTGCTTGTTTCCAAAGATGACCCTATAAAGTTTCTACTATCAAATCCATCCTTGATAGGAAGACCAGCAAAATGGCTACTCCAAATGTCAGAATTTGACATAGCGTGTACACCGCCTAAAGCAATCAAAGGCCAAGCAGTTTCGGACTTGCTCGCTACTTTTCCAGGAGAGGATGCAACAATGTTACATGAAGATGTGCCTGGTGAATTTCCAGATATCCTAGCTGTTAAAGAAGAGACGTGGCTTTTATACTTTGATGGTTCTTCCACCCCTAGCAACGACACTGGAGGAGCAGGCATAGTATTATTCTCTCCATCCGGCGAAGTTTTCTCACATTCATTCAAGCTGGATTTCCACTGCACCAACAATTCAGCAGAATACGAAGCCTTCTTACTAGGATTGTCCCTGGCCAAGCAAGCGTGGCAACTCACCTCGAGATAAGGGGAGATTCAAAACTACTGGTCAATCAAATGAATGGAACATACTCCCTTAAAGAAATCACACTTGCTTCGTTCAGGACTGAAGCTCAATGGCTTTTAACCTACTTTGCTGATGCAACGATTGTCCATACTGGACGAACCAAAAATAGGCATGCTGACTGCCTGGCAACTCTCGCTTCTAAGCTGCAATTTGAAGGAGCAGAGAAAACAATCATTGTACCAAGGCGTGTTGTTTCATCCACATGGCTCGCTCAAGTCGAAGATATTCAAGCAGATGATTGGCGAGAACCTATTATTCACGAATTGAGCAGTTCTCTTTCATAAGGGAAAGTCAGTCTCAAGGAATTGAAGAATTATTTCTTACTTCATGGAGAGTTATACTATCGAAACTCTGATGGGTCATTATCACGATGCCTTGGAAATGACGAAGCGAACGAACAACTCAAGCGCATACATGAAGAAACATGCGGACAGACACTGTGGTAACACTCTACAGAAAGCTTCAAATAATGGGATACTATTGGCCTTCCATGGAAGCTCAATCAAGAATTCTTCAAAAGTCATGTCCCAATTGTCAGACGCCTCCTCATCACTTAGAAGCTCTGACAGCCCATCACACTGGGGACTAGAGGGAACCTTATATCAAATATCTCCGGGACAACGAATTACCGTCAGAAAAGAAAGAAACCATCAAACTCATTCAAAGGGTTAAGAGATTTGTCTTTCTTGATGGAATCTTATACCGCAAAAGCTTTGGTGGAAACTTGCTAAGATGCATAGCCGAGCATGAAATCCCAACGATTTTAAAATAGATGCATGATGGAGAACATCAAGGAAAAAGGAAATTATTTCTCCAGATTCATGAGAAATATTATTGGCCAACCATGGAAGACGATGCAGTTGCACACGTTCAAAGGTGTCATCAATGCCAAGTCCATGGTAACCTCATTCACACTCCCTCGTCTTCCATTGAATTCTCGTGAATAGTCCATGGCCTTTCTATAGTTGGGGACTGGATATCATCGGGAAAATCAATCCAGCATCTTCAAAGCAGCATGAATACATCGTCACTGCAACCGAGTATTTTACCAAACGAGTTGAAGCTATTCCTCTTCGAATCACCACTGGAGTCACAATTGCAGCCTTCATCAAAGAATACATAATATGCAGATTCGACGTTCCCAAACATATTGTCACTGATAATGGGACTCCTTTTTCCAACAAGCACGTGACAGAATTGCTCGAGGAATACGGCATCAAACAAGTTTTCTCCACGCCATATTATCCCCAAGGAAACGGACAAGCAGAGAGTACCAATAAAACTTTGATCCGGATTCTCATTCGCACAGTCCATGATAATCCTCGAACCTGGCATGAACAGTTACCCATGGCTTTATGGGCTTATCGAACCGTTCCAAGGAGTTCGATCGGGACTTCACCATATTCTCTTATCTATGGGGCCGACGCCATACTGCTGGAAGAAATCAAAATTCCTTCAACACGGATTGTAACATCCAGTGGAATACGATGGGATGAGGCCGAAATGTTCAACTCAAGAGTTGTTGAACTAGACATGCTCTAGTCGAAGCGGGCTAAGGTGGAAAAATATGTAGAAGCCTACAAATAAAAAATCGCTAGAGCCTACAACAAAATGGTAAGACCTCGAACATTTCAAGTAGAGGATCTGGTATTAAAGACTGCAAAAAATATTCAACAAGACATGTCCGCTCACAAGTTCTCTCCGAAATGGGAAGGACCATATGCAGTTATCAAAGCAGTATCCATCGGATATTACAAAATCTTAAAGATTGATGGAGGAGTGGAAGGAAATATAATCAATGGTAAATGGCTCAAAGCATATTACGTCTGATCCATGGAAAACAATTATCTTTTCACCATTTCATCATTTCAAAGCATTTTCAGAATGTAATTTATGTTGCTCCAAAGAGCGTGCAAAATGCTCTTTTGTTCATTAAAAATTTCATGAATGAACAAAATTTCCTCATAACATGATCAATTATTCCACCTCACCAGAAAATTAAACTTATTAAAAAAAAAACAACCATTATAAATGCTCACTCAGAGCAAACCATCCAAAGAAAGGATAATCCCTATAAGAAACTTTGTCAAGTTTCTTTTGAAAGACCCCGGGCTTTGCCTTCAAATCCTCAATCGCCTTCTCGAACTCGGGCCGATTCCAGAGCGCATCTTCTCCTCCTCCAATAAAGCAAAGGGTCATGGAAATTGCATCGCAGCCTCTCCGCCGCCTTATGAATCTTGATTATCTCAAGTCGACGACGGCCACTCACATTAAATCGCAATATCTCACAGTTTGAGATCATCTCATCACATCTATGCAACTCATGTTTCTTGACATCTCGTAAGTGCATATGGTTCATTTCCTCAATGATCGGCAACAACCCAGCTACCGTGGTTAAAAGGGTTGGAAGAAAGCCTTTCCATACTTCTGTAGTGGCAATGAGGCCATACTCAGATCTTAGTATACAGAGGCGCGTGACATTTGGGAATGACGAATCCACCAACCACTTCATTGTCCGGGAAAGTATTAATCAAAGGGGCTTCAAATGAGAGTCCAGCTGTGGGTATTCACGAGCATGAACACTGTCTCCTATCTCCACAGACTCTACAGAATCTTCACCGACCCGGTCGTTGTTATCTTCAACCTCGACTACAGTCACAGACTTTCCACTCCTTCTTCGTCTGGCATCGACAACAACACGACCATCCGCCTGCAACGAAACGAAGGAGTATTTAATTTTACCAAAATGGAACACGGTGGAATCTTAAGAGTTATAAGATTACTTATTGATGATCCAGCCTCAGCACGAGCCGACCTATATCGGACAGGAGCTCTAACAGTTCGCTTGGGCCTCGAAATATGAGAAGAAGCATTCTTCTGATTATCCTGCAATAAATCGTTTTCTTATGATCAATAATCTTGATTAGACAAAGATGAAAAAGATATACAACTTACTGAGATGGACGCTGCTATTTCACGCTTCGACTGAGGATCATCTTGAGAAGAAATACTACTGCTTGATATAGTGACAACAAGGTATGATCGAGAATTCTCTGCACGATGAAACTGACTCAGGAATGGAAGAAATATTTGTGTAGATGATAGACTCAAAGTCTTGAAGATATATATTAAACACAGTGGAGGTTTATCTTCTACGAATAGCCAATTCAGTTACGAGTTTCACTGAAACCCTGAGTTTCAAAGGTTGATACTGAAGACGCGGAGGAAAATAATGCACTGGGGACTGACAATGACATAGTCAAAGAAAAGCCACGCGGCTTTGTACGTGTCATGTGTCTCTTAACCGTGCTATGCTACTTCTCATAAAACGAAGATCATCGAAAGAGATCATGATGGATTTAAGCGCATGGACATTGGTTCATTTCATTCGATCAGAAGGAATCAACATTAGTAATGTGTTTATTCTGAAGAAAACCTTAACTCTGAAGCAAAGCCATTCAAATCATCAAAGAAATGTCTACTACGAAGCCTAAAGAACATTCAAATGTTTGAAAAAGAAAAGAAGATGGAAATAAAGCTACTCGTTAGACTCATCCGAATTATCAGATTCATCATCACTGTCCTTTTCGTCATCCGAGTCATCAGATTTGTCATCACTATCTTCCTCTTCGTCAGAATCAACGTCGATAAAGTTAGGATAAGCATCAAGATCATCATCTGAGTCCGAGTCCTCTTCCGCTTCAGCTTCGGCTTCAATTTGCTTCATGGTCTCCCGGAACTCTCTTTCATATCGATCAGGCTTAATCTTGCGCTCTGGTAACTCCCATGTAATTTCTTCTTCAGAAGCATCAGCATCAGAGTCAGAAGGAACCCCGTCCAAGATTTGACGTCTCTCCTCAGCCCTTTGTATTCTGCGCCGGATTCGATCCTTTTCACGCTGACGAGCCTCTTTTTCATCGTCCTCAGCTTTTCTTTTCTTAAGTTCAGCAAAAGTGACCCTCCGCTCATTCAAGGGTACGCTAGGCTTCGCTCCCTCATCCTGAGTAGCCATAGCTTTCGATTTCGCTACAAGAGCTTTGGAATCCTTATCAGAAGAGCTAGAAGAAGAAGAGGAATTCCAATAATCGTAATCGTTTTTGCTGGTAGTTGCCATTTTCTGGAATCAGAAGCACAAAAATTACAAACATGCAAATAGGTCCATTGGCAAAAACGGTAACTCTTAACTCTTACCTTTTATGCTTCCACTAACGACAGTGATAGTAATGCTAGAGTTAACACCTCAAAATCGTTCGTTTCTTCGAAACCTACAAAAACGAACGAAAATCAGATTTTCATAAAATCATGAACATTTCTACTATGTGAACATTCACCTGGAATCATGAAAACTAAAACATTATTTCATCATAAATAATTGTTTACTTTGAAAATTACTCAAAATCAAACTTGGGTTTTGAAAATATATGTTTACAAAAAACGGGAACAATACCTCACGTTCTCGTCTTGTGAGTCACAACTCACGCAAAAAAAAAAAATCTTTTTTCCTTCGTATCGTCATACGTCTTCGAAACGAAGGTTTATTCCAATTCGTGAAAACTCACACATTATAAGATAAAGTTTTGATTTACATGAAAGCTCATAAATAAAATTTTATCACTGGACACGAGTGCATATATATGTATATATAAAAAAAAACTCTTCCTTCGTGTCATCGTCATTCCTTAAAATGAGGGTTTATTTCGGATTTGTGAAAGTTCACCTTTTCATGATAAAACTTCGGTTCACATGAAAGCTCATAAGCTTAGTTTTATCACTAGACCTAAATCTTCATATATTAAAAAAAAAAAAAAAAATCTCTCCTAAATTAGGGATTATTATTAGTTTTCAAAACTAACGATCATACGAACATATGTTTTCAAAAACGAGAGTTTTCGACGAAGCTTACACTCATATGTGCACATGTTTATAATGTTATCATGATCAAGGCATGAACAACTCATAAACTCAAAGAACTTCAGTAAAAAAATAATGGACGTACTGGTCTGCCGCCGTAAATTGGCCGGATGGTGATTGCTCCGGTCGGACGGCGGCGGCGCTCCGGAAAATTTTTCTCTTCTCCAGTTGACGTGAAGGAGGTGATGAGTTGATGAAGGTGGTGGTCGTTCAAGTTGAAATAATAAAAAAGGGATTAATTCCTTTTATATCAAATTTTATTTCCAAAACCTAATTTTCTAAGGATTTCCTTATTGGGCCCGGCCCGCGAATCCTAAACGACCAAGGTCCCGACGTCCAAATCAGCGGTTCAACACCAATTTATGTCCACCAAACGAAACTCTATCATGCCACTGGGATCTTCATTCAAGTCATGGTATGCTCGTACTATCGAAATCCGGTAACATCTTAACTTACGACTAAGTTCAATTGCTTATATTGTTTGTGATCGAAAAATCACCATTCAGTGCTAACTGAGGAACATGACTTTCCCTCACTAAGCATGGGACTTAATGTAGATGGTGGATTTTCGACAAAGGGTAAAATAGTAAAACCATATTTATACGTATTCATGATCCAGCAATCAGACGAATATTAAGGCTCATGTATCTTATCGGAAGCATGAAAGATCATGCTATAAGAATCTCTGACTAAGAATACAGTCTCTCAGAGTATATGTATAGATATGTAGTCTCTCAGCTGAGGAATCGGCATATCTCATAAATACTGAGCAATTTCAGTAATTACTTCTATATAGAATCAAAAGATTAGACGGCTCCTAGACAACTTGCCTGCTAGTATAGAGCAATAACGTCTTCAGGATGTAACAATGTTTCCCCTGACTATATGAAAGAAAATTGTAGGATCATAATATCGCAATGCATAGGGCTCGCGGGATCAATAAACGACGGTACCGCGAGGGAGTCGCAGGAAGATAAAATAAACGACGCGATGGGAAATAACGACACACAAAATAGCCGAAAGATATGGAACTCAAGCGAGGGATAAGAAGTGTCGCGAGATTGAATAGTTGTACATCGGCGACACTTCGCGAGACATTCCCGAAAATAAAGGATAGCTTAGTCATCATCCACTATGTATCACCCTATATAAAGGGTTGAGTGAGTCTGTGAAAGGAGAGATCTTTTTAGAATTGTTAGGCAAGTCATTAGGAGAGAGAAAGTTTAAGAGTGTTTTAACTTCTAAGTGTAATTCTATTTTCCTGTGTAAACACTTCATGAATTCAATCAATAAATGTTCTTGATCTTACATCTTCTAATGGATTAATTAGGCAAAATCGAGTAAGGGGTGTAGTGTGGGAAATCCTCGCTACTACATATGCGCTAGAAACAGGGACCAATGCGCAGAGATTGACGTAGAAATTGAAAGGAATTTGGATTAACGTAAAAAAGATTTGGAGAAGATCCTCAAGAATTCATTGAAAAAGAAAAATGGCTAGAAGAAGAAATGTACAAGGGCAATCAACTATTGTAAGAAGAAGTGGGAGACTTGGCTGGAGAAAGGAGGAATGAAATGAGAATCATCAAGGATGAATAGGAGACATGATGGAGAAGATCAAAATCAGCCACCGAACTCCCCGAGAGGCAAATGCGGTTGAGGATTATGATAGAGTAAGTGTACATACTTGGAGATCTCGATTCTCAAGACGAGAGAGAAGAGGAGCAGCGGTTGGTGAACAATGGACAAGGAGGAGGAGAGCAAGAAATGAATGGAGAAATGAATCCAGTAACGAAGAAATCGCAAAGATTAGAAAGATTGAGACAAACAATACATGAGGAGAGACGGCTAGAGGCGAGGAACGAGCAAACTTGACAAGACATCATGAATTGAGGATGGAAAATATGAGGTTGCAAAATAGGAGATCTAGAAGTAGCGTGAGATCAAGTTCAAGATCGAAGGGAGAAGAAAGAAGGAGAGTTTTACCAACAGAAAGCACCAATGAAGAAACACAAAATCCGAATATAGAGCATGGCGAGAGAAGAGGAGAAATAGAAGATCGTTATATTCCTCACCAAAATCCTCAAAATGAGCGGAATAGAGAAAATCAAGGAAACATGCAACTCCAAGAACCGAATGACCCAGCCCATGAAGGGAGAATAATCTTGCATGGGAGAGAAGAATTGAGAAGAAACCGAGAGATCGAAGATGACATTGAGAGACACTACATTGAACAAGCGCGACTAGCTCGCGAAAGAGAAAGAATGAGAGCAGAAATGGAAAATCAAGAGATGGAAGAAGCAATCCGGCAGAATAACCATGACAACCGCGAGAGAAGAAGGGAACAAAATCGTACCAATAGAAATATTAATGAAGAATATGAGAGGGTGCAGATGATGAGAGCTGAGAGGCCACCAAGAAGAGAGAACAACCGATATAATGGCGTGCGAATTGACGAAAGAAACGAAGAAGAGCGTCGCGAAGAAAGAAGAGGAGAAAATAGCGAGCAGGAAGGTCAAAATAGGCACGAGCGAAGAAGGAGAGAAGCAGAGCTAAAAAGACCAAAAGAGAATCAAATTGAGGCAAATGAACAAATCTTAAGAGAACCGGGCCGAAATGAGAGGATTACCGAATAATAAAAGGGAAGGAGGAAGGAGACAGTTAGACGAAGCTATTGCGTAAGCCGCGAAGAATCCCTTCACGCTAGAAGTACGTATGGGAGGAATACCTCCTAAGTGCAATCTACCGGCATTAACCAACATCTTTGATGGAACAACCTGTGCGATACAACATATTAAGGCTTATATGAGATGTATGTTACAATGGGAGAATCATGATGCCATATTGTGCAAATATTTCGCGTCAAGCTTAATAGAGAAGCACTAAAGTGGTTTGAAAGTCTACCAAGGAACACAATCACATCATTTAACCATTTACAAGCCACATTCCCTGGAGCATACATAAGTAACAACTCTTCACGACCCGTGCATTGAAGATGTATTCGGGTTGAAACAAAGGGTTGGCGAGAGCTTAAGGCAGTTGACAATAAGATGGAGAACCATGTGTAGCGAAATGGCAGGACGGGTTGAGGAAAGATATCTCATCCTCTCATTTGTGAATGCTCTCTTCGCGACTAATTTGTTATACATTCAAATTTTTAGAGTCAAAAATACAATCACGATGGCGAAGAATCATGAGAATTACAGAAGAATATATCACCTTAGAAGAAAGACGAATGAAATGAATTCTTATCCAATCGCGAACACAAACTCGAATGCTGCACAACGCAAGCTTGTTACCTCGATTCATCAATACATGGCGAGCACTTCGCAAGGACAAGAAGGAGGAAGGTCGATGAGGGACAGCGGAAGATAGTAGCTATGGGAAGCCATGACCAGGAGGAATTTGAACAAGAAAGGAACTACTATAACCGTAACAAAGAACAATAAGATTCGAGAGGCTAGACAATGTGCAAGAAACTTATGGTGGACGAAGGCAATATAACCATGGAGGGCGTAGAGAAGCCGCAGAATAGTGTGGGAACCACTTAGGATGCCTCCACCGAATGCTAGTGTGGAAAAGATCTGGGAGGCTATACTCGTGATGGAAGAAGTACCAAGACCTTGGAACGCGGGGATGGAACCACCACCAAAGCGACGAAGTCATGAGTTTTGTTCATACCATCGCTTCCATGGACATCAAACAAACGACCGCAAAATGTAAAAAGAATTATTCTCGTGATGATTGATCAAGGGAAACCAATCACTTTTTAAAAGGAGAAGAAAAAGGCCGAGACATTACCACCACCACCGTAAATGCACGTAATGTGTCGGTCGAAAGGAAAGGAAACATTTGTGATAGAAATCGGAACGAAAGCCAAAAATTTGAATTGCAACTTTATCGTCCACTCTTATCGCACAATCGAAGATTTTCATGACAACGTGCTAAGTAGAGTCTTTGCGAGAGATGCCGATGATAAAGAAATAATGAGCCCGAAGAGAACGACGCAGATTAGAAAAGTGGCAGGCAAGACTATTTCTTTCTCTCGCAGATGAAGTGCCAAAAGGAAGAGAAACACATGATAGCCCGTTGGTTGTGAAACTAGAGATTAACCCGAAACCAGTTGATGGAGAAGATGATGAGGCGTGCTTGTCGGGCGATCAACCGAATCTTAATCGACACCGGAAGTTCGGTGAATATTCTCTTCTACCATACTTACAAGACGATGGAGGAAAAGATGAGGATTTGATCCCCTCTACATACAAGATATATGGCTTTAATGGCACCGCAAACAAACCAAAGGGAGAGGTTCACATGAGAATACCTCTACAAGGATTATCAACCGATATTTTATTCGTGTGGTTGACGTGGAATCTCCATACAATGCGCTGATTGGGAGGCCATGGCTTCATGAAATCTTGGGAGTCGCGTCGACGTATCATCAATGTATTAAATTCCCACATCCAAATGGCATTGGTATTATACAGGAGATTGGAAGGAGTCGCAACAATGTCATGAAGTAGATGTAGAAAGTGCGAAGAAAGGAATGCCAAAATAAAAGGTTGGAAACAAAGATGTGAGAGATGAGCAGAAAGGAAAAATTGATGGTGGATGCCATAGAAGTAAGGACTGAACATACCTCGCGAGGTGAGTGCCTAGAGACAAAGGGAATATTATGGTAATAAAGAAGCAAAGGATATGAGGAGCAAAAGGCATAAGAAGTGAATAATCAACAAAAACAGGAGAAAAAGTAGCAATTGAAGTAATGATGTGCGAGAATCTCGCAGCCAAGAGTATATGGGAATTCAATTAAGAAAGAAAATGAAAATACGAGAATTGTGCGAATACTTCGCAAAACAAGAATCAAAAAATAATGAAACTTGAATGATTGAATGATTTAACAAATATGAATAAGTAAAAGAATGGGACGAACCTTTATGGCGTACACCCTAGTTCGCGAATAACATTTCGTAAGAGGCAAATGTAAGACCTAAAGTGCGTCATAATGGGGGTATCTCTCGACATGGCTCGGGGGAAGGTTACACCGCTCCCGAAGCCCGAGTCATGGAAATTTGGGGCCTATGAAAGCCTATCCTAAGAGGTACCTTGGATTCCCAACTATATATGTAGGTTATACCCTGGTTGGGCGACCGAGGGTCTCTTCTTAGGAGTCGTGTATGCTCAAGGCGCCGGGGTACACGGTTGAGCCGCAGTGCCGGGATGGATGAACCTACCCTGGCCATTCTTGGCAAGTCTTGGCATATGTTGCACTCGCCCGAAGAAAACTCCACTTAGGGTGCAGTCTCGTAACCATAAACCATATAGGTATAAGGGATAAGAGGCTGCACCAAACAACTGGTTGTTGTTAAAGACCGGGATGGGAGGAGCTAGTCTTGTATGGCCGATGTTTCGCCTCCTTGAAGGGGCAACCGGGAGATGATAAGGGCGACGCTCTCCATTAGGGGTGTCAAAACAGACGCAAATGTCATGAGGCTTTGTTTTCGCAAGGAGACTTAGGCTTGTCATATTTGTGCGATGATCCTGCAGAGGCAATAATACTAACGCGAGGGTAAGGCGAGATCAATGGGTCTTTACACGATAGTGTACGGACGTCCTGCGATTTCGTCGCACGACGGCAATGTCATGGGGCTTTATGTTCGCAAGGATATTTAGGCCTGTCATATTGTCGCAACTAAAACATCCTGCAGAGGCAAAAATACTTGGAAAATGATAAGGCAAGATCAAGGGGTCCTTACATACAAGTGTAAAGACGTCCCCGCGATTTTGTCGCGATAAAAGGTGGCGGGGAGGACCTCTAATTAGGGAGGTCTGACTTGGAAGACCACACAAAATGATAAGGCAAGGTCAATGGGCCATTGCATGAAAATGTAAAGGCAGCTTGTGACCTTGTCGCAACAAGAAAAAAATAAAGAAAAGACCACCAAAGCATAAGGCGACATTGTCGCAACGATACATTTTAATAACAATGATGACAAATAAGATCTTTCATCCGAAGATAAATAACGAGAGGCAAGTATGGGAATGGGAAAGTGAAATATTGTTATTCATATTCTCGATGAAAGAGTTATACATCAATAATGTTAGCCAATTATATCACAAGGAAGAACTACCAAGAAATACACTATAATAAGGATACGTAAATGTACGATATTACAAGCGAGAAAAGAAAACAAAAAGAGTTATCTCTTTGGCGATTCTTCTTCTTCGTCGATTCTTCATCCGGTTATTCTCATCGCCGAATTTTCTTCTTCGCCACCCTCGCTATCGAAACGTCCGAGACAAAAAGCGGATTCTCGGGAACCTCTTCAAGGAGACAGGATATGAATGCGGGGAGGGATATTGTGATTCTTACAAACATACTCCATGCCTCCATTGCGAAAACGAACAAAGATCATTGCTAAAATTCTCCACTGTCGTTAGAAATTGTTTCTTCAACCTGAATATCTATTCTCGCGAAGGGAGAGATTCTTTTCGAGCTGTTCTTTTTCGGTTTCGAGTTCTTCAATTCTCGCTGGAAAATTCCCTACGAGTTGTTCTTTCTCGTATTCAAGCTCTCTAATTCTAACCTCGAAGCCTCTTCTCGATTCTCCCGCAAATAAGTAACAACAAGTTAATAATTTACAAGCAATATTACAGTAAGAAATAGTAAGGTGTAATAAATAACCTTCTCTATCGATATCATATCTTTAATCAAGGAAGTATGCTCGGTGTGAAGACTAACATCAACACCTAGGTTATTCCCGGCATTATCTAAAACTTTCGCAGCCCAAAGAATTCATCGTCACTATTTATAACAAGGAGGGAACGAATTTGATCTTCTCGCTCACTAAGCAAGGAATTCTCGTGAAGCAATTCATCCCGCTCAATTTGAAGTTCAAGGAGAGATTTTTGAAATGTTGCTAATGCCTGTGCACCATTGTTAGCAATGCGATCTTTATCATCTATAAGGTCGCTAATTTTCTTCCTCAAAATTTTGATTTCTTTATTGGACTCGAGAAACATTCGTTTAAATTGGTTGGCAAGACTTAAACCAGATCTATGTTCAATTTCTAAAAGACGATATTTGGTCCAAGTTCATTTAATGAAAGGGAGTTAATTTTGTTTGATGAACTACTTAAAGAGTTGTTGAGGTGAGCGAGAAGAAGGTTATTATCCATAGGATCGGAAATGTATGGAGAAGGATAGCCTCATCGGAGAGATTATATACATCTGCGAAAGTAATAAGTTAGGTAGCAATATGCGACCGATAAAATAAAAATAGTGAAAGGAAGAAAATTTTATACCATAAAGTTGTTTGATTGGCGTTTTGAAGAGTGGACACCTTATCCTTTTGGGAGTTAAGTTCGGTGTTTAACTTTTGAATTCTTTCGTCTTTATCGCGAGATGACGCAGCTTTCGGTCTCTAATTCTTGAATCTTCTTGCTCAATTGCAAATTCTTCTTTTCAAGATTGTTGCGTCTTCTCTCAAGGTCTGAGGCAACTACAAAGGAAGATCTTCCAACCTATAAAAGAAGATAGAAAAATCATTAAAACATATATATATACTAAACAATTTAAAGTTAGCAGAAGTATGCCTGTACACATACCAGAGACCCAAGTGCATTCAAAAGGTCGAGACACAACTCTAGAGACTCCATTGAATGAATTATTGCCTTCCAAAGAAAGCAAAGATTACACACGTTTGCGAGAGCCCCACAAAGAGAAGCTAGGGGAGCATCTCCCATTCCTTGGAAACAATCTGAGAAGATGCTGGATAATTGATCCATGGAAGAACCGGTCGATGGAATCTTCTTGGCGAGAGAAGGATTCGATTCATGGTTATCCTCGTCAGAAGATTCAGAGCTTGAGCTAAGGCGAGAAGAGGATTGGACCTTTCGCTTCTTAGTTAAAGGGGCAGAAGATTTACCCTTGCGAGCGACAGCTTTACCCTTACTTTTAGTCTTCGCAGCAATAATTTCTTCAACTCCAACCTTCGCATACGCGTAAAGATAAGAAACAGAGGCAACAATATTGTTTAGTATAAGAAGAAAGGAAGTGATTCTTACTTCACTCGAAAGTTTATCGAAGCAATGTCGAGTATCCTCCGACGGATCCTTTTGTAGCTTCTTTTCAACCTCGCTATCCGAAAGATTTCACAAACTCAAAGAATTATAGAAAGAAAATTACGAAAGCCAAATTTGAAGTCGGAAACATACCTCTTTCTTCTTCTCGTGCCATTTGAATTCCCAAGGATGATATCCCGCGAGATTCGCAGAAGAATATGCGAGCCCGCGATGTAAGGACCATTTAAGATCAAGGGTACGACCCACCATTTCTCATCTTTGGAATGACGAGGAGAGGTATTATTGCCTCGGTGCCAATCAATGTCTTGCATGAGTAATTTATCTTCGAGACATTATCCTTTTTCTTCGATTTAACGCCCCAAATGAGATCTCGCATTCACCATAGTTATCACCGAGTAATTTTCAAAAAGTTTTCCACAAAGGTATTTCTCAATGTACTATTTCCAAATCTGCGAATTTGGGATTTCTCGCGAATTAGGGTATAAAGATCCTTTGCCCGCACCGCGGTTCGCGAACTCAAGCATCGCGAATACAATCGCCACTTAATTGATAAACAGCCCGAGAGAATTTTTCATGGGCCAAAATTTCATAAAATAAAGGCAACTCGGGATTGTACAAGGGAATAGGAAGTCCCGCGAGAAGCTGACCGAGCGAGACTATAATCTTTTGATCATCACATTGATGATCGTGAGAAAAGATTTACAGAAAGAATGGATGAGGGTTCTTGATCAGGAATGGTTGACAGAGTAAAACCCTTCTCGAGCAACTTCTGTTGAACTTCTTCAAAAGAAGTTTTGTATCCACGACTGATGGAAGCCATTTATCAGTATGGGAATGGATGGAAGATTGGAGATTAAAAACAAATACTAGAAAGGATGAAGAAAAGCTTTGCAAAGAGCGGGAGCGCAAATTGCGGAAGGAGAGAATCAAAGAAAAGTTGCGAGACAAACTAAAAGATGAAAAGGAGGGGAAAAGAAAACTATATATAGGGGAAAAGAGCTTCGAGAAAAACGAGGTCATTTAATGCGAAGAGACATGAACGGTCAAGAAAAAGTGGTTGAAAGAGACGTGTCAAGAGAAGACATTAATAATCAAAATCCGTGTAAAAGTACAAAATCAAGATTCAAAAGATAAGCAACAAGCGGCAACAATAGTGTAAAAATCTCATGGTACTCTTCCCCTCAAGCAGAGAAATATGAGGAGAGATAAGAGACGATACTTCATATATATCTCAAAGAAGCTCCGAACTTCGCAAAAGAATAGAGGCAAGTACGTACTTTTCAAGTACAAGATTCTTCGCTCGTTCCTTCATCAACAAAAACCAAAGATCACTACAACAACAGATTTTTCCTTAAAGATCGCTCTTCAAGCAATATTCAAGAAAAAAAAGGCAAGATGTAGGATCATAATATCGCAATGCATAGGGCTCGCGGGATCAATAAACGACGGTACCGCGAGGGAGTCGCAGGAAGATAAAATAAACGACGCGATGGGAAATAACGACACACAAAATAGCTGAAAGATATGGAACCTGGCGAGGGATAAGAAGTGTCGCGAGATTGAATAGTTGTACACTGGCGACACTTCGCGAGACATTCCCGAAAATAAAGGATAGCTTAGTCACATCCACTATGTATTACCCTATATAAAGGGTCGAGTGAGTCTGTAAAGGGAGAGATCTTTTTAGAATTGTTAGGCAAGTCATTAGGAGAGAGAAAGTTTAAGAGTGTTTTAACTTCTAAGTGTAATTCTATTTTCCTGTGTAAACACTTCATGAATTCAATCAATAAATGTTCTTGATCTTACATCTTCTAATGGATTAATTAGGCAAAATCGAGTAAGGGGTGTAGTGTGGGAAATCCTGCTACTACAAAAATATGACGCTTCAATAAGCTCATATCACTCAATTTTTGAATAATTAATGCTCCTAGATGATCGTGCTAGTATAGAGCCATTAATTAATTATTCTCGAAATCAATAGATTCATTAACTGAATCCCTGGAAAATATTCAATATTTTCCTAACATTTCGTTACTTCAATTTATGGTTCTTCTCAGCAGAATTCCATGGGTTAGTAATAAATATTAAACACACGAGCATCTGAGCTACCTTTGAGTAAGCCCCGGCCAAAATGGTGTAAGTGTACTCAACGATGATGCACTAACAATCACCGCACGAACAAGTATTTCAAAATACGACGAGACGATGAACTATGCAAATAAGAAAGAAAATAATAAAATAATAGTCAAGGCGCTAGGGGACTGGCTCACCGGCCGTCTAGTCATGCCATGACCAGTCCCACACCCAAATTCTATATTTTATTATTTTCCTTGATCTCATGAAAATCCTTTCATTTGAACAAATATCCTTCGTTTTGAGTAAACTCCTTAGTCTCATGGTGTTTCCTTCACACTGAGGAAATAATATAAAATTAGGGAAAATATTATGGGGCCGTGATTATTGGCCAACCGGCCATGCCTTGATCCAGGCCGTCCCCACACCACACGGTTCCTCATTATTTTATTATTATTTCCCTAATCTCATGAAAACTCCTTAATCTCATGATATTTCCTTGATCCCATGAAAAATAATATAAAATTAAGGAAACCCGTGGGACCGGGCCGTAGCCATCCGGTCATGCCCTAGCTGGCCCCACACGTTTTATGTTATTATTATTATATTTTTCATGTTTCCTTAATCCCATGAAATTCCTTGATTTCATGATATTTCCTTCAAATTATGAGATTCCTTCAAACCATGAAATAATACATAAAATTAAGGAAAACTCACGGGACCGGGCCCTAGCCGGCCAACCATGCCCAAGCCGGTCCCACACGTCCCTTATTTTATTATTATTATTTTTTATGTTTTCCTCATCTCATGGAAACTCCTTGATTTCAATTAAACTCTTTTATTTCAACAAAACTCCTTGGTTTTATGATATTTCCCTAAAATCATGAAAAACATAATTAGGAAAAATACCATGGGACCGGCACCTTGGCCGGCCGACCATGCCTTGGCCATAGCCGGTCCCACACTTTATGATTCCTTCATTATTTTATTATTTTTCCTTCATCTCATGAAGTTTTCACGGTTTCAGCAAAAAACCCTAATTTATTCATATTTTCTCAAATGATTGCTCAAACGCACATCAGAAAATATCAAAATTCTCAAGACTAAGACACGAACACTTTGGTGACGTGAGCATGTTACCTTGACCGACCAGGGTTGGCTCTTTGGCTTGCAACAGGCCGGTCCCATGTATTTTGACAATTTTGACATAATTTGCGCAATTGCACGTATTAGGTCCAAAACTCTTCCAAACAACTTGGAACTTCATAAGACGATCAATATTTGATCCCGTGACCACCCAGGGCCGGTTTCCTGACCCCTTGGTCGGTCCCTCACATCTTCATAATTAATTAGATTTTATTACCTAAGGTTCAGACGAGCATTATTTTAATAAATGATTAAACTAGCATTTAATCATCCTTTCATCAAATCAACTGGTCTTCAGGAGACCTTGATATTTGCTCACGAGAGCATCTAGGCGTAGCCGGTCCCTCCTTCGCTCCATGGTTAATTTTCAATAAACCATCTGTTAATCATCAATTGATCAAATTAGGGTTTTGAGTCCAAGGTTCATAATTCCAGATTCAAAATGCTAATAATTTTACATTGATCTCATGATCAACATTTTATTAATTATACTTGGTTCAACTGCCAGTATTATGGTTTAATACTTTATTTGGTCATGCTACCAATAATTCATCAAACGAGCAACATTTGCTCAGATGAGCAATATTTGCTCAAACCAAGGAATATTGGTTCAACTATCAATATTCAACAAGTCATCGAATGAGCGATATTTGCTCACGTTAACTATGTTTATTCATACATTATACCTCTATCTCAATTCGTGAGTCTCAGAATATTTTCAAATCATGTCCGACTCAACAATACAAGGACTCATCGTCCCATGAAGTCAGCAACTGACTAACTAAATACACGTCTGCCTTGCAGACTCCACAATCACACGATACATCAATTGTGTTACATGGGGGGATATTAACTAGGGTTTTGGTCTGGCGGTCTACGGCACGTGTGTTCATACACACGATGAGAATGTGAGCAAGTTGTGCAATCAGTTGAAGAAGTTAACAAAGTAGTGGATGGAAAATCAACCAAGTCTCCGCACGTTGAGCAACTGGTTTTAAAACGATTTCCACTTCCCCATTCTTTGATTCCATCAACTGTCACACTTCATGAGATCATGGTGTTTTCAATTCCAGCAATATAAATAAATCTCTGAATCATGATTGAAAGAAGGACAATCTCACGTCAAATAGACAACACGAGATTAACAATCCAACTCTCAACAGAGCAAATTCAATCATTCAGAACTTATCTTATTTTCAGAATACACAAAACCTACAATATTCGATCACCATTGATCTCACACATTTCTCAGCTTCCCTCCTACAGACCGACCCATCCTCTCTTGTGACCGAATTTACGCTGGACGACCATTGTCTTGGTTTAGGCCGGAGTACTACATATTGACCTCTCGAATTCAAAGCACTCCCTTCTTGTAGTGCATCTGTGTGAGGTTAAGCATTTTGCTCGGTTCAAGGAGTCTCCTCCGCGCGATCATCTCCTTAATTTCGTAAAAAACAGCGAATCGTTTTGCCCCATATACATATTGGAGACCACAGTGGGAGATCATTCTCTCGGTTGCAATCTCAATTCTCACAAAGATGGTCGGTCTCAGATCTAATTCAGTTACGCAAAACTCCAATCAGGGTCTCTCGAATGGCAATGGTTCTCCTGGCTCGTAGAATGATTCCGGTAATATTCGTCATCCATACTTTACTACTCCTTTTTCATCTATCAATGCATTCGATGGAGAAATTCCATCACCAGCCGAACTGGCACGAAGGCAAGAGGTCTTAGAAAGGAACATAAATCGATTGAAGGAAGCAATCGACAATTTGTTCAACTGCATGGTGAACTTGACAAGAATCTTAGGAGCTGTGGAGCACCCGCCTCTTGACACCGTTAACGTTAACCCTCAAACCAACAGCTTCACCACTTACGAAAAGCCGGTGGACCAACAAGTTGCACACCTAATCTAGGGTTTATATGAGCTTCTACACTTCTCCAGGGATCAACGAACGAGTACATTTGCTGCACTCAACCAGATATCGTCAGACATACCCCTAACTCCGTTGTGCCTAGCAACTGAGGAAACCCCTGTGATGTCTAGCCATTCGATCAATAACATCACTTTCGGAGAAGAAGACCGCATGGCAGATGAAGGACATAATCGAGCCCTGTATGTGACCGATTTCATCAGAGACTATGAATTCAAGAGAGCCCTCGTTGACACGGGCGCTTCTACAAAATGCTGTCATCAGAAGAACAATCAACATTGGGACTGAAGATGATCCAAGGCCGGTCCTGATCATCTCAACGCTGTCATCAGAGGAACAGATGAGACTGATAAAGCTATTAAAAGAATATCAAGATGTCTTCGCCTGGACGTACGAGGAAATGCCCAGTCTGGACAACAAACTAGTCACCCATCAACTGCACATCGTTCCTGGCTCCAAAGCTTTCATGCAACTGCCTAGGCAATTTAGACACGAAGTCGAGGAGAAAATCAAAATCGAGATCTAGAAACTACTAACAGCAGGATTCATCAAGCCTATCCTACATCCAACATGGCTGGAAAATGTTGTTCCTGTCAAGAAGAAAAATGGTCAAATCAGATGTTGTGTTGATTTCAGGAACCTGAATAAATATTGTCCGAAGGATGATTTTCCTTTACCCAATATTGATATGCTCGTTGATACAACCAGTGGTCATGGTATGTTCTCATTTATGGATGGTTACAGCGGATACAACCAGATCAAGATGTAAGAACACGATGCTAACAAGACTGCATTCCGTACTCCTATCGGGAATTTCCACTACACTGTGATGCCCTTCGGATTAAAGAATGCCGGTGCTACTTATCAACGAGCCATGACTGCTATATTCCACGACATGATGCACAAGCAAGTGGAAGACTATGTCGATGATGTGGTGGTAAAATCGAAAACTCGAGCATCTCACTTTGAAGTCCTGAGACAAGTCTTTAAAAGATGTAGAGAATACAAATTAAAGATGAACCCTCTGAAGTGTGCATTTGGTGTCTCCTCTGGGAAATTTCTAGGATTCCTGGTCATATCATAGGGAATCAAAGTCGATCCAGACAAGACGAAAGCTATTACTACCATGCCTCCTCCACACACTGTGAAAGAACTCCAGAGTTTCATGGGGAAGGTAAATTATATCCGACGCTTCATTCCCGGATTGGCTCAACTCGTTGCTTCGTTCACCCCCTTACTGAAGAAAGGAGCAAGTTTTACATGGACGACTGTTCAGCAAGAAGCATTCCAGAAGATACAACAGATACTATTATCACATGTTGTCATGAAGTCGCCGGTGCAAGGACGACTGCTGATACTTTACACATCTTCTAGTGATGTCGCTATCGGAGCACTCCTGGCTCAAGAATACGACGAAGGCATCGAACGACCAATCTACTACTTCAGTCGTACAATGCGAGATGCTCAACTCCGGTATTCAAAGGATGAGAGGGCATGTCTGGCATTAGTGCATGCAATTCAGAAATTCAGGCACTATTTACTATCCAGCAGGGTCGTGCTTGTTTCCAAAGCTGACCCTATAAAGTTTCTACTATCAAAGCCAGCCTTGATAGGAAGACCAGCAAAATGGCTACTCCAAATGTCAGAATTTGACATAGCGTGTACACCGCCTAAAGCAATCAAAGGCCAAGCAGTTGCAGACTTGCTCGCTGCTTTTCCAGGAGAGGATGCAACAATGTTACATGAAGATGTGCCTGGTGAATTTCCAGATATCCTAGCTGTTAAAGAAGAGACGTGGATTTTATACTTTGATGGTTCTTCCACCCCTAGCAACGACACTGGAGGATAAGGCATATTGTTAGTCTCTCCATCCGGTGAAGTCTTCTCATATTCATTCAAGCTGGATTTCGGTCACCTAGCCATTTATTATCGAGAGCTCCAACTGGAGGATGTTGATGCGACACCACATGCCATGGTACCTAGAAGCCTCTTCAAGTTCAGCTTTTGATGTGAGACCCATTTAGAGTAGGCTGTGGCTGATAAGCTTGCTTTGGAAAAACTCGTTGAGCTTATCAGGTTTTCCCGGAGAAACTGTTAGAGCATAGCTCGGTTGAACTCACCAAGCGTTGGTATGTCAAGTTTGGTTGTCATATTTTAGTGACTCAAAACTCATCTAAAGTCGCTTGATTGTATACTAGAGTAAACTTCGTTTAGGTTAGACTAAAAAGTCTAGGAATGTTGAGACATACAAGTATTACTCCGAAGACCCGAAGAAGTGAACTACAACGACAATATCATCTTTCCTCTTGATGTTAGTAATATTGACTTGAACTATTTCATTCTTAACATATCTTTTAAGTCGTGCTATATTGAAAACATAACTATGAAGCTGTATATACTGTACATATTGTATGATACTCTAGTGATGTGACATGATCATGATTGTATGATCATAGTATTATGGAATTTGACTACGAAGTATAACGCTTATCTTTTGAACTTCGTAGATATGACATCGACATAATCTTTTATATACTGTTATGCTTATGTGAATGAGTTATCGCAAAGATTTCATCCTAGGAAATAATATTTTACATTTGTTTAAAGGAAGTACATTCATGAACTTATTTTATGGATCAAAAGGGAAATCATTAGGCTTATTGGTACAGATATTCATTGCAAATCTTTGGATTACCGATATGTGTGAGATGGTAGAACCGATCGTAACTTTGTTATGTATCTTGGTACAACTAATCACAATGCCTGAATTATGATTTGGTATGACTAGGTTTTATTAATTGGTGTAACCGATCCTAAGTAATCACCATGAGATGGTATGATCGATATTTGTAATTGGTTTGACCGATCCTAGTAATTGGTGTAACCGATCACAGAGTATTGTATAATCGATTCTTGTAATTGGTGTGACCGGTCCTGGTAATTGGTGTAACGGATCCTGGTAACTAGTGTGACCGATCACAAGTAATACCATGAGTTTATGGTAACCTGTCCTGGTAACTGATGTAATTGATCCTGGTAACTGATGTAACCTGTCCTGCTAAATTGTGTGACCGATCACAAGTAATTCCATATTAAGGTATAATTGATCCTAGTGATTGGTAGAACCGATTGAACCCATGTATGTGATTTGATATTTGATCAATCACATAGTGATCTTGGAATACAGGTGACTTGTTTGGAAGTGTGGTATAACCGATTCCAAGAATGTAAATCATGTAAATATGTATAAGGATTTACAGTGAAAAGATGTCAATATACTTTAAACACGTACGTAAAATAACTCTTATCATTTATTGTTCAAAGATATTCCTTAGTACTCAAGAAGATCCTGTGTCGAAATAAATTGAGAATCTTTTAATTAAGGTTTTTGGTTTTATATGATTTAATTACCATCAATTAAATGCATATCTCTAGAGAATAAAAATTAGTAATGTGCATTTACTAATTGGAGAGTTTCTATTGAGAGATTTCGGAAATTTTGGACAAGCATTTATTGGAATTAGGCAAACTGGATTTTGCTATTCATTGCATATCTTGAGAATATTTTCGGTTTTGGAAATTCCTCGGTGTCCAAACATCCTTGGTCTATAAATACCTAAGTTTGCATATCTACCAAACTACCCTAAGAGCCAGGAAAACTTCATCTTTTTGTTGTTTCCGGTGGAGCCGTATAATCAGAGAGGAAAGTATCATAATTAGGTGAAATCTCTTATCACCGCTCGTTTAAAGACTTCTGTGGGATCAAGAAGCTCTACGAGTACCGTTGGTGGGAAACAAGATAATTGAAATGTTATTAGCTTTCGATTGGTTTGATTGACTAACAGTTGTTGAAACTTCGATTTCACTTAGTTTGTTTATTTTTGAGAATATTCTCTTCTGATATATGATTCACTCAAACTAGATCGAAGTATCGACGGGATCTTTAGAACTGTTTGTTGATCTAAAGACATCTTGTTATAATCCATTGTTAATAGACTCTATTCTGTATGTGATTGATCACAAGAGATTCAAGTGGTGTTGTGCAGGTATTTATTGAAGATTAAAGAAGATTTGAAGACAAAAAAGATTTATTATTTGGTTCTCATATCTTTGGGTGTGCACAACCCTTGATCGGCTGGGGTCCAACTAGAATCGAATTTATTGGTTTGATTAGTTGCGTGATCGGCATCACTTTACAGTTTCTTGTTGGAATCTATATTGATTGATTGCGAATCTAAACTTGACTACTTTGTATTTATTGGATAGATTGATCTAACGAGGCAAAGGAGTTTATTAGATTAAATGGAAGAGCCTTTGCGTATGACTTGAGATATCTTTATCTTGAAAGAATCGAAAGAGTTGTTACCAAACAGATTTGTTGTTCCTTTACTGTTTGGAATACGATCCAAAAGAATTGTTCCAGTGCGTGCACTCATTGAAGCCGGAAGCGCATGGATACTGAGGGAACTAAGTGAACTAGGGGTAGTTGTTTGGTCTCAACTATACGAAGTTGGTTTAGATTTTGTATAGTGGCTTAATTCTGAGAGTATTCAATTCTGGTGAAAAGATGAGGGTACCCAAATACACCACAATCTTTTATTTTGATCACAACCTATACAAGACCCACCGTGTATAAACCTCTTGGAACAACAATCACTCAAGGAATATTTCAACACAGTGTCCACTTGAAATAGGGTTAGTCCGAATTGGTGTAACAAAGTGAGAATATCAAAGTCAAGTGGAGAAATTCAATACACTTTGTGTGATCGTCTATGGATATGAAATCGAGACAATACAACAACAAAGTGTTCACTTGATAACCGAAATCTTATATGATAAATATCAAGTGCCTAATTAACATACAAGTGTATTTACTTTAATTATAATATAAAAACAATTATAATGCGGAAATAAAGTAAAGCACACACACACACACCAGAATTTTGTTAACGAGGAAACCACAAATGCTGAAAAACCTCGGGACCTAGTCCAGTTTTGAATACTCAATTGAATTAAGACGCTACAAAAAGTAAACCTGCAACTTCGTGTAGACAATACTAAGTAAACTAAAATCCTAGTGACTCAGCTTCAATAGTATTCTTGATTTGATAATATCTAGAAGAACCTAAGTTCTCAATAAATATTTGATACCCAATATATCCTAGCAGAATAAACGTTCTCTTTAGAACTAGATATAGTATATCTTCTTAATGATTCACAACAACTTTTTCTTCAAATCTTCAAGGTCTTCAATCTTCTATTTAGTCTTCAAAGTAACAACCTGCAAAAATAGACTTGATTCCTTATTGATTTGTCGCACAGAACGGAGTCTGTTAACAATGGCAAATCAATGAATCTATCTTAAGGATCTAGAAAAACTTAGATCCGTAGAAACGTTAAATCTCTGATCTAGTTTGAGTGAGCCTTATGTCAGAAGAGAAGGTTATCAAGAATAAACAAACTAGGTGCAATCAAAAGATTCAACAACCGTTAGTCAATCAAATCAATGAAAACAAAAGATAAACCGCAATTATCTAGTTTCGCACCAACGGTGCCCGTAGAGCTTTTCAATCCCAAAGAAGACTTTAAACTGAGCGGCCGTAAGAGATTTCGCCTAATTAGGTTACTCTCCTCTCCGAATAGGCGGTTACACCAGTAACAACAACAAAAGTGGAAGTCTGTTATTACGAAGGATTAGTTTGCTAGAAAGGCAAACTTCAAGTATTTATAGACAAGGAAGTTTGGACACCAAGGAATTTCCAAAACCGAAAATATTCTCAAGATATTCATTAAAGCACAAATTCGGTTTCCATAATTCCCCGGAAATGCTCTGTCCAAAAATAATGATCGAAATCTCTCGGAAAATCTCTAATTAGTAAATGCACATTACTAATTCTTATTTCCCTACAAAATGAAGTTAATTACCTTAATTAAAAGATTCTTAACTTATTTATGTTTCGATATTGCGATTCTCTTCCCTTAGCTATTAAGGAATAACTTTGAACAATTAAAGAAATAAACATTCATAGCACGTGTTCAAAGTATGTCGACATCTTAACTTTGTAAGTTCTCTTTCACACTTACAACCTTGAAACCAATTTGCCACACTTCCAAACAAGTTTAGAATTGGTTCATCTGACTTTCAAGAACTATGCGATTGATCAAATAACATTCAATCACAGTCATGGGTTTAACGGTTCTACCAAAACAAGTTTCGGTTCTACCTCTATGTGAGTATTGTGCATAGTCACACTAGCTTTCCAAAATTCGGTTAACTAGGTACTAGGATCGGTTCCCCACATATATATGGTATCTAACTTATATGTGTTGCACATGTCCATAGGATCGGTTCCCCTTTGCCTAAAAACGTGTTGCACATGTTCATAGGATCGGTTCCCCTTTCTTCTATAAAACTTGTTGCACCTCATACAAGGATCGGTTCCCCCTTGTGATGTACTGCACCTCTTACTAGGATCAGTTCCCCTTTCCCATATTTGGTCAGACAAAAAATCACAAACCCGATCATACCATCTCAGGTGATTACTTAAGATCGGTTTCACTAATAAAAGTCATACCAATACATAAGTCATGCCTTTGTGAATAGTTCTACCAAGAACACAACAAGTTGTGAATGGCTATACTCAATCACACATATTGATTGTTCATAAGATATGCAATGACTAACAAAACCAATAACACCTGGCGATTTCCTTTTCGATTCACAAACAAGTTTATGAACTTACTTCCTTAGAACACATGTAAACATTGTTCCCTAGGATGAAATCCTCACCTCATACCCATACATAATCACAATAGAATTCAAATGATTATGGCAATGTCTTATCTACAAAGTTTAATGGTTAAGCAATAAACCTCGTATTGTATTCCTTAATACTATGTCTATCTAGAGTTCAAATATGATTCGCAGTTTTGTTTTCAATATAAAAGATTTGAAAGACACAAGATAGAAATAAAAGAAGTCAAGTCGTAGTTACTAACCTCAACCTGAAGGATAATGTCTTTGTTGTCTTCAATCCATCTTCATATCTTTGTGAGTAACTGGAGCACAATACTTCTATCATTTCTAGTCTAACCTATCGAAGTTGACTGTAGTTTACATATTAAGCGACCGTACGTTTTAGCCAGTCGATTTATCAAACATAGCCGCCTCCAAACATGGTCGGACAAGCGCCATCATGTACACTAGCGGGCCTGCTAATGCCCATGCCAATCGACATCCTTCCGAATCGCAAGAGGAGCCACTAAACGTTTACCAAAACAGTTGGCCGCGCGAATTACAAAACCCTAATTTCTATTAAGCGGTATTACATTACTGCCGCAAAACGATCTTGGCTGCTCAACTTCTCCAGCCGAATTGACCGGCCTCGATTCAATCTCAATCAACGTGCATGGTGCGGATATGTTCACCAACGGCCTAGCTATTATGCTGGTCGGTCGAATAACTCCCAGTGCGCGGCTAACACTAAAAACCGTTAGCCCAAAATAGGTTGGCCACACGGCTTTTTAAAAACCTAAATTAATCAATTGTAGCCATTAACTGCCGCAGATCATCTCGGCCGCCCAACTTTACTAATCGAATATGTAGTTGCAGGAAATCCCACAATACACCCCTCACTAGAATTTACTTAACTAATCCATTTGAAGATGAGTAACAATAGATTTTATTGATTATTTTCTTGAAATGTTTACAAAGAAAGATAGAACAGAGCTAAAGAAATTACAATCACTCTTAACTTTCTCTCTCCTAATGACTTGCTTAACAATTCAAAAATAACTCTCCTCCAACAGACTGACTCAACCCTTTATATAGGGTAATATATAGTGGATGACAGCTAAGCTGTCCTTTATTTTCGGGAATAACTCGCGAAGTGTCGCAAGTGTGTAAGTGTTCGTTCTCGCGACACTCTCAATCTTCGCCAGATTTTCACATCTTCCTCGTGTTCTAGCTATCGTCATCCATTACGTCATTTATTTTGCTTCCCTGCGACTCCTTCGCGGTGTTGTCGTTTATTATTCTCGCGAAGTATTGATGTTGCGATATTCTGATCCTACATCTTGCCTCTTTTTTCTTGAATATTGCTTGAAGAGCGATCTTTAAGAAAAAATCTGTTGTTGCAGTAGTCTTTAATTTTTGTATGAAGGAACGAGCGAAAGAATATTGGACTTGAAAAGTACGTACTTGCCTCTATTCTTTTGCGAAGTTCCGAAGCTTTGAAAAGTAATTTCAAAAGTATCATCCCGAAGTATTCGAAGTATGAAGTATTCTTGAAGAAATATGAGAAGTACTTGATCCTCTAAATGTAAGAAGTATTGCAAATCCATCATGCGAAACTTTCGTTCCATGTTCTTTTCCTCATGCTATGAGCTCATATTCTCGCAATCTCTTGTCGCCTTCTCGCAGGTTCACTCTATAATTTCGCAAGTTGCTCATACTTTCCTCGTGAATTATGCTGATATCATCTGTTACGTCATTCTTTTAGTGCTCTGCGAAGTCTTATTAGTCATAATTACGTCATGAGAATTAATATTTTGAAATGTCGCAACCATTTGTTTTCTATCCCTTCTTTTACCAGCAAGATTTCGTAAATTAAGGGATGACTGTTTACACGTATCTTAAATTTCACTTTTTACCGGCACATTTAATGTTATCCGGTTACTCTTTCCCATCTATTTAAAGGAGAGTACCCTATGAGAAATTTTCCTTTTCTTTTACTTCATCTTCTTTATTGTCTGCAATTCTCTCTGCAATTTTTCTCTGTCGTTTCCCTTCATCGTCTTCTTCACCGTCTTTCTGCTCTTTTCTTCTGCTACTATTTCTATGGCATCAAGGTTTGTGAATTTCGCAAAATTTAATCATTTTGTGATTGATCTTTCTTAACAAAGTAGTTTTATTCTGATACTGCTCCTTTTTAATGACTTTCCTGCCATTTTTATTTTAGCAAGGATAAGTCTAGCGTCAAATTCACCGTTACAAACCCTAATATTCCCAAGGGCTCGCAGCCGAAATCCTTTGCTTCTAAGAGAAAGACTTCGAATGACAAGGTATTTAAGAAACGTTTACCCTTTTAATAACAATATTGTTGCCTCTGTTTCTTATTTAACTCGTAATTCGCAGGATGACAAAGATATTAATATATCTCCCAAGAAACCTCGCCACTTTAAACCTGTCGCACCTACTATTTCTTTTCTTGGGTTCAAACTTACTACTTCTCCTACAACATCTTCGCAAGATAACCCAATTCCTTCTTCTCTAGCGATGCCTTCGCAAGATAACCCAATTCCTTCTTCTCATGACAAATCACCTTCTCCTGCGATGATCTCGCATGATAAATTAGTCCCTGAATTTCCCGTTAGTGAGATTCTTCAAAATGTACCCCTCTCCACTTTTACTCTTAATACCTCTATCTCGTCTCCCCTTGCTGGTCAAGTTCCTCCAACTGGCATTCTTATGACTAAGGATGACTCAACTTTTGCCTCTTCCTCCATTATTTCCTCTTCCTCTGAATCTATCTCTCTTACTAAAGAAAACTTAGAAGGGATAGATATTAAGAAAGTTAAGAAAGTCTTCATAATATTTTGCTACCATGGATGATGTTAATAAAGTCTCCACTGATCCTATCAGATCTAGTGTTTATGAATCCTTGAGTAAGCATTTTGGTTCCGATACCATGTCGCGAGCATCCCTGGAACAATAAATTAAGACCAAAAAATTCATAATATTTCGCTGGATCGCGATAATCTTCGCAAGAAGAATGAAGAACTAAAAGGTATTCTTTCCTCTCACATTTTTTTTTTTTGAAGACTTTGTTCGCCTTTCAAGCTTTGAATCAGAAACGTAAAATGGAGATATATCAAGTGGAATCTATCGTGGAAGAAATTCGAACAGAAAGAGATGCTTGGATGGAGCAATATAACCGATTAGATAACCTCCATACATATTCTGTTGACCAGATAAATAATCTTACCCAAGAAAACGCCTACTTAGTCCAGAAACAAGAATTGTTAAGTAGAGAATTGTCGCATCTGTCATATTCTTTGACTAAATCTAATTTGGAATTGGAAACCTTATCAGATGAAAATGGAACTTTGTCCCTTGAGAAGCGAGCTTTGTTGGATAAGGTGGCTATATCCTCGCAACAACTTGATGTTTGTCGGAAAGCATTGAATGAACAAGAACAATCTATCTGCTCCTTGAAAAATAAACTCAAAGAAACTACTACCGAAAGAGATAAGCTTATTCAAGGTAGAATAACCCTAAGTTTGAAAACAAATCAGCTCAAGGATGAATTTACCAAGTTAAAAGAATCTCATTCCTCCCTAGCGAAGGATAATAATTTACTGATTTCTAATGAAAAAAGCTTGCGTTCTCGGTTAAAATGTCTTGTCGGTGATGATTTTGATACTGCCATGGATCATTTGGAGAATAGTTGCTTGGCCCTGACCCAACATCTTATCTCGCAAAAGGAAGGTAGTCATAAAATTTGACTGCCTCAACCGCCGTTTTCCTTTTCTAATTTCTTTCATTAATTTTTAATTTTAACTCTGCTGTTCTTATACATTTTCGCAGAATCTGAGAAAGATCTTCGCACTTCTCTGTCTACTTTGGAATCCTCCCATGCCAAGATTCGCAAGGAAAATACAATTCTTGTCGCTACTCTTGCCCATTCTCGTGATCGTGCCGCGAGAAGGCTTAATTATCTCAGCCATCTTAAAATATCCAAAGTAGAAATCAACAGAAAGAACTTCTTCGTCAATTTCATCCCAAAGCTGAAGTTGTTGTGAATGAGATCTTACTCTCTAAATCCCTTGAACCTGTCTCTGTTCAACCTTTGGAAGTTGAAGATGATGAAGTTCCTAATTCTCCTGATAGTGATTATGATTATGAAAGTTGCGAAGATATCACGAATAATGAAATTGTCGAGAAGGATCTTTATGAAAATCTTCTGATGAAAACCCTTCAACTTGCGATGGCGAAGCTGATAAAATTGTTGAAGAACATTTATCATCTCCTGTTGCTGAGAATGTCGATGTAGATGTAGAAAATTAAGTTACTCCTGTAATTTTATATCTTCCAATCTCTTTTCCTGTATGACTTTTTGTATGAGACGCTTTTCAATTTCTGTTGAAGTACTCTTTTTGATTAGAAAGACCAAGTCCCTTGATGAAGAAATCTATTTCTACCTCATTTTAGATTTGCAGTTTTAATCTCGCAAGCTTATTCGCTTACCTTTATTTATATTGAAATTTATTATTGCGACAAGATCGCAAGATATCCTCACAAATGAAGAAATCTATTGATCTTGTCTTATCATTGATTGTGTGGTCTTATTTTGCCTTCCTAATTAAAGGTCTTATTTCGCCACCCATCGTTGCGACAAAGTCGTAGGACGTCTTTACACTTTCATGTAATGACCCATTGACCTTGTCTTATCATTTCTTAAGTATTTTTGCCTCTGCAGGATATTTTATTTGCGACAATATGACAGGTTTAAAACACTCTTGCGAATGTAAAATCCCATGACATTGTCGTCTTTGCGACGAAATCGCAGGACGTTTTTGCATTTTCATGCAAAAACCCATTGATCTCGCCTTATCCTTGCGTCGATTATTGCCTCTACAGGATCATCGCACAAATATGACAAGCCTAAATTTCCTTGCGAAAATAAAGCCTCATGACATTTGCGTCTTTTTGACACTTATCAGCTCCCTAATGGAGGGTGCCGCCCTTATCTTCTCCCTGGTTGCCCCTTCAAGGAGGCGTACATCGGCCATACAAGACTAGCTCCTCCCATCCGGTCTTAACAACAACCAGTTGTTTTCGCAGCCTCTTATCCCTTATACCTATATGGCTTATGGTTACGAGACGCACCCTAAGTGGAGTTTTCTTCGGGACGAGTGCGGCATATACCAAGACTTGCCAAGAATGGCCGAGACACTTCAAATGCCCGTGGCACTCTTGGCTCAACCGTGTACCCGGCGCCTTGAGCATACATCGACTCCTTGGAAGAGACCCTCGGGCGTCCAACCAGTATAACCTTATATATATATAGTTGGAAATCCAAGGTATCTCTCCCGGATAGGCTTTCATGGGCCCCAAATCTCCATGGCTCAAGTTCCAGGAGCGGTGTAACCTTTCCCCTGAGCCATGTCAAGAGATATCCCCTTATATGACGCACTTTAGGTCTTACATTTGCCTCTTGCGAAATATCATTCGCGAACTAGGGTGTACGCCATAAAGGTTCGTCCCATTCACTCACTCATTCATTTTTGTTAATTCATTCAATCATTCATTTTCTGTAATGTATTGCTTGCGAGACATTCACATAATGTTTTTGTTTTATTCAACTTCGCAATAATTCTATCGCAAAAACATTTCATCCAAATTCATTTCATTTCATCCATCTTTTATGGATAATACTTCTTGAGATACAACCTATTCCATGGTCTATCCAATCTTTGTCCTACATCTTTCCCCTCAGGATCCATTAATCTATATGCCCCTGTGCCAACTATTTCCTTAATGATATAAGGTCCATCCCATTTTCTTGCCAATTTGCCACCACTTTCACGTTGATATATTGGTGTCTCTCGCAGCACCAGATCCCCTGGCTGAAATTCACGTATCTTGACACGTTTGTTATATTCTCTGGCCAATCTTCGCTGATAATTCTCCATATGTTGTAGTGCTCGCTCTCTTTTTTCTTCTAATTCATCTAATTTGATTAAAATGTTACCTGCACTGAGATTCTTCTCCCAAGCTTCTTTCTTTGTTGTTGGGATCATAACTTCTGTCGGGAGTACAGCTTCAACCCCATACGTTAAACAAAAAGGTGACATGCCTGTAGCTTCTCTTCTAGTTGTATTATAAGCCCATACTTCATTGGGTACTTGTTCGCACCATCCTTTATTGTATCCTTCTAATTTCTTCTTCAATATGTCTGCGATTGTTTTATTTGTTGCTTCGCTGGCCATTAGCTGCGGGTACGAGAGGGAGTTGATTTTCCACATCGTATCTGAAATGCATTAAGCAGCAATTCTATATTTTGTCCTTCAAACTGTTTCCCATTGTCAGATACCAACTGTGCTGGAATCCCAAATCTGCATATAATGTTCTCAAATATGAAAGTAAAAATATCCTTATCGCGAATGTGTTGTACCGCTTTCACCTCTGCCCATTTTGTGAAATAATCAGTAGCGACAATTAGATATCTTCTCTCTCTCCCCGTTCTGGTGGGAATGGTCCCACAATATCTAAGCCCCATTTTCCAAAAGGCCACACACTTGTTGAAGAACTTAATGGCGCTCCCGGTGCATGTATCTTCTTCCCATGTCTTTGGCAATCTTCGCAACGCCTTGATATTTGTTTCGCATCCTCATGCATATACGGCCAATAATAGCCCTGCATTTTTGCTTTATGTGCTAAAGATCTTCCACCACTATGATTACCAGCATCCCCGCTATGCAACATCTTCAATATGGTTTCTCCTTCCTTTCTTGTTACACATCTGAATGAAGGTCCATTAAATGATCGTCGGTATAGTACTCCATCTCTTAATTCATAATTTGTTGCACGGCTTTTTAATTTGTGTGACTCTAATCTATTTCTTGGTGTTTCCCCTTTCGTCAGGTATGCATGAAGTTCTGCTCTCCAATCTTCTTCGCAAAGTGTTTGTGTTCCATCTTCGATTAGCATTACATCTGTTTCCTGTTCTTCTTCTTTATTAATTGACGGCATTAAAAGTGTTTGTATTTTTATATTTCTCGCAGTCGGATCTGTCATCATACTTGATATAAAGGCAAAAGCATCTGCGAGTCTATTGTTTCTCCTTGATATATGTCTCCATTTTATTTTCGGTATCTGCTCCGACATCTCATCAACAAGTTTCTTGTACTTTTGCAAAGATAGTTCATTTGTAGTGTATTCCTCTTTTATTTGGCGAATAGCCGCTTGCGAATCACCGGTAATCCTCACATTTTCCAATTTCATTTCTATTGCGAATCGCAAAGCATGTATTATAGCTTCATACTCTTTTTTCATTATTGGTTGACGCAAATTCTAATCTGAAAGAAAAAGCTATCTTATTTCCTTCTGGCGATATCACAACAATTCCAATCCCATTACCTTCTCCATTAGATGACCCATCTACTAATATTTCCCATCTATTTGGCTCGCTTAACAAATCCTTTGGATCTCCATGTTCTTCTTCTATGTCCATCATTTCTTCCACTTTGGTCCATCCTCTTCCAAAGGGAATTCGCTAAAAAATCTGCGACAACTTGTGATTTTGGTGAAGATAATATTTCGTATTTGAGTTTGCAATGACTTATCCGAGCATTCCATCTTTCTACTCTTCCCGATCTTTTGAATTTTTCATTACTGATTCGATTGGTATTTTTGTCACTACCTTAACAATGTGCGCTTGAAAGTATATGCGAAGTTTAAATATTGCGTAAACTAATGCCAAGATTAGTTTTTCAATTTTTGAGTAATTCCTTTCTGCGGCATTGAAAGTTTTGCTGATGTAATAGATTGGTTTCTCTACTCCTGCATCCACTCGCAGCAATACTGCACTTAATGCGTGCGAGGTCGTCGCAAGATAGATCAATAGTTCTTCCCCTGGTTCTGCTTTTTGTAAAATTGATATATCCATTAAATGTTCCTTTATTCCTTGGAAGGCTTTCTCACACTCGTATGTCCATCTAAATTTTGATCCCTTTTTGAGAATGTTGAAAAAGTGTTTGCATTTATCATATGATCGCGAGATAAACCTTCCTAGCGAAGCTAGTAGCCCATTTAACTTCTGAACATCTTTTACTGTCGCAGGTGTTGGCATATCGCGAACTGCTTGTACTTTCTCTGGGTCGACTTGGATTCCCTCTTTTGATACTATGTAACCTAAAAAATTTCCCGATGCAACTCCAAAGGTGCATTTTTCTGGATTTACTTTGATGTTGAAATGTCTCATTTGTTCAAAAATTTCTTTCAAATCTTGTGTGTGATCTTTTGCCTTCTTACTTTTTATTAACATATCATCTACATACACCTCTAACGTTTTGTGTATCCATCTCGCGAACACCTTTTCCACCATTCTTTGGTATGTTGCTCCGGCATTTCGCAAACCAAACGGCATTTTTGTATAACAGTATAATCCTCTTGGAGCAAAGAAAGCGGTATGTTCTTGATCTTCTTCGGCGAGAGGAATTTTATTATAACCTTTATATCCATCAAGAGATGATATCCTTTCATTTCCTGCCGCAGCTTCAACCAATTGCGGAATATCTGGTAACGGGAAACTATCTTTAGGACAAGCTTTGTTTAGATTAGTAAAATCTATACAAATTCTTATCCCTTTTTTCTTCTTTGGGACTATAACCATATTTGCTATCCATTCAGGATATTTTGCTTGTCTAATGATTCCTGCATCTAGCATTTTCTGCAATTCTTCTTCTATTTGAGGATGATATGCTGTTGGGATCTTTCTAATTCTTTGTTTGAATGGCCTTATATTTTTGTCAATTTCCAATTTATGACAAGCCACAAATGGATCTATACCAGGCATTTCATCCATATCCCACGCGAAAATATCTTTATAGTCTCGCAGCAAATCAATAGTTCTTCTTTCTTCATCTACTTCCATTTTAGTTCCAATTTTTAACATCCTGGTTCTTCTTCGGTTCCAACATTCACTTCTTTTGTTTGTTCTCTCACTGCGATATAGCTAGCTTTCGGTTCTCCCATAGGGGTTGGTCCTTTCATTTCCTTATTCTGCGAGATTTCGCTAGGTATTCCTTTTCCTTCTTTTGCTCTTATCATGTAAATTCTAAATTCTTCTTCTTTTCTAGCTGCTTTTACCATTTTCTTACGATCTCTTCGCTTCTTCACTCGTTCTTCATAATGCTTTACTTCGTCTTGATGATATATTCTCCCTTTATCAATATCTCCTCTGATTTCACCAATTCCAGTTGGCATGGGAAACTTGATACACTGATGAAGTGTTGACGCTACCTTGATTGCATGTACCCATGGCCTTCCTAACAACACATTGTATGGCGATTCCATATCCACTACACTCAATGTCACCTTTGTTTCAATTTCTCCAAGCAGAATCCGTAATTTCACTTCTCCTTTGGGTTTCGTTATAGATTTACCAAAGCCATGGATATAATACGCTGGGGAAATCATTTCTTCATATTTATATCCTAATTTTTTGTAAGTATGGTAAAACATGATGCTCACTAAACTCCCTGTATCCACCAAAGTTCTATTTACAGCCCATTCTTCCGCTGCTTTTGCTTAGGTTCTCCTCCATTTTTGCATGCATTTATTGTGATCACCAATGGGGATGTATGGCTCAAACACTCTTTAGGTATCTCCGCCTCTTGTGAATGTTATTTTCTCGCTTTTCCCACTCTTTTAAAGACGATGTCTTCTCCTTATCTATAATCTTCTTCCCTTCAAAATCTCGTTTATGTATTCTTCCTCTAATGTTTTCATGAAATTCATTAATCCTTGCTTTTGTAATTGTACAGTACTCCATATTTTCATTGTACTCCTTGCTTTTTAACTTCTCTATTTCATCCGATCTAACATCTTTCTCTCTCATTTTCTTGATTCGGATAATTTTAGCTGCAATCTTTTATAATCGATCCCTGTTTCTAGCGCATATGTAGTTAAGGAAATCCCACAATACACCCCTCACTAGAATTTACTTAACTAATCCATTTGAAGATGAGTAACAATAGATTTTATTGATTATTTTCTTGAAATGTTTACAAAGAAAGATAGAACAGAGCTAAAGAAATTACAATCACTCTTAACTTTCTCTCTCCTAATGACTTGCTTAACAATTCAAAAATAACTCTCCTCCAACAGACTGACTTAACCCTTTATATAGGGTAATATATAGTGGATGACAGCTAAGCTGTCCTTTATTTTCGGGAATAACTCGCGAAGTGTCGCAAGTGTGTAAGTGTTCGTTCTCGCGACACTCTCAATCTTTGCCAGATTTTCACATCTTCCTCGTGTTCTAGCTATCGTCATCCATTACGTCATTTATTTTGCTTCCCTGCGACTCCTTCGTGGTGTTGTCGTTTATTATTCTCGCGAAGTATTGATGTTGCGATATTCTGATCCTACAGAATCGGCCGGCCACACTCCTATTCTAGGCTTTCAACAAAATGTCTTCGTACGTTGTGGCCTACCCATATGGCTTCTAAACGATCACCCAAAGATTGGACGAACAACTGGGAGAATTTGGTAAACAATTTTAGTATGAGCTGTTGGAATTTTAGCTTCATAATCACTATACTTTATACTTAAACATGATTATGTATAACCCATATACTGAAATTCATTAACCCTAGTATAAACACACTCTACAACAGTAGAAAAAACTATGCAGAACAAGGATTTCTACCAATATTAGTTCAGTATAAAATTGACAGCAGCATAAGCATGGTCTCATCATATTAGCATGATACATAACATAAGTTTACATGAATAGAAAGAAAGAAACTTAAATTATGAAAACAGAATATGTGACTTAGCTTCTACTTCTATTTCCTCTCATTTCTTGATGATGGATTATCAGAAAAAAAGCATATGTATAAGAGGCTAGAAGAGAGCTTAGTCACAACCTATGTGTCAACCAACTTGTCCATCATTAGTTGGTTGACACCTCACTAGGTGAGTCATAGGACAGCTAAGCAGCTGAGTGTAATCCTAGTTAGAACTTGTAGTTGCAGGAAATCCTACACTACACCCCTCACTAGATTCAATGTAATAAACTCTCTAAAAGATGATAAATTTTGAACTTAATTGATTATTTTCTTGAAATGTTTACAAATACAATTAGAACAAAACCAAAGCAATTACAATTACTCCCTGTTTTCTCTCTCCTAATGACTTGCTTAACAATTCAAAAAGATCTCTCTCTACAACGGACTTACTCAACCCTTTATATAGGGTATTACATAGTGGATGACGACTAAATTTGTCCCTTTATTTTCGAAAATGACTCGCGAATCCTCGCGAATGTGTAATCGCTTGTCCTCGCGACACTCCTGAATCTCGCCAAGTCGTCACACTTTCCTCATGTTCTGACTGTCGTCATCTATTACGTCATTTATTTACCTCCATGCGACTCCTCCGCGACGCAGTTGTTTGTTAATCTCGCGAAGTATTGCTATCGCGATATTCAGTCCTACATCTTGCCTCTTCTCATGTATTCTCTCATGAGGAGAAGAGAGTATCATGAGAATCGATATCTTGAAATGCCGCAATATTTCATCTTTATCTGTTTTAACTCCGTAATTTTTACACAGAATTTATTACATATGTCTTTTCTTCTATTCCTTTCTTGACACGTTTCATCCAACCGCTTATTTCTGACCATTCACGTCCCATCTCGCATTAAATGCACTTACTTTCCCAAAAATCTTTCTCTCTATATATAGTTTACTCCTCTTTCTCTTCTTTTCTTTTATTTTCTCTCTGCAACTTTCCTTCAACTTTTTTCTTCCGCAAATTGCGCTTCTGCTACTGCTTCCTTTTCGATTCTTCACTTCTCCCTTCATTCCCATACCCTGATAATGGCTTTCCTTGGTCGTATATACGCACCACTTTTCAATGACGTTTACCAGAAATTAAAGGAAAAAGGTTTCACTTTATCAACCATTCCAAATCAAGAACCTTCATCTATGCTTTACGAAAATTGTTTTCTCGATCATCAATGTGATGATCAGAAAATCATAGTCTCGCTAGGTCAACTCCTCGCAGGGCTCCCCATTCCTCTATATAATCCCGAAATACCATTGTTTTATGAGATTCTTGCTCACGAGAAATTCTCGCGGGCTGTTTATCAATTGAATGGAGACCGTATTAAATCGATGCTTGAATTCGCCTATCGTGGCGCCTGTAAAGGATCTTTATATCCCGATAATGTTAGAGATCCTCAATTTGCGAATTTATAAATAATTGCCGAAGTATGTGTGGACAACTTCTTTGCAAATTATTCAGTCATAACTATGAGAAACGATAAATCTCGCTGGGGTGTTCGATTGAAGAAAAATGATAACGTTGATGCTGACAAACTGCTCATGCAGGACATTGACTGGCATTCGGGTAAAAATAATACCCCTCGCCACTCCAAAGATGAAAAATGGTGGGTTGTACCTCTTTTTCTAAGTGGACCTTATATCGCAGGCTCACATGCACTCCCAACCAATCTCGCAAATTATCATCCTTGGGAGTTTAAGTGGCCTGAAAAGACAAAAGAGGTATATTCTATTGATTGCCCAACAATTTTCCGCTTCATCATCTTCGCCATCAATAGGTTTTGGATTAATTTCCAGTTTTACAACCAATGGGCTATCATGTTTTCTCTTCCTTTGGGTACTTCTTCGTAGAGAAAGAAATAATCTGCAGTTGCCACTCTTTTAAGCTGCGATATCTTCGCAACATTCATCACTTCTTTATCATCGCATCCCTCGCAAAAAACTCTACTAAGTACACTGTCATGAAAATCTTCAATAGTGCGGTATGAGTGTACAATGGAGTTGCAAAACAAATTTTTAGCCTTTGCCCCAACTTCTATAACAAATGTTTCTTTTCCTTTTCTTTGGTGGTGGTGGTAAATGTTGAACTTTCTCTTCTTCTTTTAAAAAGTGATTTAGCTTTCCTTGATCAATCATTCTTAGGATAATTCTCTTGATGTTTCGCAGTCATTTGTTAGGTGCCCATGAAAGCGATGGTAAGAACAGAACTCGTGACTTCTATCTCCGGTGGTGGTTCACTTCCCATGTTCCATGGTGCGGGTATGTTTTCCATCAAAAGTATTGCTTCCCATATTTTTTTCCACACCGGCCTTCAATGGCGGCATTTTAATTTCCTCCCACACTACTCTCGTGACTTCGCTGCCCTCCATGATAGTTATTATTCGCCTTCGACCTCCGTAAGTTTCTGCGGATGATCGAGCCTCCGGATCTTATTATTCCCACCACGATTGTAGTAGTTCCTTTCTTTCTCAAATTCCTCCTGATCTCGACTTCCCATGGCTACTAACTTTGGTTCTATATCAACTTCTTTTCTTTCTTGTTGACCTTGCGATGTGCTCGCCACTGTGTGTACAAGTTGAGGTAATAAACTTCCATTCGCGATGCTAGAATTTGTATTCGCCACTGGATAAGATTCCATCTCGTTCTGTCTTTCTTCTAAAGCGATATATTCTTCCTGGAGTTCTCGTAATTCAGTCATTGTAATCGTATTATTGACTCTAAAAACCTGAACATACAATAGATTGGTTGCGAACATAGCATTTATGAATGACAGTATGAGGTATCTTTCATCTACCCTTCCGGCCATCTCGCCGCACATTGTCTTCCATCTCGACAGCTTAGGTGTCTCAAACTTTCACCAACTCTTTGTTTCAACCCGAATACATCTTCAATACCTGGTCGCGAGGAGTTGTTACTTATATACGCCCCAAGAATATAGCTTGCAAATGATTAAATGACGTGATAGTATTTCTTGGTAAACCCTCAAACCACTTCAACGCTTCTCCGGTCAAACTTGATGCAAAGTATTTACACAATATGGCATCATGATTCTCCCATTGTAACATACATCTTACATATGCCTTGATGTGTTGTATTGCACAAGTTGTCCCATCAAAAATGCTTTGGTTAATCTTTGGTAAGTTACATTTTAGGGGTATTCCTCCTAACTCGCACCTCTAATGTAAGGGATTCTTCGCAGCTTCTGCGATGGCTTCGTCTAACTGTCTTCTTCCTCCTTCTCTTCCGATATGTTCAATATTCCTCTCATCTCTCGCCAATTCTCTCAAGATTTGTTCGTTTGCCTCGAGAATTTGAATCTATTGGTCTTTTTAATTCCACCTCTCTTCTTCTGCGCTCATGTCTACTTATATTTTCTGGCTCATCACTTTCTTCTCTCCTTTCTCTGCGGCTTTCTCCCTCATCTCTTTCGCGAATTTGTACACCATTATATCTATCAATTTCTCTTCTCGGTTGTCTATCGACTCTCCTTTGCACTCTTTCATATTCTTCATTGATATTTTCATTGTTGCGATTTTGCTCACGCCTTCTTTCTCGGTTGTCATGATTATTCTGTCGAATTGCCTCTTCAAATTCACGTTCTTCTATTTCTGCCCTCAATCTTTCCCTTTCGCAAGCTAAACATGCTTGCTCAACATAGTGTTTTTCAATGTCATTTTCGATCTCCTTTTGTTTCCTTCGTGCCTCTCTCCCATGCAATATTCTTCTTCCTTCTATTCGATTTTCTACATCGGTCGGATTATTCTCGCTCTTGAGGTTGCCTATCTCCTTGATTTCCATTATTTTGGCTATTTTGTACAGTCTCGAAGTCGTGGAACATAACGATCTCCTTCTATTTCTCTTCTCTCGCGACATCCTTCACCAAGATTTGGTTCTCTTTCCAAATTTTCTTCATTAATAATTTCTGCAGGTAATGTTCTCCTCCTATCTTCTCTGACCGATCTTGATCTTGATCTGTTACTACTTCTCGATCTTCTATTTTGCAATCTCAGATTTTCCATTCTCAACTCATGATTTTGCCTTGTTAAATTTGCACGTTCCTCTACTTCTAACCGCCTTTCTTCATACATTGTTTGTCTCAATGTTTCTAATGCTGCTGTTGATGGTGGATTTTCGTTTAAGGTTAAATTTGTAAAAAACCATAAAAAATCATGCGCTGACATCTTGTAAAAGATAAAGCCATTCATAAGTGTTAGGATACTCCCTCACTTAATTCACCAAGAATGGAGCATGTAGCAACAATCCCATTCTGTGAATACATGAAATTCCTCCAGGTTGGAGCATGTGGCAACAATCCCTTCCTGTGAATTTCATATCAGCCTTGTATTTCCAGTTCTCATTATCAGTGTGGCATGACGACTGAGTGTTACTCTTCCAGAATAACACGAACCTCCAAGCACTATAATGAAACCATGTACGAAATACCCGTACAGCCGATTCTCGGTGTGTTATACTAGCCCGAGCCCTCTCGGTGTGTTATACTAGCCCAATTGAGCCCCTCTCGGTGTGTTATACTAGCCCGATTGAGCATCCGGACCGACCGTATCGGTCCCGATATGATCGATCGCAGATCATCCAACTCCATAAGCATGATTGGATGACCCCGGATCAATTCCATCACCCCCAAGCGGTATGGAATACCCACGGCCGACCCCGCATGGTCGGCCATTGGCCTTTGCTTGCCAAAAGATGTTCATACCAAGCATTATGGACGGAAAACCCTAAATAAGGGTTTGCGGCATATTACATGTGTCGCAAAACAATCTCAACCATCCATCTTCGCAGGTATAGATGGAGGGTGTAGATGTAGACTTAAAGGGCCCAGAGCATGTCAACACGATCACCGTGGGACCGCCTACACACTTGACCAATCGGTCAAGACCAACAATGTTTGGCCGTGACAAAATCATCACCCAAACAAGGAGTGGCGCACGGCTTTTGAAAGCCAAAATTAGGGTTTCAAATCATCACGCGCGTCCATCTTCTCCGGCACGAATGGAGGGTCACAGATTAGATTAAGCAAGGGCCGGTCATACCAGCATGACCACCGTGGGCTCATCTACCTCCTCATGCGATCGTCCAAGGCATCCCATGCCCGGCTAATCCAAAACGCCCGCCCAAACATGCGTGGTTACACTTCCCAAATTGCAAACTGATCTCGACCACTCAACTTCACCGGATGATTTGAATGGCTTAGATCACGTTTTCATGGGATAGTCAGGTATAGGCATGATCACCGGCCTGCCATCTTCCCGTCAAACCCATCGACCAAGACCGACCAAGATGTGTCGTCTTGAAACGCGTGCCCGAACTAGGGATCTCGCGCCGGTTTCCAACTCCTTTGCGGCAAGGATTTCTGCCGCAAACCGATCTCAACCACTCCTCTTTGCCGGTCAAATTGAGTGGCCTAGATCGCACCTTCATGGGACGGTAAGACATGGACGTGTACACCAGCATGCCATCTACATACACGTCCGGTCGGTCCCCTCCAAATTCTTCCATTACTTGGTTTCGACCAAGTCAAGAGTCATGTTTGCGCTCCTCTTCAAAAACCCTAATATTCATTAACGGTCGCAGAGATGAGTGTCTCAAAGATCATCTCATCCGTCCAACTTCACCAGACTTGGTTATACAACCCTAGTCGGGAGTTATTTGGTTAGTGAGGCGTCATTACCCATCACTTTACCATACCATAACGCAGCACACTGCATAAAATACACATGATACTTCACAAGTATCGACTTTCTCGAATAACACAGTTATTCAATTCAAAGATTACATGCTATCTTTCGTGGATCCACGATCCACACATTCCAGACATCAATCATGTCACAAACTGGGGGATACATACTTTGGGTATTGGTCTGGCGGTTTACAGCGTGCAGCGTGCAACGCGCCATCATAAGAACGTGTCAGGAAGTCATGGACGGTTAGAGATGAACAGGAAAAGTGGGCAAGACTGGTCGACGCACAACTCCACTACTCCATCACTCCACTTCCTCCACTTCCCACGAGAGACGTGAATGAGGCTCAATGACTTGTATAAATAGGTTCTCCGCCCTATTTCAAACAACAACACAAGTTCAGACGAGACAGAAAAAACCAAGTGTTAATACAAATCGTATTCAAACACCCAGAGCCTGCTTGCATAAACCGCAAGCCTTCTCACCTTTCTGTTACAAGTCATAAGCAAGCCAACACCTTCACAATCTCAACACCTTCTTCGCTTCCCTCCCTAAGATCAACCCCATCTCCTTCACTTTGTGACCGAAACAAGTCTGGAACGGCCATTTCTTGGTTTAGGCCGGACTTGCACAGATTGATCTCTCGAATCTACAAGCACTCACCGCGCAGTGCATTTGTTTAAAGGTTTAAATTCATTCCTCATCCACACCCCAAATTACCAAATTCTCATAGGAGTAGTTTTCACCCATAAACAATTGGCGACCACAGTGGGAGATTAATCTCTCGGTTGTAAAGTCAATTTCTTCGAAATCCGATTCAATTTTATCAATTTCAAAAGGGTAGATCTTAGAATCAATTCAATTAACAATTCATTTCAAGATGGTGGAATTAAGGTCTGGATCAGCAATCAACCCTGATGGGGCTAGTGTGGGTACCAATCCTGGTGTCGAAGTGCCTGTCAGTGGAGCTACCGTAGCCAACACATCTCGAGGAGCCGTTACCTCTATCACCAACACTAGCGGAGCGGGAGACATCCCAGTAGGTGTAACGCCCCCCATCACCAGAGCCAGAGCAGCTGCAAATCCCGACATCGCCTCAAGTGTAACACCTCCAGTGGTTACCAGAGCAACAACTTTCACACCCCCGTCAGGACGAGGAGCCGGAGGCACGAGAGGAGGACCACCGTCTGTTACCGTTGCAGACTTGATGGAGAAACAGGAAGTTCTTGCTAAGACTCAAACAGATATGGCCGCAACTCAGAAGGAGGTACTCACTTTCCTCAAGACCTTGACTGAACGATTGCCGCAGGATTCACGTCAATCTTTGGAGCCAACGAGAGATGCCTTCAATTCACCTGGAGCAGGCGTTTCCACTCGGATAGAAGCTCGTGTTGCTCCTGAATGTTCAAGAGAAAGGGACCAGACACCCAACTTCATCACACGTGAGGATCTAGAACGACTCCTTCAAAGCCGAGGCAAAGGAAATCTGACGGATACACACCAACACCAACCTCCATACCCTCAAGATATGCAACGAATCCCTCTTCCAAGAGGTTACACCTCTCCCAGTTCTCCCTCTACGACGTCTGGGTAATGCTCGTGAGCATGTCTCTCGGTTCTTGGAATCCTTGGGGAACATGAATACAATCATGTTCTCGCGCCCGAAAGAATTCTCGAAATCACTTACGGGGAGAGCGTACACACTGTACAACAACATCGCGCCTAACAAAGATATCCAACTGGAGCGAGATGGTCGGTGCTTTCTACAGAAAGTATTTCTTCGTGTCTCGAACAAATCACATTTTCGATCTAGGAAGAATTCTTCAGCGGAACAATGAGCATCCTAACGACTTCGTCAAAAGATTCAGAACTCAAGCGCTGGATTGTCATGACCCGAACGTCACCGAACGGCAATTGGTGGAGTTGTGCATCAACGGGATGATACCCATATACCGCGCTCTGTTGGAGAATCTGGGCTTTCAAACGTTCTCTGAACTCCACGAGGCCGCAAAACGTTCAGCAACAACCGCGCCGGCACTACTAGAAAGAACCAGAGTTGTTCGAAGTGAAGATTCACGTGAAAGTCGAGGGAGCAGGCGCCTCACGAACAAGCAATACAACACCGGTCCTTCTGTGAGTGTAGTGGGCGGAGGAGAGAAAAGGAAAGCTCCAGTGACGGAACCACAAACCAAGCGGACATCCCCGGCACACAAGACTTCGTCTCGAAAAGGAGCAGAAAAACTCCTGCACAAAACACTAAAGACACGGGTTTTCCCTTTCCCATGAATGAAGTGATAGAGCTCTTGGAAGCGTGGATCCAAGGCGACGCCGTAAAGCTGCCCCCTATCAGACGTCCTCCAACCGAGGAAGAAATGGCAGACCCTAGATATTATTGCTACCACAGGTTCGTCCATCATCCAACCAAAGATTGCAACAGGTTGAAACAAATATTCAGGGAAAAGGTAGAGACAGGGGGAACTTGACTTGGAAACGAGGGTGTTCATAGAGACCCTTTACCCATCGAGAACTGCATGATTTCTGGGGATTATGTTCGCAAGACCGTACAATCTATGATGGAGCACATATGTGAAATCTTGTACTTCTCCAAAGGACAGCGCCAAGACATATTTGCAGCCCTCAACCACGTTGTGTCAGGAAGGCGTTTACATCCAGTAGAGGTCCGGGAACCCCAGTCTTTCCTGAAAGACATGAGCAACGGAAACGGGGACTCCTAACCGTCACTCGTTTGAGAAACGTTGAATTCGATAGCGTGTTGATTGATACGGCTTCCGAATTTAACATCATTACTTGTCAAGACCCCGAGAGCGGCAAAGATTTCGAAGCGGAAGCTACCCGTCACCCGACCGTGGTTAAAGATTCAGCGGAGAGCCCGGGGATGCATACGGATATATTGATCTGGAAGTCAAATTGGGTGATGCCTCGACGCAAGCAAAGTTCTACATAGTCAAAGATCACCCCAACTACGACATGATCCTGGGACGCCCTTGGATGCACGAAAACAAAGCAATACTGGGAGTCTGTCCTCTGCCGGTTTCGACACCTGAAAGAATCTCCAACACGCCTTCTGGACCTCCTGATGGCTGTCTATTGCCGCGCCAGCAACTTGCCAATGTGACACAACTTCCCGGAGAAAGCCTGTCAGCATACGTTGAAAAGTTCCGATCTCAAGTAAGTCTCGTCACGCAACCTTCCTTACAACTTACCGCCCCTCGTCCTGACAAGTCCTGGGGACTGACTCCAACCAACGAACCAACCCCGGCTAGGAGATGTGAATGGGAAGCCGGTCCTTTCAAACGTTTTATCAAGAGCGTAGAGGCTGTCTTGGTAAAAGACGATAAGGCCAAGGTCCAAGTATCCGCACGACCAAACCCATTTGGAATTGGAGATCTGGTTACAAAGACGACTACATTCAAGGTTGGGAGCATGACGGTGAAAATGATCACTCCACCTGACTCACTCACCGGAAGAGAAGATGAACCATACCTGGTAGCAGATGTTATCCTAGGCGGCTACTGCAAGCTCATCAACGCTGATAAACTAGAGGGCATAACAATTCACTCACAATGGCTCAAACCCTACCGAACTTAAGATACTGTGCTATCACTTTCCAGCATTCTCCACACTTTAAAACGCTGTGCTATTTTTTCCAGCGTGTTTCCTTTTACAGTTTCATGTCATACTTGTAATTCCTCCAGAAAATGATTGCAATACTTGCATTCATAGTTAGGGTTCCAATTTTTAATCCTCAATTTAATTGAAGTATCATTTCCATCTGAGAACCTCTCTACCCCTAAAAACACACAGCCCTGAGTTGGCCTAAATCAACACACTAGAGCAAGAAGGGAAACCCTAAGCAAGTATCTCATGGGAAGAAGGAAACAGAACGTGTGCACAAAAGGAAAACGATTTGACCTATCTGCCCCAGCAAAGCCAGGAAGATCTTGCATCAGGAGCACAGGTCCGTAAATGTTCTATCATGATAAATATTTCTTTTATCACCAAGAATTATGTATGAAGGCGCACCCTTGCGCCTGAGAAGGTTCGATTACGGTCTTGACAAAAGGTTATAAAAGGAAACTTTATTCAAACAACCAAACGGAAGAAAAGACCTTGAACTCAGCTGCCACTGAGTACAAGGAAGATGTTCGAGCACAGAATATACTTGGAAAGAAGAAAAAAAAAAAAACAAAACAAAAGAGATTTCAGTCGTCAAGAGGTCCGGTGTCGCCTACATCACCGTCAGCTCCATCACCTGTTGATGCTCCCCTCTCTGGATCTCCCTCAGTTTCTGCATCAGACGTCTCCGCAGCAGCAGCACACTCCATCCCGATATCACCAGCGGGAGCATTAAAAAGCGCATCAACATTAGGAGCCGTACAAATTGCTTTCAGGTTTTCAGGTTCCTCTATGTCGGAGTCAAGAATTATCACACCGTCCTGAACCGGGTAATCACACTTGCCTTCATTCGGAGGTCGTTCATGCTCAACTCTCCGCCTCTTCAACCGCGCCGCAAAATCTCTCTCGCCCTTGCGCTTACTAGTGTCTGCAGCGTTTCCTCGCGCCTCCGCCGCTCCTCCATGTCAATTGCATCTGAAAGTGCACAGATGCGTCCTCTGACAATACGAAGGTGGGAGATAGACATCCCCTGTATAGCACGGCCGACTTCGCGAAGTGGAAGATCAATCCCAGCCATTACTTCTTCGTGCGCATGGTTTTCGGGCTTGTCGACTTCAAAACTTCTTTCCGGGAAGCAACGAGAATGAGCGTCCACTTGCTTCCATGATAAACTGCAAAGGAGAGGGAGTTATGAGCACACACAAAAAAAAAAAAAAAAAAAAAAAAAGAGGAGATCATCAAATCTATCGATCGCTTAATCGAGAAAATCGAGAGAGTACACGAGATATAGAATAAACGACCACGTGAGACGATTCTTTATAATCTCACAAGTCGTGAGAATCCCGAAGGAAAAGGAATCTTTACTTACCACCTATGAAGGCTGCTAATTCGGGATAACAATCGATGAGGCTTATCGATATACCCGAGGAGAGCCGTGTATGGTGAAGGAAGTACACTTGAAGAAGTGGCCGAGCTCACTATATGCACAAGAGGAACCAGAGCGACTCACCGGACCAAGTCCTGTTTCCTTCGCATCCTTAATCGAACCAACCAGTTCCGTGGCAACGCCCGACTATCCTACAAATATGTATCTACTTTAGCCTGGTCATTTCAGTACATATGTATGTCACCATCTCATGCCTACCACACAATAGTGTAACCATTATGTGCTAGGCAGGGGACTTAATGTTGATGGTGGATTTTCGTTTAAGGTTAAATTTGTAAAAAACCATAAAAAATCATGCTTTATCGACATCTTGTAAAAGATAAAGCCATTTATAAGTGTTGGATACTCCCTCACTTAATTCACCAAGAATGGAGCATGTAGCAACAATCCCATTCTGTGAATACATGAAATTACTCCAGGTTGGAGCATGTGGCAACAATCCCTTCCTGTGAATTTCATATCAGCCTTGTATTTCCGTACTCATTATCGGTGTGGCATGACGATCGAGTGTTACTCTTCCGAATAACACGAACCTCCAAGCACTATAATGAAACCATGTACGAAATACCCGTACAGGCTGATTCTCGGTGTGTTATACTAGCCCGAGCCCTCTCGGTGTGTTATACTAGCCCGATTGAGCCCCTCTCGGTGTGTTATACTAGCCCGATTGAGCATCCGGACTGACCGTATCAGTCCGGATATGATCTGATCGCAGTCATCCAACTCCATAAGCATGATTGGATGACCCCGGATCAATTCCATCACCCCCAAGCGGTATGGAATACCCACGGCCGACCCCGCATGGTCGGCCATTGGCCTTTGCTTGCCAAAAGACGTTCATACCAAGCATTATGGACTAAAACCCTAAATAAGGGTTTGCGGCATATTACATGTGTCGCAAAACAGTCTCAACCATCCATCTTCGCAGTATAGATGGAGGGTGTAGATGTAGACTTAAGGGCCCGAGCATGTCAACACGATCACCGTGGGACCGCCTACACACTTGACCAATCGGTCAAGACCAACAATGTTTGGCCGTGACAAAATCATCACCCAAACAAGGAGTGGCGCACGGCTTTTGAAAGCCAAAATTAGGGTTTCAAATCATCACGCGCGTCCATCTTCTCCGACGAATGGAGGGCCACAGATTAGATTAAGCAAGGGCCGGTCATACCAAAGATGACCACCGTGGGCTCATCTATCTCCTCATGCGATCGTCCAAGGCATCCCATGCCCGGCTAATCCAAAACGCCCGCCCAAACATGCGTGGTTACACTTCCCAAATTGCAAACTGATCTCGACCACTCAATTTCACCGGATGATTTGAATGGCTTAGATCACGTTTTCATGGGATAGTCAGGTATAGGCATGATCACCGGCCTGCCATCTTCCCGTCAAACCCATCGACCAAGACCGACCAAGATGTGTCGTCTTGAAACGCGTGCCCGAACTAGGGATCTCGCGCCGGTTTCCAACTCCTTTGCGGCAAGGATTTCTGCCGCAAACCGATCTCAACCACTCCTCTTTGCCGGTCAAATTGAGTGGCCTAGATCGCACCTTCATGGGACGGTAAGACATGGACGTGTACACCAAAGATGCCATCTACATACACGTCCAGTCGGTCCCCTCCAAATTCTTCCATTACTTGGTTTCGACCAAGTCAAGAGTCATGTTTGCGCTCCTCTTCAAAAACCCTAATATTCATTAACGGTCGCAGATGAGTGTCTCAAAGATCATCTCATCCGTCCAACTTCACCAAACTTGGTTATGCAACCCGGTCGGGAGTTATTTGGTTAGTGAGGCGTCATTACCCATCACTTTACCACACCATAACGCAAAGACTGCATAAAATACACATGATACTTCACAAGTATCGACTTTCCGAATAACACAATTATTCAATTCAAAGATTACATGCTATCTTTCGTGGATCCACGATCCACACATTCCAGACATCAATCATGTCACAAAATGGGGGATACATACTTGGGTATTGGTCTGGCGGTTTACAGCACGCAGCGTGCAACGCGCCATCATAAGAACGTGTCAGGAAGTCATGGACGGTTAGAGATGAACAGGAAAAGTGGGCAAGACTGGTCGACGCACAACTCCACTACTCCATCACTCCACTTCCTCCACTTCCCACGAGAGACGTGAATGAGGCTCAATGACTTGTATAAATAGGTTCTCCGCCCTATTTCAAACAACAACACAAGTTCGGACGAGCGAGAAAAAAACCAAGTGTTAATACAAATCGTATTCAAACACCCGAGCCTGCTTGCATAAACCGCAAGCCTTCTCACCTTTCTGTTACAAGTCATAAGCAAGCCAACACCTTCACAACCTCAACTCCTTCTTCGCTTCCCTCCCTAAGATCAACCCCATCTCCTTCACTTTGTGACCGAAACAAGTCCGGAACGGCCATTTCTTGGTTTAGGCCGGACTTGCACAGATTGATCTCTCGAATCTACAAGCACTCACCGCGCAGTGCATTTGTTTAAAGGTTTAAATTCATTCCTCATCCACACCCCAAATTACCAAATTCTGCAGGAGTAGTTTTCACCCATAAACAGCTGCGATCTCTTCATTTCCACGAATTGTTTCTCCCATCTCTTCTCGGTTTCTATCTCCTTGTCCATTATTTATATGTTGTTGTTATTCCTCTCTTTCCTCCATAGAATCTGATCTCCATGTGTGTACACTTACTCTATCATAATCTGTAATTGTGTTTGTAATCGGTTGAATTGGCGATTGAATTTGATTTTCTTCATCATTTCTTATGTTCATCCTTGATGATTCTCCCCTTTCATTTCTCCTTTCACCAGCAAGTCTCTCGCTTCTTCTCACGATTGTTGGTCCTTCTGGTACATTTCTCCTTCTAGCCATTTCTTTCTTTTGGTAAATTCTTAAAAATTGTATCAAATTTCTCTTTTCTTATTCCAAATCCCTGTTTCTAGCGCATATGTAGTTGCAGGAAATCCTACACTACACCCCTCACTAGATTCAATGTAATAAACTCTCTAAAAGATGATAAATTTTGAACTTCATTGATTATTTTCTTGAAATGTTTACAAATACAATTAGAACAAAACCAAAGCAATTACAATTACTCTCTGTTTTCTCTCTCCTAATGACTTGCTTAACAATTCAAAAAGATCTCTCTCTACAACGGACTTACTCAACCCTTTATATAGGGTATTACATAGTGGATGACAGCTAAGCTGTCCTTTATTTTCGGAAATGACTCGCGAATCCTCGCGAATGTGTAACTGCTTGTCCTCGCGACACTCCTGAATCTCGCCAAGTCGTCACACTTTCCTCATGTTCTGACTGTCGTCATCTATTACGTCATTTATTTACCTCCATGCGACTCCTTCGCGACGCAGTTGTTTGTTAATCTCGCGAAGTATTGCTATCGCGATATTCTGGTCCTACAGAACTAATCAAGATTAAACAAAACAGGATTAGCTTAAGCAAAATATGATTAGCTTAAACAAACCAACATTTGTTGCTAAACCAACATTAAGTCTAACATTCTCCCACTTTGGTTAGTAACAAAACTTTACGGAAAACAGCTAGCTCGAGTCTGAAAGGTACGCTAGGATTCGACCATAGAGACCTATACACCATTTAGAAGATGCATACGCCATTTCCATAATCAGAAAACTAGACGGGCCGCTTTATGCTCAAGTAGAAACACTTTAAATGGCTTAACCTCATTCCATACAAACTGCACTTTAAACTTTATTTTGTCAAACCGAAAACTTAAACTTGAATCATTTCTTCATAAGATATCAACGCAACTTTATATTCTCTTCTTTTGCAACTTTATATGCTCTTACCGCAATCAATATGATTTCTAGATACATCTCCGTCGAGAAAAGTATACATCTGGCTCAATTAAGAGGCATGTTTTCGTCGAAACACAAGTATACATCTGGCTCAATCGAGATATGTCGTACAAGACATTTAACATCTCCGAAGAGATTTTACTGGCTCAATTGAGGTGTGTTTGTCGGGACAATTAACATCTCCGAAGAGATTCATCTGACTCAATTGAGTATGTCTCTGTCAAGACATTTAACATCTCCGAAGAGAATAACTGGCTCAATTGAGGTATGTCCGACAAAGCATTTCTGTGTCTCACTCGAGACCCTTAATCTCTGTAGAGATCTTATCTGTTCTCAATATGAGATATGACTCTGTCGAGACATTATGCATCTCCGAAGAGACCTGGCCCAATAAGAGATATATCTCCGAAGAGTTTGTCTTAAAATGAAAACATGTCTCCGTAGAGTCCTTTATTCATCTCTTTATTGGATTAATCTACGAAAAGATCATTTGTGTCTCACTCGAGACATGTTCAGTGCTTATTATGAGCTATGTTTCTAGAGAGACTTTCTGTATTGATCTCCCACTGATTTTCCGTTCCTTAAACAACACAGACAGCAAAACAAGTTAAACAGTTATGATGATAACTAAAAACTAATGTTATCATATTCCCACTGTTTTCCAAAGCTCTGTCACTATACAATGTTGTATACTCACAAATGAAATATCAAATTAGATTCAATACCATCACTGGTTCACCTTTGGGTAAACCCGGATGCCAGAATCTCAAACACTGCCAAGTAATTAACATCTTAAACTCAAAAACAAGACTCGGTATCATCGCAAACCACCTTTAGGCTTAATTGAAATATACATGAGTCTAACCTAACTATTTTAAGATCAACATCTCATGCATAACAAAGTAACAATTCCATTAAACCTTTGGGTTCAATAGAAATATGGAAAATTAAACTAAGCATAAAACAAGATCCATTTCAGGCATTAGTAGTACGAATCACCTTTGGGAAGGTTCACACTTGCAACATCTAAAATAAATCACAAGCAATCCTTACTTTACCGAAGACTGATGAAAGATCCTTTGCTCCTGAACCACAACCATCGTCATCTCTTTCTCAACCTAGCCACAAGCATCCACAGCCTTGTAACGCAACACTTTCAGCTTTGATTATTTTTAAACCATGACTAGACATTCAAACTGCCTGAACTTATCACAAACACCAAGACCTGTACCTTACAGATATAATTTTCTCAAAGACTCATTCTTGTGCTTTAGCAAGCATAAGTCTCTCCAAACAACTAAACCACAAAAAAAAACTTCATTCTCCTTAGAAAAACCCTTTCATACTCTATCGCTTTGGAAACACTTAGTCGAGTAATAGAAAGTGCAGAATATTCAGACACAACTTTCACCAATTGGAAAACAAACAACACAGCTGCAATGCACTAGTATAATTTGAAAACCAAGTCTGCACCTTAAGGAAAAACATACCTTAAACTTGACTATTAAACCTTTGGGCTTAATAGAAAAGTTAATTGACAAAATACCTTGTAAATTCTCACCTTGACTTGTATTTCCAAATTCTAGACTCAAACTACCGGATTCTTCTGTATTGTATCTCGGAACAAGGAATGCAACATTATATTCACGAGCTTCCGACAATATGTCAGGACTTGATTATCATCATAACTTTACACATGACAAACATCGGATTTGCCTCAAACATGAAAAAACAAGTCACTCACCACCATATAATTTATTCAAGACCTTGCAAGCATAAATTACCTTTGGGTTGATTCATACTCGCAACTTCCAAAATAAATCATATATAAAACACAACAAACATATGTATTCTCATTAAAAATCCTTCATTATTCTCAAAGCATCACTTTGGCGATACTTAGTCGAATAATGAAAAAACATATTATCTACCATCACAACTTTCAGAAACCGAAAATCAAACTACATACCTGAAAGTCCAAATTTGTACCTTAGAGGAAAATTTTTCCTTGAACTTGATTTGTAGCTGAAATAAACAACCTCACCTTTGTGTTCAACGGAAGGTAAAACTCGAGAAACAAGTAGTTGCAGATAACCAAATCACCTTTTACTAACTGTAAGTCTCAAAAACTTGACTGCACTTGCAAGCTAGCCAGTCATCTAAGCCATCACACACAAAACTGATTTCAAAGGAAAATAACCTTCCATTTTGCACAAGTAACAGTGCACAGCCTAATCCTTCTTGCCTTAGGTATGGCCACCTCTCAATCACCATATCAAAAGCCTTCCATGCATTTCTGAGTTACAATGAGAACAACTTAGAATCCATCTTGTGTGGCTTCAAACTTGCGAGGATTATATTTATACAACCAACATGTCTCCCACTGATCTTCTCAGTAACACCAAGGCAAGCGGCATTACTACTACAGCCCCACTCACGAACAACAGCTCAATAATATGAACCTGAAAAACTGTATAGCTTGAATATATTCCCTAGACAGCAATGTCACCGCAAGAACCTCCACTAGAGACCAGAATCTAACCATTGTCATAAACCACATGCAACTCCTGAGCACAAAGAGGACTTTTGTTGCTACCATATGAACCATGAAAGTTCCCCTGAAGTCGGTCTTTTGTGCATACCCTCCTTCACTTAGTAGAGTGTACACCTTTACTTTTGAAACTTCAACAACCTTGAACTCTAGGAACAGTTCGAACCCTATGTATTTCTGAATCTGAATCACTTGCTATCCAGTTGGTGAACACTTGTTGAAACTTTAACATTGTCATATGTTCAGAGTTTCTTTGCAACAGACAAATAATGATCGCCCAAGCATGGTTTCAAAAATTTAAGAATAGATAAAGATCAACCCAAAAGTCATATCCGCATGTTGAAACCAAAAGAACTAGTATAACTGTTAATATTTTGATACAGAAGATCATTTGTATTAATGGTCCTAACCTATTTCTGAAACCACAAATCACAGGCATGTTATCATCACAATATAAATAATATGATATCAAACATCACTAACGTGACTACTAATAATCAAGACAACACTATATCCTTTATTAAGATTCAATATTCAAATACTGTATCAATCTATCTGTACTATAATTCCCTTTTACCAAAATCTTTCCTAAGCAAGATTAGTATAAAAGCTTCAAATTGTGATGAAAATGGTATATGCACAATTAAACCAAGAATAACTGTAAACTGCTCTTTGAACTTCGGAACCTTTATCCAGCATAGAGGAAGCACTACTGTAGATGGGGCAAAACGATTTTCTGGTTTTTACGGAATTGAGGAGATGGCCATGCGGAGGAGATGACCATGCGGAGGAGACTCCTTGAACCGAGCGAAATGTTTAACCTCACACAGATACACTGCAAGAAGGGAGTGCTTTGAATTCGAGAGATTAATCTGTAGTACTCCGGCCTAAACCAAGACAATAGCCGTTCCAGAGTAAATTCGGTCACAGGAGAGGATAGGTCGATCTGTAGGAAGGAAGCTGAGAAATGTGTGAGATCAATGGTGATCGAAGATTGTAGGTGTGTTGTGTATTCTGAGAATAAGATAAATTCTGAATGATTGAATTTGCTCTGTTGAGAGTTGGACTGCTAATCTCGTGTTGTCGATTTGACCTGAGATTATCCTTGTTTCAATCATGATTCAGAGATTTATTTATATTGCTGGAATTGAAAACACCACGATCTCATGAAGTTTAACAGTTGATGGTATCAAAGAATGGGGAAGTGAAAATCGTGTTAAAACCAGTTGCTCAATGTGCGGAGACTTGGTTGATTTTCCATCCCCTACTTTGTTAACTCCTTCAACTGATTGCACGACTTGCTCACATTCTCATCGTGTGTATGAACACACATGCCGTAGACCGCCATATCAAAACCCTAGTTAATATTCCCCCATGTGACACGATTATGTTTCGTGTAAGTGTGGATTCTGTAAGGCAGACGTGTTATTTAGTCAGTTGTTGACTTCATGACTTCATGGGACGATGAGTCCTTGTATTGTTGAGTCGAACGTGGTTTGGAAATGTCATGAGACTCATGAATTGAACATGTCTGTTGAGACAGAGATATGATGTATGAATAAGTTAACGTGAGCAAATATTTCTCATTCAATGAATTGTTGAATATTGATAGTTGAACCAATATCCTTTGATTTGAGCAAGTATTGCTCATCTGAGCAAATATTGCTCGTTTGATGAATTATTGGTAGCATGACCAAAATTAATTAAGTACTGGTAGTTGAACCGAGCATAATTAATAAGAATGAGATCGTCATCAAATTATTAGTGTTAGAATCTGGAATTATATTCCTTGGACTCAAAAACCCTAATTTGATAAATTGATGATCCATTAATGGTTTATTTGAAAATTAACCATGGAATGAAGGAAAAACGATTTCATGGGACCGTGGGTCAACCATGCATCTATCATATGCTCGTGTGAACAAATACCAAGGCCTCTTGAAGAGTTTATGATTTGTTTATGAAAGAATGATCAAATGTTGGTTTAATCATTTATTCGTAAATGCTCGTTTTAGCCTTAGGTGATAAAACCTAATTAATTATGAAGAGATAAGAGACCGACCAAGGGGTCATGAAATCAGCCCTGAGTGGTCACGGGATCGAATGACGATCGTTCCATGAAAATCCCAAAATTATTCGGAAGAGTTTTGGACCTAATACGTGCAATTGCGCAAATTAGGTCAAACTGTGTAAATACGCGGGACCGGCTCCTTGCGAGCCAAAGATCCAACCTTGGTCGGTCAAGGTAACATGCTCATGTCATCAAAGTGTTCGTATCTCAGTTCTGAGAATTTTGATATTTTCAGATGTGCATTTGAGCAATCATTTGAGAAAATATGAAGAAATCAGGGTTTTTTGCTGAAACCGTCAAAACCTTCATGAGATAAAGGAAAATAATAGAAAATGAGGGAATCATGAAGTGTGGGACCGGCTATGTCTAAGGCATGGCCGTCCCGGTCCCACGGTGTTTTCCCTAATTTTTTATAATATATTCATGATTTTAGGGAAATATGATAAAACCAAAGAGTTTGTTGAAACCAAGGAGTTTTTGTTGAAATCAAAGAGTTTCCATGAGATGAAGGAAACAAAAATATTAATAATAATAAAATAAGGGCGTGTGGGATCGGCTTGAGCATGGTTGGCCGGCTAGGGCCCCGGTCCCGTGAGTTTTCCCTTATTTTATGTATTATTTCATGATTTGAAGGGATTTTCATAATTTTGAAGGAAACATCATGAAATCAAGGAATTTCATGGGATTAAGGAAACATGAAAAATATAATAATAATAACATAAAACTTGTGGGGATAGCTAGGGCATGGCCGGCCGGCTATGGCCCGGTCCCACGGGTTTCCTTAATTTTATATTATTTTTCATGGGATCAAGGAAATATCATGAGATTAAGGAGTTTTCATGAGATTAGGGAAATAATAATAAAATAATGTTGAACCATGAGGTGTGGGGCTGGCCGGGATCAAGGCATGGCCGGTTGGCCAATAATCACGGCCCCACAATATTTTCCCTAATTTTATATTATTTCCTTAGTGTGAAGGAAACACCATGAAACTGAGGAGTTTCCTCAAAACGAAGGATATTTGTTCAAATGAAAGGATTTTCATGAGATCAAGGAAAATAATAAAATATGATAAAATATAGAATTTGGGCGTGGGACTGGTCACGGCGTGACTGGCCGGCGAGCCAGTCCCCTAGCGCCTTGACTATTATTTTATTATTTTCCTTCCTATTTGCATAGGTTCATCGTCTCGTCGTATTTTGAAATACTTGTTTGTTTATTCAAGTGTTTGTTAATGCATTATTTGTCGGATACATTTACACCATTTTGGTCGGGGCTTACTCGAAGGTAACTCAGATTCCCATGTGTTGAATATTTATTACTAACCCATGGAATTCTGCTGGGAAGAACCATAAATTGAAGTAACGAAATATTATGAAAGTATTGAATATTTTCCAGGGATTCAGTTAATGAATCTATTAATTTCGAGAATAATCAATTAATGGCTCTATACTAGCACAATCATCTAGGAGCATTAATTATTCAGAAATTGAGTGATATGTGCTTGTTGAAGCATCATATTTTCTTTCATACAGTCAGGGAAAACATTGTTACATCCTGAAGACGTTATTGCTCTTTACTAGCAGGCAAGCTGTCTAGGAGCCGTCTAATCCTTCGATTCTATATAGAAATAATTACTGAAATTGCTCAGTATTCGTGAGATATGTCGTTGCCTCAGCTGAGAGACTACATATCTATATATACTCTTAGAGACTTTCAGTCAGAGATTCTCATAGCATGATCTTTCATGCTTTCGATAAGAGACATGAGCCTCAATATTCATCTGATTGCTGGATAAAAAATACATATAAGTATGGGTTTACGATTTTATCCTTTGTCGAAATCCACCATCTACATTAATTCCCCTGCTTAGTGAGGAAATCCGTGTTCCTCAGTCAGCATTGAATGGTGATTTTCCGGTCATAAACAATATAAGTAATTGGACTTAGTCGTAAGTTAAGATGTTACCGGATTTCGATAGTACGAGCATACCATGACTTGAATGAAGATCTCAGTTGCATGATGGAGTGTCGTTTTGGTGGAAATAAATTGGTGTTGAACCGCTGATTTGGACGACAGGACCTTGGTCGTTTTAGGATTCTCGGGTCGGGCCCAATAAGGAAATCCTTGTGAGATTAGGTTTTGGAAATAAGATTTGATATAAAAGGGAATTAATCCTCTTTATTTTTATTTCACCTTGAACGACCACCACCTTCATCAACTCATCACCTCCTTCACGTCAACAAGAGAAGATAAAATTTGCCGGAGCGCCGCCGCCGTCCGACCAATTTCCGGCCGGCGCCGACCAGGTACGTCTACACATTATTTTTTTTTAGAAGTTGATGAGTTTATGAGTTTTTCATACCTTGATCATGATAAAATTATACATGTGCATATATGAGTGTAAATTTCGTCGAAAACCCTCGTTTTTGAAAACGTATGTTCGTTTGATCGTTAGCTTTGAAAACTAATAATAATCCCTGATTTAGGAGAGATTTTTCTTTATATATGAAGATTTAGGTCCAGTGATAAAACTAAGTTTATGAACTTTCATGTGAACCAAAGTTTTATCATGAAAAGGTGAATTTTCATAAAACCGAAATAAACCCTCGTTTTAAAGAATGACGATGATACGAAGAAAGAGTTTTTTTTTTTATATGTGAACTTGTGTCCAGTGATAAAATTTTGTTTATGATCTTTCATGTAAATCAAAATTTTATCTTATAATGTGTGAGTTTTCACAAAATTAGAATGAACCTTCGTTTCGAAGACGTATGACGATACGAAGGAATTTTTTTTTTTATATATAAAACCGTGAGTATTCACGATTTTTTTTTGTTGCTAAAACCGTGTAGTGTCCACAATTTTATTTTCGTGAGCCTTGCTCATGTCAAAAATATATATATTATTTATTTATTTACGTGATTGAATCACATTTTCTTATATATATATATATATATGTAAGAATATATATTATTTTCTTTAAAGTCAAAACTTGAGTTTTGTGTAACATTACTTAGAAGTAGACAATTATTTATGATGAAATAATGCTTTAGTTTTCATAATTCCGTAGTGAATGTTCACACAGTCGAAATATTCATGATTTTATGAAAATCTGAGTTTCGCTCGTTTTTGTAGGTTTCAAAGAGACGAACGATTTTGAAGTATTAACTCTAGCATTACTATCACTATTGTTAGTGGAATCGTAAAAGGTAAGAGTTGAGAATTACCATTTTGTAGACGTTTGCATCTTGTATGAATGGTATACTGAAGCAAAGTATTGTGTGCACGTTATAACTACTTTGAAAGGATGTCTGATTCTCAAGTCAACGATGCTTCCAGAGATGATATGTATGTGGACAATGATGCTTCCAGGGAAGATTCACATATAGACAATGATGCTTCTAGGGATGATTCATGCACGGATGAGACTTCCATTGGCGAAGATGAAACTCCTGGAATCAAGAACGTTCCGAACATAGAGGATGCATTCTTCATAGATCAAGGGCCTGAAAAGCGCCTCAAAACTCCAGCATTTCGTCTTGATAAATCCCGAGAGAGGTTACTCGAAAAAAATTGGTGACTCCTCGTGCAAACTATTCGGTTCTGTCTCGAACGAGGATATTTTTCTGCATCAATCATTGAATTCAAGCTTTCTCGACGGCCCTTGGAAAAGTTTTCTGAATGGGCGAGGTACATGCTGGGTTTTCCTTGTGTTCGAGCTAAGTTGCATGATGCACGAGTAATACGAGCTATTCAGGCTTCTGGAGATTTATTCATTTTTCATGATGCGCGAGGTATTGTTGCTTTACTTGCTCGATGGTGTATTCCAACTCATTCCTTCATATGCAGGTGGGGAGAGTTCACCATTGCTTTAGAAGATGTAGTTGCTTTGTTGCATCTTCCAATCACGGGCAATCTTCCTGAAAATATTTCTTCACCAGAGGAAGTTGCAATCTCTAACATCTTGACAACCACGGTGGAGGAGATTAATAAAGCGTCTGGTAGCAAAGGTTGTTATGCTCATTGTTTAATACACTGGTGGCCAAGAGATACTCCTCTGGAGTGGCCTGTTGACGGTACGTTATCTATTGCTGCTTTCTTGTGTTTATGGCTGTCCCGAGACGTATTTGAAGATGCTGGAAACTTGTTGAAGCCGTTCAGGGAAAGAAACTCCCAATAGGTAGCTTGTTCCTGAGTTCTTTGTACTCTAATTTGGACTCCTTGATCATGGACTCTAGTGTCTCGAACAGTTTTATGAAGATTGAATGTTATGCTAATACAATGTTTCTTCAAGCTCTGATGTGGGAGCACTTCAAGAATTATGCACCTATTCCATGTACCATTTTGCAAGGATTGAATACTGATGCTCGTCATGTTTTCTCTGAGAAAACTAATGCCAGGATCATGCGCTGGTCCACAAAGCAACCTCGACTGAAGACTCGCTTCGTTGATGTTCTGGATCATGAATCTGAATTCAATTTCCGCCCATGGGTATCAGTTCCCCCTCACATCTCTCAGTTGAGAAATTTTAATGATGAAGAGAGCATGACTTTGAAATCTGGTGCTGATTTGGATGACGGTGAGAGGTCTTTTATGTTAAGTTATACCCCTGGTCATCTGATATCCATAATACATGGCGAATTCTTGGTGGAAGAATACAATATTGATAGGGCGGCTCGGCAAATGGGTATGGATCAGTGTGTTCCGACTTTTCGAAGAAGGAAACCCTCAGTTGAACAGCTCATGACCCGTCTGGACCGCACACATGTGGAAGGAAGTGAATTCTGTTTCCCCAACTCTGAGAGAGTCACATATGTAACTCCGGGTTACATAAACTTTTCGGATCAACAACTCAAGCATTTACTTGATTTCGTGAGAGTTGATCAACCCTTATTGAAGGAGCCTCCTTCTCCTGAGATAATTGCTACTCGACCAAGATTGAAGCATTTCCCTGGTAGCGACAAACGGAAAACGTCTCCAGGATGTTCACAAGTAAGTATTTTACAAAGTCTTCATAAGATTATGATGATTGTATTTTGATTATTGCATCAAAATTTTCTTTTCCACAGGGCGATCGTAATGTAAGACCGCGAATTGACGTAAACCTCTCGGAAGCTGAAACGACTGTTCATGGTGGAGAAGGCATGAGTAAGAATTACAAGATGATACCTAATACCATAAAGTCCCCAGTGACTTGTTCGGTGAGTTTATCGATATCTCTTTCGTCATGACCTTTTCTCATCCGTGTAATTGGGATCTTGAAAATGACTTTTTTTATTCCGTTGCAGAATTTCACTCCATCAAGTATTGATGGCCTTCGCCTTCTCTGTCGCGTAAAACTTCTGATTTGAATGATGAGAAAGAGGCTGTAAGTATTTCTCTGTATGACGAACCATGATGCTTTGTAAATGAAAAATGCTAATTGTTTATAATATGTCCAGGAAAATGTCTCCATGGAAGCGGAGAGTACTAATGATGCTCGTTTGGAGGATGGCGATAAAGGAAACTCCCAAAGCTTGAAACCGAATGAAAGTAATGGTGTTGTCAATGTCGATGTGAGCAATTCTGGTTCTTCGAATGCTTCAGAGACCATCCAAGTAAGTATTTCCTTTGTACTTTATCCATAGGAGAATAAACTTGTTGATTCATGAGTGAATGAATGAGAATGCATGCGAATATTGAAAGCTTTGCCGAAAATACGTCACCAGAAAATTCAAAACTCAGCCTCTTAGCAAAAATGCCATAGAATCTTCGTCCGACGTCAGATTTTCATGATCCGCATATGTATCCTTAATTCCAGAGAATTTCCAAGCTTTTTTAAAGGAGATTTTTGAATTTTGAGCACGTTTAGGACCTGAAAAACGCGAAACAGTAAACTTCCAGGAGACTTCCAGAATTTTTTCAGATTGCATGTTGCCCGATGTTTCGACCACATCTTCCTGCTCGCTTGTTCAATTGCTATGAAATTTTGATATGTTGTATATAACATCCATACGAAGAGAATGGTATATAATCCAACCATTGATTCTTCACCAATTGCTCCCAGTTAACCGTTTTGTACAGGGGAGTGTAAAATCTTCTCAGGCGGGCTTGTTGTAAAACGTGTTTTTGTGAATTTCACGTTATTTGTTGACATCTAACATGTAGAATGAAGAACCTTGATGATGCTAGAACACTTGTATGCTGTAGTTTACGATTTATTTTGATTTCATGCTTGGATGATCCTAATCTCATGTAATCTTCGTATTAGGTGCAAAATACCGAAGTTGAGAACGAAGGAATCAATAATGATGAAACGAGCAACCCCGGGGTTATTGATAAGGAAGCGACTATCTCTGCAATTCAAGGCCATGATAAGATTGTCACTGAAGTTACGGAAACCCAGATTGTTGCTGCTTCACTGATAGAAGAAACCGAAACACCAGTAGAGAATATTGAAGAAATTGTTGCCCCGATTGTAGAAGCTGCCCCAGTAATTGAGAATCGTATAGTGTTGCATGAGTATCCAAGTGAAGGAGTTGTTTTTGATCCTTCCTTTGACGCTTCACTCCCGTATCATGAACTAGTAGGTGGATTCAGCGTTCCCATTGGATATGCCAACTTGTACGAGAAAATATGGAAGAAATTTGGTCACATCGTCCTTACTAGAGACCCAAAGCGTGATTATTCCTTAACCATGCAAGTAAGTGTTATCTTGCATGTTGTAAACGATATATGCACTAGAGCTAAAAATACTGTGACTCCAGATGTACTCTTTGATTTGGAGTTCAACTTGGAGAATTCTGAGAGACTTGGCTTCAACGTGAAGTGGCTTCGTAAGAAGATGAATGCTATTAAGGACTCATGTGAGAATAACATACCCTTTCCTAATGATGCTGTGATGGAGAAGGAATACAAGATTGCTAGGCTAATTGAAGAGCTGAACAAGGAGGAGGCGGCTCTACGGGTCTTGAAGGATGCAGAGGAACAAAAATCCTTTTTTGCTGATTTCCTTTGATTTCTTTTCATAATCTCTTGAACTTCTGAGATATGTGAGGTTTTTTATTTAGGTTTTGATATTGGATGATTTTGGATTGATAGGTGATTGAGGATTTTGTTTTGGATTTAGTAGAGATTTTCTTTTAAGTAAAATGAGCTGAATTTTGATAAATTGCTGAATTCAAATACTAATTGCAAGTATTGCAAACGTTTTGGTGGAATTGAAATACAATGAAATAAAATCTTAAATGCCAAATCCTGACGTCATGAGTGCTCAAACGTCCAATACCTCGAATGCCCAATGATTTCAGACAAATGCCTTAAGCCAATTCTCGTGAATTACTAGCAGGGTTCTGCTATCTGTGTTGATCAATTTGTAGTAACCTCCGGTTATGGACATAGAAACCATAAATGGTCCTTCCCAATTATAAATCCTTGCAGAATGGAGATCTCGTTTAGTCGCCTTAAGAACCGAATCCCCTTCCTTGAATTTGTTGGGCTTAGTAGTTCGCGCCTTGAATATTTTTTGCTGATTCCATAGTTGTGGCACATATGGACACTCGTGTAGGGGAGAGTATCCAGCATATTGTTTGTTGTACTTAGCCATGTCTTCAGCAATAAACCTCTCGATTGGATGATCAACATGGAGATATTCTGAGCGTAACCATTTGGTGTAATACTGCTGAGGTGAGACTATCCACTCGTAGATTTTGGTAATTGCTAAGTTATTGGTGGAGTAAAGTCCTTGGACCAAATAAGCATATTTGAAAACTGATGATATATACATATGAGGAGGAATAAGACTTGCCTGGGTGCGAAACCTTCTGATGAAAGCATTTGCATCTTCTTTAGGCTTTTGTGTTAGCTCTGTTAGGGCTCTGACCTCCTTCAAATAGTCGAATGGTGAAGTATCTTCTTTTTCTTCTTCCGTATCAGAGGTTTCTTCAACAGAAAAGTGTGCAACCGAAGGTGTTGGTATTGCCTTTCTAGCATGAACCCATATCCGTCCAAGAATCATATCATATCCTGGATCTTCTCGAATTATGTAAAATTTTGTTTCTGTCCAAGCTGAATTTATGTTCACTTTGAGATTGATGTAGCCATAAGCATCTCTGGGTGTTCCTTCATGATCTGTGATTATTACTGGAGCATGAATGGCTTCTTGTCGTGTGATACCAACAGCTCTGGGAGTTTTCAGAGGGATAACATTGACAGCAGTGCCGACATCAATCAATGCTCGTTTGAACTTGTTTCCCTTGAGATGGACTGTGGTGAGAAGTCCCCAGTCGTACATTTCTTTGTCTGTCGTTGAGGGGGCTCAGAAAATGCTTCTTGAATCAGCAAACGCTTCCCTGATACAACGTGATTCAGTGCAGCGAACACGTCTCCCCTTTGAGATTTTGATAAGTATAGCAATTCGAAGACATGTTCGACCAAGGACTGAATTGCTTCTTTGACAGGTGGTTCAGAGAGAGTGAAGGTTCTAACCTGGAGAGGGTCTCTGTGCACTCCCTCAGTCCCCAAGTTGAGTTCTCCTGACTCGATTTTTTCTTTAAATATGCGCTTCAAAGTTCTGCAATCACTTGTGGGATGGTTGACGAACCTATGGAAGCGACAATAGCGAGGATTTTCCATGGCCTCTTCAGTTGGCTCTTTCTTGACATAAGGAAGTTTGATTGCGCCGTCTTGAATCCAGGCATCTAGGATCCTCGATAGAGCAGGGGAATTCAGGTGCCTCTGGATCAACTTCTGTGTGTTGAGCGGGATTTTGCGTATTATCTTTCCTTGGTGCCTTTACAAGAGTTGAGGAATCATGCTTGCGCGATGGCTCAGACTTTCGTTTATTCCCTTCCGCAACAGAATTTTTGGAAGGTTGGAGGTTGTATTATTTGTTGATTAAACGTCTGCTACCTCGAGTCTCTCGTGGTTCTTCAGATTTTGTAGTCTTTGCCCTTTCTAATAAAGAAGACGCAGTAGTTGCTGATCTTTTGGCCGCTTCATGAAGTTCTGAGAAGGTCTGGAACCTAAGCTTTTCTAATAGGGATCTGTAAACTGGTATCATTCCATTGATGCACAAATCCACGAGTTGTTGTTCTGTGACGTTCGGATCATGGCAATCTAAGGCTTGAACCCTGAATCTTTTCACATAATCGTTGGGATGCTCGTTGCTCCTTTGAAACATCCTTCCGAGGTCGGAGAGGGTGATCTGCTCTGAAACGAAGAAGTATTTTCTGTAGAAAGCATTAACCATTTCTCCCCAACTTTTGATACTTCCTGGTGCGATGTTGTTGTACCAGGTATATGCTCTGCCTTTCACGGACTTTGAAAATTCCTTGAGACGGACAGTATGGTTGTGCTCATGTTCTCCCAACACTTCCAGAAACCGGGAAACATGTTCTCGAGCATTGCCCGTTCCGTCATAAAGAGTAAATGTTGGAGAGGTATAACCTTTTGGTAGAGGAATCCTTTGCATAGCAGCTGGGTATAGAGGTTGGTGATGGTGGACATAAGGCGTCTTATCTTTTCCACGATCTTCCAAGAGGCATTCCAGGTCCTCACGAGTGATGAAACTAGATGGTTCTTTCCCTGGTGGATCATCTGTAGCCTTGGGAACTTCCTCATCATCTACTACATGGATTGGAGTGACTTCGGGATCAGCGTCTGAAGACTTTTCTTTAGCTTTTCCTTTCTCTTGAGCTTTCTCTGACATCTTGTCTGTGAGAGTCTTGAGATAGTTAAATAGTTCCTTTTGAGTGGCAGCCATATCATTTTCATGAGGTCACCTATGGTAGGTGGATTTTCTCTGACTTCTTTAGGAGACCGGCCGAAGAGTGAATTATTGATGGCTCCAGTTCCGGTACCAGCATTCGGAGGAGTAGTAGTAGCGGGTTGCACCGGAGGAGTGGTAGTGGCAGGTTACACCGGAGGAGTGGTAGTGGCATGTTGCACCGAAGGAATGGTGTTAGCAGTACCACTAGAGCTTGCAATATTATTACCGGGTGTTGAATCTGGGTTGGTGACTGACCCGGACCTAAGACCGAACATCTTTGATAAGTGAATTTGCAACCGAGTTAATGATCTCCCACTGTGGTCGCCAATCTGTAGATGGGGCAAAACGATTTGCTGGTTTTTACGGAATTGAGGAGATGACCGTGTGGAGGAGACTCCTTGAACCGAGCGAAATGTTTAACCTCACACAGATGCACTACAAGAAGGGAGTGCTTTGAATTTGAGAGATCAATCTGTAGTACTCCGGCCTAAACCAAGACAATGGCCGTTCCAGAGTAAATTCGGTCACAAGAGAGGATGGGTCGATCTGTATGAGGGAAGCTGAGAAATGTGTGAGATCAATGGTGATCGAAGATTGTAGGTGTGTTGTGTATTCTGAGAATAAGATAAATTCTGAATGATTGAATTTGCTCTGTTGAGAGTTGGATTGCTAATCTCGTGTTGTCGATTTTACATGAGATTGTCCTTGTTTTAATCATGATTTAGAGATTTATTTATATTGCTGGAATTGAAAACACCACGATCTCATGAAGTGTGACAGTTAATGAGATCAAAGAATGGGAAAGTGGAAATCGTGTTAAAACCAGTTGCTCAACGTGCGGAGACTTGGTTGATTTTCCATCCACTACTTTGTTAACTCCTTCAACTGATTGCACGACTTGCTCACATTCTCATCGTGTGTATGAACACACGTGCCGTGAATCCGCATGCACCAAAACCCTAGTTAATATCCCCCCATGTGACATGATTGATGTCTCGTGTAAGTGTGGAGTCTGCAAGGCAGACGTGTTATTTAGTCAGTTGTTGACTTCATGGGACGATGAGTCCTTGTATTGTTGAGTCGAACGTGGTTTGGAAATGTCATGAGACTCATGAATTGAACATGTCTGTTGAGACAGAGATATGATGTGTGAATAAGTTAACGTGAGCAAATATTTCTCATTCAATAAATTATTGAAATATTGATAGTTGAACCAATATCCTTTGATTTGAGCAAGTATTGCTCATCTGAGCAAATATTGCTCGTTTGATGAATTATTGGTAGAGTGACCAAAATTAATTAAAGTACTGGTAGTTGAACCGAGCATAATTAATAAGAATGAGATCGTCATCAAATTATTAGTGTTAGAATCTGGAATTATAATCCTTAGACTCAGAAACCCTAATTTGATCAATTGATGACCCATTAATGGTTTATTTGAAAATTAACCATGGAATGAAGGAGAACCGATTTCATGGGACCGTGGGTCGACCATGAAGCTCTCATATGCTCATGTGAACAAATACCAAGGCCTCTTGAAGAGTTGGTGATTTGTTTATGAAAGAATGATCAAATGCTGGTTTAATCATTTATTCGAAAATGCTCGTTTTAGCCTTAGGTGATAAAGCCTAATTAATTATGAAGAGCTGAGGAACCGACCAAGGGGTCATGAAATCAGCCTTGAGTGGTCACGGGATCGAATGACAATCGTTCCATGAAAATCCCAAAATTATTTGGAAGAGTTTTTGACCTAATACGTGCAATTGCGCAAATTAGGTCAAATTGTGTAAATACACGGGACCGTCTCCTTGCGAGACAAAGAGCCAACCTTGGTCGGTCAAGGTAACATGCTCATGTCATCAAAGTGTTCGTATCTCAGTTCTGAGAATTTTGATATTTTCAGATGTGCATTTGAGCAATCATTTGAGAAAATATGAAGAAATTAGGGTTTTTTTGCTGAAACCGTCAAAACCTTCATGAGATGAAGGAAAATAATAGAAAATGAGGGAATCAAGAAGTGTGGGATCGGCTATGGCCAAGGCATGGCCGGCCAAGGAGCCCGGTCCCACGGTGTTTTCCCTAATTTTTTATAATATATTCATGATTTTAGGGAAATATGATAAAACCAAAGAGTTTGTTGAAACCAAGGAGTTTTTGTTGAAATCAAAGAGTTTCCATGAGAAGAAGGAAACAAAAATATTAATAATAATAAAATAAGGGCGTGTGGGACCGGCTTGAGCGTGGTTGGCCGGCTAGGGCCCGGTCCCGTGAGTTTTCCCTTATTTTATGTATTATTTCATGATTTGAAGGGATTTTCATAATTTTGAAGGAAACATCATGAAATCAAGGAATTTCATGGGATTAAGGAAACATGAAAAATATAATAATAATAACATAAAACGTGTGGGGCCAGCTAGGGCATGACCGGCCGGCTATGGCTCGGTCACACGGGTTTCCTTAATTTTATATTATTTTTCATGGGATCAAGGAAATATCATGAGATTAAAGAGTTTTCATGAGATTAGGTAAATAATAATAAAATAATGAGGAACCATGAGGTGTGGGGCCGGCCGGGATCAAGGCATGGCCGGTTGGCCAATAATCACGGCCCCACTATATTTTTCCTAATTTTATATTATTTCCTTAGTGTGAAGGAAACACCATGAAACTGAGGAGTTTCCTCAAAACGAAGGATATTTGTTCAAATGAAAGGATTTTCATGAGATCAAGGAAAATAATAAAATATGATAAAATATAGAATTTGGGCATGGGACTGGTCATGGCGTGACTGGACGGCGGTGAGCCAGTCCCCTAGCGCCTTGACTATTATTTTATTATTTTCTTTCCTATTTGCATAGGTTCATCGTCTCGTCGTATTTTGAAATACTTGTTTGTTCATTCAGGTGTTTGTTAATGCATTATTTTTCGGATATATTTACACCATTTTGGTCGGGGCTTACTCGAAGGTAACTCAGATGCCCATGTGTTGAATATTTATTACTAACCTATGGAATTCTGCCGGGAAGAACCATAAATTGAAGTAACGAAATATTATGAAAGTATTAAATATTTTCCAGGGATTCAGTTAATGAATCTATTGATTTCGAGAATAATCAATTAATGGCTCTATACTAGCACGATCATCTAGGAGCATTAATTATTCAGAAATTGAGTGATATGAGCTTGTTGAAGCATCATATTTTCTTTCATACAGTCAGGGAAAGCATTATTACATCCTGAAGACGTTATTGCTCTATACTAGCAGGCAAGTTGTCTAGGAGCCGTCTAATCCTTCGATTCTATATAGAAATAATTACTGAAATTGCTCAGTATTCGTGAGGTATGCCATTGCCTCAGCTGAGAGACTACATATCTATATATAATCCGAGAGACTTTCAGTCAGAGATTCTCAAAGCATGATCTTTCATGCTTTCGATAAGAGACATAAGCCTTAATATTCATCTGATTGCTGGATCAGGAATACATATAAGTATGGGTTTACGATTTTAGACTTTGTCGAAAATCCACCATCTACAACTACACAGCTACATAAGAGTAACTTTATGTGCAACTAATCGAAAAACATGATTCTGCACATTACTAGTTGAAGAATATGAAAATAACTAGGCAAAATAGAAGTAGAATGTTGGAATTTCAGCTTCATAATCACTATACTTTATACTTAAACATGATTATGTATAACCCATATACTGAAATTCATTAACCCTAGTTTGAACACACTCTACAAAAGCAGGAAAAACTATGCAGAACAAGGATTTCTACCAATATTAGTTCAGTATAAAACTGACAGCAACATAAGCATGGTCTCATCATATTAGCATGATACATAACATAAGTTTACATGAATATAAAGAAGGAAACAGAAATTATGAAAACATAATATGTGACTTACTTCTACTTCTATTTCCTCTCATTTCTTGATGATGGATTATCAGAAAAAAAAAAAAAGGCATATGTATAAGAGGCTAGAGGTTAGTCACAACTATGTGTCAACCAACCTGTCCATCATTAGTTGGTTGACACCTCACTAGGTGAGTCATATGACAGCTAAGCAGCTGAGTGTAATCCTAGTTAGCACTAATCAAGATTAAACAAAACAGGATTAGCTTAAGCAAAATAGGATTAGCTTAAACAAGCCAACATTTGTTGCTAAACCAACATTAAGTCTAACATGAGCCACTTTCCAAAAGTTTCATATGGATGTCTATCATAACATACTAAAAAATCACATCAATCGGATTAATGATCTAAAAGATACGGCTTGAAAGGCGAGCTAGGTTATGGCTAAAAACTGACATAGTTCCTCTTGAATTCTTCCTGAGTTTTTACTGTCGGGCAGTTTTCACCTCCCAAATTACCTCAAAACCTAAGTATTCTTGCGTAGGAAGATAATAAATTCTTTTCTGATAAGAATGGAGGGGCAGATCGTCAAAATCCGAGTTCGTATGAGAATTTTACAACAGTTTTAGTGAGGGTCTCACATCTGAATTTTCTGATTACGAAATTTCATGAATTAGCACACACTTCTGCAAATCATCTCAGCCATCCAACTTGGCTAGCCAACTTAATCGGTTTAGATTTAATTTGGGCCAACCAATAGGATGTCAAAATGGCTACCAGCCACCATTCTCCTATAGGGACCGATCACCACATCTTTAATGTACATGGATAGCTCCTGGCAGCTAATCACACATGACCACCCTCCACCTATCTTGCGCGTGATTGGTCAGAATAACTAGGTCTTGCAAACAAGACCATTCAGCAGCCTGCTGCATATTTTCCACGAAAATACTCGAGACATCAAACATGTCACAAACTGGGGGATGTTCATCAGGGTATTGGTCTGGCGGTTTACAGCGTGCTGCGTGCAACACGCCCATTATGAGAAAGTGTCAGGAAAAGCGGACATTTAGTGGCGGCAGAGAAGTAGTGGATGTGTACCGACCCGTCTCCCCTCATTAAAAGACGTGGTTTTCAACATTTTCACACGATCTCGCTTCTCCATCACTCAACTACTCCCATTTCCTATAAGATCAGGGTGCGTTCAACTATGACTTATATAAATAGGTTTTCAACCTATTTCAACCAACAACAGAGTTTTGGTTAAAAAACACAAGTATCCAGAAAAACATCAAGAACTGATAGCTTACGTTCCGCAAGCCAGTTCCACATTCTCATACTAGTTATAAAATAGCCACACCTTCAGTGTTAACCATTCTGATCTCAACACCTTCTTCGCTTCCCTCCCTAAGATCAACCCTTCTCCTTTACTTTGTGACCGAAGCAAGTCTGGAAAAGCCATTTTTTGGTTTAGACCAGAATTGTACAGATTGATATCTCGAATCTAAGTATTCCCGTGCATTGCATTTATTTAGGGTTTGATATCTTGAATTCGTGTCTCGGCGGCACACCCAAATTTACCATTTCCAGGAGAATCATTTTTTACCCTAAAACAATCAATCATAACCACAAGGGAGATTAATCTCTCGATTCATAAAAATCATTTTCCCAATTTCATTGTCAATTTCCTAAATTTCTTAAGATGGTTGATCTTAGGAATGGTTCAGAAACCCTCAATCCCAATTTTACTTCTCCTAGCACTGACAATACTTCACATGTTATTCCTGAATCCATTCTTTCATTTAAAACCCTTGTCGATCGAGGCTATGGAGTCTCAATATTTAACAACTATTCACAATTTGATGAAAATCCTGATATGATATTGTCAGGGATCAAGCTATTATTGTCAAGATGCAGGACGAAGTATTTATGCTTTTGAAAGTCCTCATGGATCAATTATCAAAGGAACCAACACGTATTCATTCTGGAGGAAACGCCATCAACAATTCATTTTGGATCAATATTGATGGTAGTAGCCCTTCTTCCAAGATTCATATTCCTACTCCTGGTGAGGAAGATGAAGCCTATGGTGACGTTGAATAGAAAGGTATCCACCAACCTAACTTGTCTGCTCATGAAGATCAAGAGATGTTATCTCAAGCTCAGAAAGCAGACTCGTGGGATTTATCACGTTCTCATCAGAGTCCTCGCAATGAAAACATGATTTCATTATGTGCGTCCTTCTTGGAAATTATCAGTTCCCATATTGGATCAAGGTTTAAAGGCGCCCTCACTGGAGTTCTCTCCAGAATCCGCTTCAATGTTCTCTCCAGAAGCTGCTTCGATGTTCTCTCCAGAAGATGCTTCAAGGTTCTCTCCATAAGCGCTTCAATGTTCTCCCCAGAAGCCGCTTCAACGTCCTCTCCAGAAGCCAAAGCCGCTTCAACGCCTCATCAATCCACACAGACCAACCGCATCATGTCTGTCACATCGCCGACAAAGTAAGATTAGGTGTTTCTAGATTTCCAATTTCTTATGGAAGGGGTACATGAGCTGCCAAAAGTTTGGATACAATACATACATGTCAAATACGACTCCCGCTCATTGATCAACAAATGACGAATCCAAAAGATTACCGCCTTCATCAATTCGTCAACCACCTTACATCTTTCAGTAGAAAATAGTCTCAGGATAATTACACCTAGGGACTGCCAGCATGGGATGCCTTCAGGTCCCTCAACCAGGTTGTTTCTGATATCAACATCATCACTATCAAAGATTTACGAGCCGCAGGAATTTCTCAACATGAAGCCGTGCACGTGCATCAAAGACTCAAAAACTACACCGCAGAGATATTTTCACATATTCGGCCACGTCATCGAATCTAAAGTATAAATGGGGACTGCTCAATCGCATCCCATTCCATACAATAATCCAAGATTCAAGATGGTTCAAAGGATGTCGCTTGTAACGAAGTCCTTGAAGACTTGATAGTAGCACGTCGGCAACAGAACGCCTCTCAGCCCGTTTATGTCACTCAAAGACTCTGGAAGATTTTTCCCCATATAAGCATTCCAAGCATTTCATCATCGCAATCAGAAGGGAAAGAATGAGCCGATGAGATAAAGAGTCAGGTTGAAAGCAATTCCATTCCAGTCAATGCTCAGGAGTTTAAAAAACTTTGTAGTTGCGACTCAGCAGTCCAGACTCCAAGCAACTTTAAGTCAAGGCCTCTCGCAATCGAGCGCAATGGAGTTTAGCAAATTTCGAAATCTACCTGGAGGCAATTGACGTATGATAGGAGGACGATCATCACGTGCTTTGATACTTCGTTAAACATGTCTTGCTCAAAGACCCAGTAGGCCTCTCGTCCCGGTAACATCTGTCTACCTTGCCTCATAAGTTTTATCTTTATTTGTCACCATCTAGTGCTTACCCCGCAACAATGTCACTGTTACGTACTAAACAGGGGACTTAATGTTGATGGTGGTTTTTAGTTCAGGGCTAAAATTATAAAACCCTGTATTTAATGCGCCATCATTCTGCAAAGAAGTTGAGCCATTAAAAAGTGATGAGTGCTCTTTACTTACATGCGTATTGAGCAATTCAGTATATTTATATCAAATTTATCCAGAATGGTGTGTGTAACAACAATCCCAAATATTCTCAGAAATTTACGAGTATTTGTTCCATACCATGTTCCCAGTTGAACTCTTAATACTGACATGACATGAAGACTAATGTTCGTTCTCAGTCGAGTAGCATGAATCTCCCGAAGTGTCAGGATTGAGATGCGTATGGAAGTACTCAATCATAGGCACGCAAAGTTATGCTTCCCTTTAATATTAAATTAATGATTTTTGTATCAGTATGCAAAATTCACCAAAATTTGATTGGTTTTGCGGCAACCCGCAAAATTCAGTCTTTTAACCTAATTTTATCAATTTGCAAAAACTAGGTTTTTGCGCAATATCCCGAACCCTATTGGTCGAGACCAAACCTAGGTAAGCTAGGAAACTAATCCGCCATGGAGCTAGTAGGAGCAAAGTCCTACCAGAAAACAAGAAATAAAGAGGAACTTCGGCAAATAGAAACAACAGCAAAATGAGGCGTGGCCACGCCACTTGGTCGGCCGATCCGCTCCAATAGGTTACGTCTGTGGCCGCCTGGCCGCGTTCCATGTTGCTGCTTGCTGGACCCCTTTCCCATCGATCAATCAGATCGCTTTAAACGCGCTACACGCACTTTTAAATAAAGTTAGAAGTTAGTTGGTCGACGCACCTAATTCCTTAAGGAATTTAATATAGGCTGCCCATGTCAGTCTCAAAAACGATCACGGCCGTAAGTTTTGGCCAGTCGTTTTATCAAACATAGCCGCCTCCTAACATGGTCGGACAAGCGCCATCATGTACACTGGCGGGCCTGCTAATGCCCAGGCCGGCATCCTTCCGACTGGCAAGAAGAGCCACTAAATGTTTACCAAAACAGTTGGACGCACGAGTTACAAAACCTTAATTTCTATTAAGCGACATTACATTACTTCCGCAAAACGATCTTGGCCTTCCAACTTCGCCAACCGAATTGACCGAACTCGATTCAATCTCAATCAAAGGGCATGGTGCGGATATGTTCACCAAAAGCCCTGCTATTATGCTGGTCGGTTGAACAACTCCCAGTGCGCGGCTAACACCAAAAACCGTTAGACCAAAATAGGTTGGCCACACTGCTTTTTAAAAACCTAAATTAATCAACGACGACCATTAACTGTCGTAGATCATCTAGGCCGCCCAACTACGCTATTCGAATTGTCCAGCCACACTCCTACTCTAGGATTTCAACAAAATGTCACCGTGACCATTGGCCGCTCTTCTTCCATAAGGAACAATCGGCCACGCTGGGGCCTACCCATATGGCTTCTAAACGATCACCCAAAGATTGGACAAACAACTGGGAGCATTTGGTAAACAATTTTACTATTAGCTACATGCCAAAAGTTTTGTATGGATGTCTAGCATAACATACTAAAAAATCACATCAATCGGATTAACGAGCTAAAAGATACGTCTTGAAGGGCGAGCTAGGTCATGGTTAAAAACTGACAGAGTTCCTCCTGAATTCTTCCTAAGTTTTTACTGTCGGGCATTTTTCACCTCCTAAACGACCTTAAAACCTAAGTATCCCCTCGTAGAAAGATAGGAAATTCTTTTCTGATAAGATTGGAGGGGCGGATCGTCAAAATCCGAGTTCGTATGGGAATTCTACAGCAGTTTTAGTGAGGGTCTCATATCTGAATTTTCTGATTAAGAAATTTCATGAATTAGCACAAACTTCTGCAAGTCATCTCAGTCATCCAACTTGGCTAGCCAACTTAACCGGTTTAGATTTAATTTGGGCCAACCAATAGGATGTCAAAATGGCTATCAACCACCATTCTCCTATAGGGACTGATCACCACATCTTTAATGTACATGGATAGCTCGTGGCAGCTACTCACACATAACCACCCGCCACCTATCTTGCGCGTGATTGGTCGAAATAACTAGGTCTTGCAAACAAGACTATTCAGTAGCCTGCTGCATATTTTCCACGAAAATATTCGAGACATCAAACATGTCACAAACTGGGGGATGTTCATCAAGGTATTGGTCTGGCGGTTTACAGCGTGCAGCACACCCATTATGAGAAAGTGTCAGGAAAAGAGGATATTTAGTGGCGACAGAGAAGTAGTGGGTGTGTACTGACACGTCTTCCCTCATTAAAAGACGTGGTTTTCAACATTTTCACACGATCTCGCTTCTCCATCACTCAACTACTACCATTTCCTTAATCTTCTAAAGGAAATTCCTTAATCTTCTAAGGAAATTCCAATTCCTTAATCTTGTAAGGAAATTCCTTAATCCCTCATCCCCTTTATAAATATAAACTTATCAGTCTAGAATGGAAACCATTTATCCAAGCCGTTTCAATTCTAAAAATGGAAGGATCTCACCTTCTTTATCTACGGTTGTTCCCGATCGCCTCTCGGCCTTCTTTATCCGACGGCGGTATTTCCTACCAAGTTCATGAGTCCCACCTTCTTTTATCCGTCGTTATTTTGAACAAGTCCTTACCGTTGAGGATTGTAATTCTGTTGGTGAACCAAACCATGATCCATTACTACCAATGGGTTGTCACATTAAACATCCTCCTCCTGATGTTCCTGGTTATGGAGAAGATAAAGGTGTTGGACTTAAGGCGGCCGATAAAAAACCTTTTAAATATGTTTGAGACCATTTATACTAGCTCAAACTCCAAATGGTTTTTTTAAGATTCACGATCCTGGGGTGGCATTGAGTTTCTTTCTCGATGATGCCTTCAACTATTCAGAGGAGGAGGTATTGCTGGTCTTGATCGAAAGTTGGCACCAAAAGTCCCGAATTTGTTTCCTCAGTTCATGGCACAGCTCGAGAGATACGTAAGTATTATTGAGTTTTTTGATTATTTTTTATGATACAATACAATAATCTTCTGATAAATGTGTAGTAGTTTTGAGTTACTTATGTGATTTTCGTTTTTATGATAAGATATGTAGTAGTTTGAAGTACTTATTCTACATTGGTTTTTAAACTAATTTGAAAACTTGTATGAACTTTTTAAACTGATTTGTGGTGTTATTATGATTTTTTAGAATAATATTATAATCTTAGTGTTTCTTAAGGATTTCAGATAGATATTGCATGTTAGTTTGTTCAAATTCCTGAATTCTATAATGTACCTAATATAACAAAATTAAGACAATCCATTAAAAAAAGAGAATGGAACCACAATCCATATGTTTTCATAAACACTCCATAAAAAAGAAACCACAATCCATATGTTTTCATAAAATACTACAAGTACTTTCATTCACTCAAAGTAGCGACGGGTTGGTTGGGTGTATTGAGTTTCATAAACAATGTTAGGTTCGGTATCAAACAACAACGCATCGGTAAATTCATTTCCTTGGTTGATTGGTTGTTGTTGATTGTGTGATGTAGTTGCTCCATCGTCATGACTAGGATGGTAACATCCTTGAGTTGAAGGCCATTGATTAAATCAACCACCCAATGTGAGATCTTCTTGATTGATTGGTTGTGAGGAATATACAGATGGTATTGAAGAACAAGATCTGCCGGATGAGGAACATGAACTTGAGGCATAAATGCGCCTTGACTCCCTTAGTACTACTTGATGAGCTCCATTGTAGAATTCATATTGTTGTGACATAAAACTGAAGCACTAATCCTACAAGCATAAAGTAGATAGGTTTAGTGATGCTGCATTCAAGAAACTTAAAATGAAAATGCAAACAAATGTGAATGAACTTACCATTGTCAAACCCATCGCAGAAAAGTTATACGGACAAGGTTGCCTTGGTACTTCTACTCGCTCTTCAACACCAGCTGCATTGATGAATGGTAAAGTGAAATCTATCTCCGGCAAATCGCGACAGGGCTCATTCTCATGTGCCATAAGTATAGGTCTCAGGCATCGGGTTAGAAGGCGGATGACTAGGTAACAAATAGATAGAACAACTTGGCTACCCACTGCTATCTCATCGGCATTCGTGAATGGTATGACTTCGGTGATATAAGCTCCAACACTATGCGTCTTCCACCACCTGTTATATTGATCCTCATTAACTGCCAAATAATGTTCGACGCATACACCTACAATCTCCCTGTCTCCAACTCTATCCAACTCTGGAGGATTTCCTGGGACTACAATCACACCTTCTATCTGCCTCTGGAATCTTTCAGCCAAATAACAACTAACTCTTTTGTAGTTTTTTTCTAGGTCATAAAACACAACTCTCACTCTGTATAACTGCAGAGCATATTCTTAATGTTCTCCCTCAGAATTCTCACTACCTAGCCATGGTTGCCAAATACATAATGTCTTGTTTCTAGTGTCAATTTGTGCTCTTGCAAAGGGACACCGAGTGTTTCTTCGTATCCTTTTGGCCTCCTCTTTGGCCTCTCTTACTTGATTTAATGTTAGTCTTCTTGAAGAGACTAATCTTTGGGAAAAGATCATAGTGTTCTCCTAAGGTGTCCGACAAAGCAAAGGTTGCATGTTGCGGAAGTAATAATAGTACCAATACTCAACTACCATAACCATGCCGTGATAAATCCTTCCCATTCTCGACCATCCATCAAGAAATTTATAGGTATTACCTAAGGAAGCTAAACCCCAATCATATTCCCCAACTTTATCCAAATTATCCAAAGAATAAAACCCAACGTTTATCTACTCTTCCACTAGAACCCGCAATAAGAAAATGACTAAAACACCAAAGAAAGAATGCTCTTGTCAATACATCCGCACATTCAACATTGTTGGTTTTTTCTCTACTTTTAATGTAGGTTCTCAAGATACCTGGGATATTGTACTTTGCTTAGTGTTCCAGTCATCAAATCCTTTGAAATCTTGAATACAAATCATCCAAAGCAACAATCGTTAGCTCACCTAATACCTAAGCATAACTACTTGATTTTTCGTAGGTTCACCAATGGGAATTCCCGTTAACATATACCAATCTAAAGGAAGGAGGCCAAGCTCAAATTCTCAAAAATGGAAGCTCTTGGTCTTTTTCCGCCTTCTCTCAGCTATGGCTTCAACTAAACCTCTATCCGCATTGGAAAAGTTAAACGCAAAGACAGAAGAAAACCCACAATTATCACAGTATCTTTGCGCTATCGGATTATCTTTCACTACAATTTTGTATAACGTTTCAACCTCATTAAAACCGCCTCTAAAGTTTATAGTTCAACTATCACTCAAATTATTAGATACATGCCTATCTCCCTTTGCCGAAACTACTTCCAAAGCATCTAAATGTTCTTCCATATTCATACTACAATCAATAACAAAAGAAAAAAAGAATCAACCACATTTTATCATTTTCATCATAATCATTCAAATTCATAATTCATACAAATTCACAATTTATCAACCACATTTTATCATTTCATCATAATCATACGAATTATACAAATTCAATTCATACAAATTTAGCTTCATCAAAAATACTACAAGTATCATTTTCACTATAATCATGTAATCTCTTATACAAATTATTATTACTTCATCACAAATAATCAATTTTACCTTTAGGTTTTTTAATCCCCAATATCAAATTTCATTCACAAAAATTCAAATTAAATCATACAATACTAGAAATATCATCTAAATCATCTAAATAACAAATACCAATCGTCTAAACATATCAATTTCATCAACAAATCATGATCATCGGAAAAAAGAAAAAAAAAACCTAAAAGGTTCACAATCTTACCCAAATCAATTTCGTGGACGGATTCGCTCCAAACAAATCTCAAATGACTCCGAGGGTGTTGTTCTTCAAACCCACAATCCGATTTGTAACGAAAATCCCTATCCTGCTTGATCTACTACATGCATTTTGGAGGTTTTTCGGGTGGAAAAAATGAGATGAGGAAGAAGAAGAAGATCGACCTTCTGCTGGGATTAGATCGATTTCTGCAACGCTGAACCGTGCATCGTACGGCGCGGAATGGTTATGCGCTTTGACTGTGTTGACTAGTCAAGCGCGGGATTGTTCCGCTAAAGGTAGTAACGCTGAATGGTTCAGCTCTCGGCGTTGTTTTGTTTTAGCGACTAGCATGCTAGACTAGCACTCCCATAAGACTTAGGTGATTTTGCTAGCTGACGTGGATTGCTAATCTAGGTGCTAGACTAGCACCCCATAAGACTAAGTCTAAGGGAAGAGAGACCATTAGAGTTTGAGTGAATCTTATTTACTTATTCATACGTTTGAGTTCCATAATGTCATGTACCCGGACAACCCCCATCTGTTATTTTGGGTGTACCGGTTTTGCAAACTGTTAAGTAGGGTTACTAGTTACATTAATTCTGTTTTCAGTTAATTAAATGCTTAAATAGACGTTAGGAGTTAGGGGTTTTGATCTGCCCACGTGTAGGGCTGTTAGTTCAGTTCTTTGATCTGCCCACGTGTAGGGCTGTTAGTTCAGTTCTTTGATCTGCCCACGTGTAGGGCTGTTAGTGTTAAATTAGCAAATTAGTATGTTCCTTGATCTTCTAAAGGAAATTCCTTAATCTTCTAAGGAAATTCCAATTCCTTAATCTTGTAAGGAAATTCCTTAATCCCTCATCCCCTTTATAAATATAAACTTATCAGTCTAGAATGGAAACCATTTATCCAAGCCGTTTCAATTCTAAAAATGGAAGGATCTCAGCCTTCTTTATCTACAGTTGTTCCCGATCAGTCTCAGCCTTCTTTATCTGACGGCGGTATTTCCGGTCAAGTTCATGAGTCCCAGCCTTCTTTATCCGCTGTTATTTCTGAACAAGTCCTTACCGTTGAGGATTGTAATTCTGTTGGTGAACCAAACCATGATCCATTACTACCGATGGGTTGTCACATTGAACATCCTCCTCCTGATGTTCCTGGTTATGGAGAAGATAAAGGTGTTGGACTTAAGGCGGCCGATAAAAAACCCTTTAAATATGTTCGAGACTTGTTTATACTAGCTCAAACTCCAAATGGTTTTTTTAAGATTCACGATCTGGGTGGCATTGAGTTTCTTTCTGATGATGCCTTCGAACTATTCAGAGGAGGAGGTATTGCTGGTCTTGATCGAAAGTTGGCACCAAAAGTCCCGAATTTGTTTCCTCAGTTCATGGCACAGCTCGAGAGATACGTAAGTATTATTGAGTTTTTTGATTATTTTTTATGATACCATACAATAATCTTCTGATAAATGTGTAGTAGTTTTGAGTTACTTATGTGATTTTCGTTTTTATGATAAGATATGTAGTAGTTTGAAGTACTTATTCTACATTGGTTTTTAAACTAATTTGAAAACTTGTATGAACTTTTTAAACTGATTTGTGGTGTTATTATGATTTTTTAGAATAATATTATAATCTTGGTGTTTCTTAAGGATTTCAGATAGATATTGCATGTTAGTTTGTCCAAATTCCTGAATTCTATATGTGTATACTATCATCCCATACTTTGCTCCATGACTAATCCATGGGGACTTTGGAAGCAACAATTGCCTAAGATAAGAAAGCTATCATTGACCCAAGCATGATGTTTGTTTAACAATCAGAATTATTTGATCTGTAGGTTACAGACCTTTATCCTTTAATGTGGTTGACACAGAACCCTCTCAGTATTTGTCGTTTTGAGGATAATTAATAGCTTCCGTAACTAAGCTTGCAGCTTCTCTCGTTGAAACATTTTGTGAACCCATCTGTAGTTTTGCTTTAAGCATTATTATATTATTCCTGAATACTTCCCCACTGTTGTTTATTCATTCTCGGATGCTTTCTTGCAGAACTTTGTACAACATGTCGATCATCCTCTTGTCTATCAGAATTCTGATTTTCTTCTTCAGGAGCCAAAACTGAGAAGGATTGTACTCAATAGGAATAACTTCAAAGATAAGAAAGCTATGATTGATGAACAACCAGACAACACCTCAGCCAACAACCATAAGAGTAAGAAGATGAAAAAGAACAAGATCAAGAAGAAGAAGAAGTCTAATGATGAAAACAACCAAAAGGGTAGTACTTCTGGTGGATCTGGTAGCCCACCTGTCACTGATGCTGACACGCAGAACAATTTTGTGGATCCTTCTACATTAACTGTCCTTCCTGCCACTGATAAGCAAGTAATTGCCCCCACTGCAAAGTCCCTGATCATTGAGGCTGTCAAGGCTGTTACTGTGAAATGCGAGGCTCTCGAACAACATCAGAAGACCATGGAGGAGCAGGTTGCGACTCTGCAGATGAAAGTTGCTGATGGGAAAACTAAATTGCAAGATCTGAAGAACAGTTTGGCCTTGTTGGAAGAAAATACTAGGAATGTTTCTTCATAGGCAGTTGGTTTAGTAAGTATCATCATCGTTTGTAAAGACAGTTGGTTTAGCCAGTGAGTAAGTAATCAGTTTATTATCTTTGGATTTTGGATGATTAGTATCAATCAACTCTTATCGATGGATTCTACTGTCAGGGTCGTTTATATATCTCGTGAATCTAAATGTCTTTTGTTAACGATGCTTCTATGGCGAAGTTTTCTGGAATATGAATATAAGTATGGTATTAGGTATATGAATTTTGTCAAAGCTCCTGTGTAGCTGAATCTGAATTTCCTTTTTTTGGATGATTCTATGCCGAGTATAAGTATTGTTTTAGGTATGAATTATGTGAAGCTGTTCTGTTATTATCAACTCTCGTGACGGATTCTATTGTCAGGGATTGTTTATATCATCTCGTGTGGTTGAATCTAAATTTCTTTTTTAATGATGCTTCTATGGCGAAGTTTCTATTGTCAGGTTATCTGAATTTTGAGAACCATTTCTCCAGATGAATCTATGGATTGAGTTTATTGATTGTATGCTCCTATAGTCCTATTATGATCACTAAATTTGCATTGCAAAGAAATGGGGCAACTACAACAGCTATGCACCACATGTAGAGAAGACGATTACGACAGACTTGTAATTACAGGCTTTCTTTAGCCTGGCATTTTTAGGGGTGACACTAAAAGACAAAAAATGTCACCCAAACGTAAATCTAAGCTACCCCTTATCTTCGATTTTTCGAAATGGCCAATATGCCCTTATATAATCTGGAGCCTACATCTTAATCAATAGGTTAAAGGTGAATCGGTAGGTTAAATTGAAACTAGACTACCGATTATTGTGTAGATACTTCGGCTAATAATCCCTTTTATAATCGGTAGCTTATCCAACTTGTAAACTACCGATTATAAGGAGCCCCATATTCAACCTTGGCCAAATTCCATAGGTTTTGAGGGGTGCGGAGCCAACCATAACCACTTGGCTTGAACTGTGGATGTAGCCATAATCGGAAGCCTAATAGGTTACATACACTACCGATTATAAGTTGCCCCAAAATGAGTTTTTTTCTAAAATCCTTCACATAATGAATTTTGAAATCTACCATAATCGGTAGGGTATATAATTATATAACCCACCGATTATAACGAGCCCCAGATCCAACCTTTGCCATATTTCATAGTTTTTGAGTGTACACAGCCAGCCATAACCACTTGGTTCGTGTTTTGGATGCAGGGTTAATCGGGAGTTAAATATATTACCAAACCATCCGATTATGGGTTGCCCCAAAATGAGTTCTTTCTAAAATCCTTCATGTAAGGGAATTTGAAATATACCATAATCGGTAGAGTTAACAACTTAACAACCTACCGATTATAAGGAGCCCCAGATCGAACCCTTGCCAAATTCCATAGGTTTGGAGTGTACAGAGCCAGGCATAACCATGTGGTTCGTGATTTGGATGTAGCCATAATCGTAGGCCAAATAGGTTCCACAACCTACCGATTATAGGTTGCCCCAAAATGAGTTTTTTTTTAAAATCCTTCATGTGATGAATTTTGAAATCTACCATAATCGGTAGATTTTATTACTTCTTACCGCCCGATTATACGAAGCCCCAAATCCAACCTGTGCCAAAATCCATAGGTTTAGAGGGTACAGAGCCAGGCATAACCATGTGGTTCGTGATTTGGATGTAGCCATAATCGGACGTCAAATTGGATCCAAAACCTACCGATTATAGGTTGCCCCAAAATGAGTTTTTTCTAAAATCCTTCATGTGATGAATTTTGAAATCTACCATAATCGGTTGAGTTTAAAACTTATAACCCTACCGATTATAAGTGGCCCCGGATTCAACCTTTGCCAAAACAATAATCGGTAGGCTGGGCTCTATATATTAGTGTTTGGAAAAAAAATTGACTCATTGTGAGATAACTCCCGATTGAGTGAGAGAAGAAGAAGAAGAAAAAAGAAGAAGAAGTGGGTATATGTTGCCAACTTCCGATTGTTGCCAACTTCCATAAACATGGATGGGTACGAAGAAGGACGTGAAGTTGTTGAAGTTCAAGGTTCACTACCGTTTAGAGATGACGATTTGGGGTATATGTTGAATGATCCAAACTTTGATGGAGATGAAACCCTAGACGACGCTTTCATGGAAGAAAATGGATAATCACCCGAGATCGAAGCTAATGATTCATCAAACATACAGGTATGTTGTTAACAAACTCTAATACCCATGTTATCCATGTTATGTGCGTTTGTGTGTGTTTTTGAATGTGAAATTTTGATTTCTGCATGCATTGAAAGACATGAACAACATATATTCGATAGTTAAATTAGTACAATATCTACCGATTATCCACAATCAGATATAATTTGTGTTACAATCGGTTACTTATTATCTAAACTTCCTTCCGATTTCTAATGCATAACTTGTTGTTGTTGTGCTTAGGCTGTTGTAGCGGTTGATGACGAGTATTATTTGAGGCTTGATACTTCCCTACACTATGCAAACGATTTGGTATGGTCATGAATTATCTTTTGTTTTTCCAATCATGTATGTTAGATGGTTATGCTTATTATTATTTTTTTGTTATATGCGCATTTAGATATTTGGAAGTAAGAAGGAGGCCAAGGAATGGATTATGAACAAGGCAAAAGAGAAGATGTGTGTGGTAGTTCAGAACCGTTGCATTAAGAAGATTCGGTTTGAAATGATATGTGAGCGAGGTGGGGAGAAGAAGAGTCATGAGGGAAAGAATAATAAGTATGTAAGGAAGACGGAGAGAAAGAAATACCGAACTCATACAAAGAAGATTGGATGCCCATTTAAGATTGTCTTCTATAGGCCCGATGGTAAGGAAAGTAAAGATTGGAAAATGTCTAAAGTTGCTAATGGTTGTCACAACCACGATGATCCGGATACTCTTATTGGACATGTAATGGTTGCGAAGTTAAAACCACATGAAATGGAGACGGTGAGGTCTATCCGTATCCAAAAGGCGAGTGCGGTCTTAAGTAAAATAAAGGAGGACGACCCCGACAACTTGTCTTCTTTGTCTACAATTAAGTCGGCCTTAGCTACGATCAAAAGGACGGAATTGGATGGTAGAACGGTCATGCAACAATCGTAGTGGTTAGCTGAGTTACACGACTACACATTGAGAACGGAAGAAAAGGATGGTAAAGTGGTACGTATTTTCTTGCCACATCCCGAAATGATAAAATTGGCTCAGTGTTTTCATCAAATTTTGTTGATAGATGCCACTTACAAGACAAACAAATATAACATGCCGTTGTTGAACATTGCTTGTCACACTTCGGACAAAAACACGTGTACGATTGCATGGGGTTTAATGGATCATGAGAACAATGTGAGCTTCATTTGGATGTTGGAGATGTTGAGGTCCATTTACAATGGCGATGATTTTCCAAGGGTTATTGTAACGGATAACGATCAAGCCTTAATGCATGCAATAGCGGTAGTGTTTCCTGAAGCCCGAAACTTGCAATGTATGTGGCACATTCAATGCAACCTCAAACACAATTGCCATCACCATTTACAAGCTAAAAAACCAAGGAAGGGTACCAAGAGGTCGAAGGAAGAGGATGAGCGCATTAGTAAATTAACCGCGGAAGAACGAGAGGAAGAGAAGAGGTTATTTGATGAAAAATGGAAGGAGGATGGAATAATTTGGAGAGCGTTCATGAAAGCATGGGACAAGATCGTTTGGTCAATGACCGAGGAAATTTATGAAAGAAACTTGAAGAAATTTGAGGATGAATATGGCAAGGACTACCCAAAACCCGTTGAGTATTGTAAAACACAATGGTTACCGATTAAGGAGAGGTTTGTGTATGCATGGACATATGAATATCGTAACTTCAAGAACGAGGCGACAAGCATTGCGGAGGGGTCTCATGCCCAAGCAATTAAATTTCACTCCAAACACCTCCGTAGTCGATGGTCCGTCGTTCATGAAGTCGGAATTGTGTGCAAGAATAACCGAGCGTTATGCTACAACAAATGGCACCAAGAAGCAAATATTGATGCATGATTTGGAGCAAGCTCTTCACCCTCGTTTAAGGGAGGTTTATGAACCTATTAAGCAAAAGGGGGAGGGTAGGCCAAATACCGAAGTGTCGAGGACCATTGAAAGAAAAGAATTAAAGGAGCATTTGTCTAATAAAAGAATATTGTGTAGCCATGAGCGTTCGGAAGCCGAATTTGAAGATGAGCCGCAACCCAAGAAAAGAGGTCATCCAAGAAAAGATCAAAATGGACCAACCGCCCAACAAGTGAGTCCAAAGGTCTCTACGAAGCCTTCTCAAGTAAGTCAAGCCGAGGCGGTGGAAGAAGTTGTGTTAGTGGAGACCTAAACTAGCTCCGTAGTTATTGATAAAATGAGCGACTCGCAACAAACACAATCAACGGAAATGGTGACTATAAGAGAGAAGTATGGTACTCTCTTCGTTGTCCTAGGGATTTTCATGGAAGACCAACACGATCAAGGTATACGATTATAGAAGAGTATATGAAACAACTCCCTCCACTCATTGTTCCATTTGTTTTGTCCACCGACGAGGTTGATGGGATGGCAATTGTGGGTTTCACGTCGCCACATAAAAAATTGGTTACTTTGGAGAGGCGGTGAACGAAGATGTCACCCAATGGCAAAATTTAAGAACTAAGATGGCGGTACAACTAATAAAGGACAAGGATTTCTATATGGAGATGATGAAGCAAGGATATAGGCACGACAAAGAACTAGAGTTCAAAGACTTAGTTGCGCGTGTAAAGTGCCGAAAGGGATTGAAGACAATCGGATCCAAGTATTGGATGACTATGCCTAAATGTGGATATCTCTTAGCGGGCGCTTTGAATTGCGTGGTACATTTCTTTGGTCCTCCTAGGTATGGACATTCTTTTACGTTTACACCTACAAGGACGGTTTGCGATGAATCGGTTAAAGATAGAAGAATTATTATGGCATTTGTGAATGAGATGCATTTTATCGGTTTAAGAGTAAAGAGGGATTGCCCATTACCTCCGTTGGGTGGTTGGAGTGATTACTTCCCAACGAATCATTGTAACGATTGGTTGAAACAATATGAGACCAACATGTTGGATTGGGATCGCGTCATGAAGGAGGATTTCCCGGAAGGCCTACTGGAATTGGTTCCCTTGGATGATGAAGATGAATGATCGTTATGTTTGAAAGATGTATAGTATGAAGTTCCTATTTGTACATGTTTTTTTGGAATTTTTTGAAAAATACTGTGAAGTATGAAGCTATAATCGGTAGTTACATTTTTAATATATCAACCGATTATACAAGCTTTTGTAAACCGACTCAATCAATATTATAATTAGTTATTAATTTTTGGAAGTTAGCTTCCGATTGTAAGGCTGAAAAAACAACTGAAATTTTTTCCCAGAATCGGTAGATTACATATTACATAAACATCCGATTGTCACCAAACTCTGACAAAAAAAAAAACTGAAATTTTTTTCCAGAATCGGTAGACAACATATTGCATAAACTTCCGATTGACAACAAACTCTGACAAAAAAAAATGAAAAAATTTCCCAGAATCGGTAGACAACATATTGCATAAACTTCCGATTGTCACCAAAGTCTGACAAAAAGCTGAAAATCTTCCTAAATCGGTAGACAATATAAAATAATAACTTCCGATTGTAACCATCAATCAACATTTATACTGCTTGCGACGGACTTCAGAATTCATAACTTCCATCATAAGTAAATTCTTCACCCTTTTCCACTAAGTACTGTCTTTTTGCGAGTGTCTCCTACATAAACAAACATAAAATAATGTCAACTTCATTTTAGTAAGAAAGATTAGACACCCGGTGTTATTTAAAAAGAATAACCGGGCGTTATACTTACAAATTGTTGGATCGACAAGCTTAAGTGGCTAGTGTTAAACATCCTCTTTTGTATCGTTATATAATCATTTACTCCTTTTGGACAAGTCGGAAACGATCATGAACTTGTTGGAGTGATCTTTGCTTTGGATTTCCATACTCTCGCACAAATTGGCTATATACCCTCGCCCAAAAGACTTCGGGTGTTAACCTTCCTGCTATGACATCTTCACGTCTTGTTTCACGATACCATGTTTTCACAATGACCAAATCTTCAGCTGCGTCAAACGTTGCCATGCTTGTGAGTTGAGATATAGAATGAATTCACAAGAGTAGACGATGGAAAATCTATTTGTAGAATACACGACGCTATATATGTGTTGTTTGGTGCATAAATAAGAAGAGTTTACCCTCCTTATATAGATGAGAGTCCCAACGTCTTTTTTTTTTTTTAAATATGGCCGTTGATGCGTACTTTTACAAGACTGTACTGAAATTACGTACAATTATTACACACAATCGGTAGGAAATATTTGAACAAAGCACTCGATTATGCGTAATCGGTAAATATATATTTTTATATACTTCCGATTATAGGATGTTTTGTCAACAGAGTTCTCAGTTTCATTAGAGTAGTATAATCGGAGGTTTATCAATATGTATTATCAACCGATTGTGTGTGGTTTTCGAGGCACGGCTAGTTTCTTTTGAACGAACTAGCCGTTGGAGTATAATCGGTAGTTAGATCAACAATTAAAACTTCTGATTTTCATAAATATTTTGAAATTCATAACAATATCACCTACACATCATCATAATTTTACATTGAACTCCCGCAATTCTATTACAAGGTATTGTCATTAGCGTCGCGGACGTGTTAGACGAGTCCTAAACGGATTAAATCTTTCTATTGACCTAAGGATTCTAAAATGAGCTTCATAACGGAAGCTGGATCTTTTCCATCTCCTCCATTCCCCGAGAGATCTTTCTATAACCTCATCATTGGTTTCACCCCTCAATCGATATTGATTCACATGATAAGTTAAATTGACGAATTCTTCGACGTGTCTGTTTATTGAACCAACTAGGCAGAAAAGATCAGCGGAGTGACGTTTGTTTGGGTTACCGGTGTCGGCGCAGAATTTTTCCTGAATTTTCCCCAAATAACTCATACTCATCATGCCTCCTTGCCTACGTTCTTCTCCTCGTCTCGGATAGAATTGAACATAGCGCCTACATAAAGATAAATCTTCTTCAATCGTGAACTCCGTAGGCTTAATGAATGGTTGGGCCATTATGTTGAAGATGATGTTGGAGAGAGTTTAAAGGTATTTGTGTTCCATAGAGAGTAAAAGATACAATCCTTATATAGAGTTTAGAGTTCCAGCGACTCTATTTTGTTGGGGCAACTGTATAATCGGTAGTCAAATGAAGCATTTTTACTTCCGATTATACAGTTGCCCCAAATTTTGTTTTTGTAGAAATCTTAATTTTTTGGAATTTGAGAACTATATTAATCGGTAGTTAATAAGACTTCCGATTATACAGTTGCCCCAAATTTCTTCCTTGACGAAATCACCAATTTTGGGAATTTAGGAGCTACTATAATCGGTAGTCTCGTGAGGTTGTTTTTCCTACCGATTGTTATAGAAGCCAGATGCGCGTTAGGCACAAAATCGATATTAATCGGCAGTATAATATCGTTACTAAGCTTCCGATTTCTTTATAATAATCGGGCACAAAATAGCTTCCGATTATGTAAGGGCATTAACGTATTCTCCGCGTTTTTGGACATCCCTTAACGGTGTATATGGGTTGGGAATAAAAAAGTCGACCCTAATTATTTTGGGGTCGCCCCTAAAAGTGCCAGGTTCTTTAGGAGCCCTATACAATAAGGTCATAATAGTTGATACGTGCAACACTTCTTATGATTTTTATTATACCCATTATGAATTTCTACTATACCCATTATTTTTTGTCATAATTCGAATAATGTCTCTTGCGTTTAAGACTGAAATCATGAAAAGTAGAAATTCTCAAACCGATAACATAAGATGGAGGTTTAAGACTGAAATCATGAAAAGTAGAAATTCTCAAACCTATATAACATAAGATGGAGGTGATAATATTTCATGAATAAAGAACTCGAGAATATCTAAATCCAGAAAACCAAAAAATCAGGATTTTTTTTCCAGAAACACGAAGAATACCTTGAGAACATGAAGAACACCTGAGCATAGTTGTAGTTGTAGAAAATCTAATATCCTTCGTCTAACATTCAAGAAGATTTACCAAGAATTAAATCAAACAAAGAGGAACATAGTATCAAGACACAATGATATACGTGGTTGAGACATTATTACTTACATCCACAGGGTGAATGGTTGTTCTTATTGAGTTTATGAAGATTACAAGTTTGTTATTGTAAGCTATGACTCTTTCACCACATGAAGGAGATAAGGAGAAACAATGGTGTACCCAGTACCCACTACTAGTCTTTCATTCCTAATGTAGATGAAGGAGATCGAGGCAAGGATGTATTAGGAATGTTATAGTCAAAGTAAGTATTGGTTTTAGTCAGTATTATTGGTCAAGTCAAGTCCTAGTTTGTATGACTATAGTCTGTAATAAATACACTTTAATATGTCTGAATAGCATGTGTGTCTATTGAGAAAAACAAAAATTAATCAAACAACTTTCTTCTCTTTTACTCTCTGATATTTCACATGGTATCAGATAGGTTCTGATCCAAAACCTAAAAAAAATTCACAAAATTTCTTCAATCAAGCTTAATATCTTTTTTACAATACCTTTTTCTGCCTGATTCACTATCAGTTACACAAATTTTTCAACAATTTTTCATCAATTTCTTCACTCAAGAATATCTAAGTTCTTGCCATATCTTCGATCTGGGTCATAGTTTATGCTATGCTTGTTTACGAACAACGTCACAAGAGAGATAATACCATCAACACAACTACAATGTCTTCCGCTGATGCATCTGGTAATTCTATGAATTCTCAACTTCCTTTTACAAACATCACCAATTTTGTCTCGTTAAAATTGGATGGTTCGAACTTTCTTTTATGGCGTGATCAATTTGAGTCGATCTTGATTACCACTGATTTGTATGGTCATGTTAATGGTGAAATTCAAGAACCACCAGAAAGAATTTTAATTGATGGAGTACTTAGTTTGAACCCTAGATAGATTCATTGGAGAAAAATGGATAGGTTTGTTGTTAGTTGTTTAAAAGCTACATTCACAACAATTGTTTCTAGAGATGTTTTGGCTTAAAATCTGCTAGGGAAATTTGGAAATATCTTGAATCAAGTTTTAGATCTCAGTATCTTGCTAGGAAAAATATGTTAAGAGCACAATTATTTGGAATCAAGAAAGGGAATTTGACTGTAATGGTGTATCTACACAAGATAAAAGAAATTGCTGATTCTCTTGCTGCCATTGGAGAAAAAGTGAATGATTTTAATTTGTTAATGCATGCTCTAAATGGATTAGGAAGGGAATATGACAATTTTGTTTTTTCTGCTCAAAATAGAGATACCCCTTACTCTTTTGGTGAACTAAAAGCAAGACTCATTGCTCATGAACAATGGATTATTGATCAGGAGAATGATAGTATTGTTATATTTGATGCTCAAACTCCTGCTGCATATTATGGAAGAAGTAATAATGGTTCAGGGTATAATCAAAATAATGGGAATAAGAAAAAGAATGGGTCTAATTCAAATTTTGGTAACAGTAAGAATACTAGTTCTAAACAACATATGCACTTTACTAACAATAATAATGGGCATATTTCACATGGAGATACAAGAGGTGTGATAGGTGTAGAATACACCTAATTTACTATCTAGTAGTTTATGCTTTCTTTGCTATTTTTCTTGTAAATTATGTATTTTACGCTTGTTTTTGAGTTTTATAGCTACTTCGGAGTCGCACGGGAGAAAAGAAGAAGAAATCACCCAATTTGAGCCAAAAGGGCAAAAAGGTCATTTTACTGGCAATTGATATATGGAGCCTAACCACGGTTAAGGGGCAACTCTTCTTGGAGGCGTACTAAACACAAACCAGCTACGGTTAAGGGGTTGTCATACAGGGTACCCCTTATCATTATTAAAGGTTGTAATTATCAATGGGTGGTCCTTATCTTGGGTGCAAATAGCATCCCAATCATTCCCAACCCTAAAACCAAAGTGATATTTCATCCCATTCCATTATTCCACCCATCCGAAATTGAGAAAGAAGAGAGCAGCCATTCTTTGCTTAATTAAATCAAGCGAGATGCGAGAAAATTGAAGATCTGAAGGTGAGAATTAAACAAGAACGGATAGAAGTGGTTGCTGCTAATGGGTCTTGAGAAGAATTCCATATGGAGCAAGAGAAGATCCAAAGGAAGAATGGGTTGGTGGTGAAATTTGAGAGAAGATCGAATCGTCCTTGGTGTTGATTGGTGTGAATCACGTATGATAATCGATGATGGGTTCTGTTGAGATGATAAGTGATGAGGTTGCTGCCGTGAATTAAATAGGTTTTTCGGGTTGATTTGGAAGAGATGGTGAAGTTCGAAGAGACTAGGGCTTGAAGCTCAGGAGGAATTGTTAGGTCTGTGGTTGAATCAAGAGAAGAAATGAAAGCAGCAGCCGCTGCTAAAATCGACAGACCAATCGGAAAATTGATACAACAGAGATGGCGATGAAGCTAAGAGAGGGATGGGGTTTCGTGAGAATCTCCAACCTGTTGAAGCCGAGAGCTGTTGATGCCACTGAATATGAAGATGAGTGACTCGGTGAATTACGGGGAGAGATTGGTGCTATGAAAAGCAGTGGGTTTGAATCGAACCAATAGATCCGAGAAGAAATCGGGGATGGAGTCATCTTTGTCGAATTCGATGGATGAAAGAGGAGTTTGGTGTTGTTGACGGTTTGAGGAATGATGTGCTGCTGTTGAATAACACAGAAAGGAAGGAATTGATAAGGTTCTGATAAACGAAGATGGTGGTGCTGTTACAGGGGATTGAATCGATAACGAAGAGGATGATGCTGCAAAGTGTTGAGTTCAGTCTAAGAAGCAACAGAGGAATGGGTACATGAAGGTGATGCTGATGACTATGAATGAAATCGAGTAGATGAATGTTAGGCTTCTTAACAGGTGAAGAATAATAGCCTGAAATTGGCTGGAAAGTCCTGTAAACAATCAGAACTCGGCCGGTTTTCCACTCCGGCGAGTTGACTCAGCGATCCCGATGACCGATCCCAACCGAGTTCAGTGACCGATTTCGGTTAGCTGAATTAGATTAAGTCAGCCGAGTAAGCAGCTGATTCAGTAACTGACTCAGCTGAGTAAGCCCAGTTAGTTGAGTCAGAAGCTAACTCGAGTCTACTCTTCTCCCTCTTTGACCCCGTTGACTAACGGTTGACTGACGATTGACCCGTTTGACCGTTAGTCCTAACGGTGGACCTGACGGAATATACCTTTACCGGCAAAGAATTTTCGGTGACGTTTCCGTGGGATTCCGGCCACAATCCCGATTTTCCTATGAGTAAAAATTCCAGAATTTTCTATGGACTTCTCTCATGGGTGTGAAGACTTGGGCTTGGAATTGGATGGAGAATTGGACTCAAATTTGGAAAGAGAAGGTGGAAGAGTTGAGAAAAGCTTGGATTTGGAAATTGAATTGCAAAAGAAAAGGATTCTATTCCTTAGAAGATTTGGAGAATATTGAAGCCTATAAATAGAGAAGTTTTCTACAACTTCTACACACCTCTCTACACACACAACACTTGTGTTTTTGCTTGCTTTTCTAAGATTCTTCTTTTTAACTATTTGTGTGAACTTGAAAATTCTTCTTTTAATAATTATTATTTGTGTGAATTTCAAAAACATGAGTAGCTAATTTTCTTATTGATTGAGGATGAATTCCTAGTTCTTAACATATGATTTAAGTTTTTGTTTTCAATTTCTATCTTGAAGTTTTTCACATAATTATCGTTTGTTTTTACTAATAGGAATGATCTTAAAGACATTCATGATTGATTGATAGATTGTTTGGAGTGCACGCTAAATTGATTTGTTAATTTGATCTAAAGCTAGTGAAAGTTAGGAGATAAGTAATCGTTTCTTGACTCTTTACATAAGTAGCAAACACGAGACCTTGCGGAGGGATTCCGTGGAGCAATTGTGTGTGAAAACAACGTTAGCAAGTAGACCTTGATCTAAGAGTCTAACTACTAATATTAACCTAATAAATTCATAAATCTTAATGCGTTTATTTTAAATTACATCTAGAGTGATCTACTACTAGGTGGTTTGGTAAATAGAATCCGGTAGTCGAGAACTTCCGTGTCCGGTGATACAAGGGATTTAGGGGTTTAGCACTGAGCTAGCTGCTTTACCTACGGTTGGTGATAATTTGTGACTAATAACAAGTAGAATAGAACATAACTTGATTCATTGTTTCGTAACGAAGAAGGATTCCTTGATCTTGTCTCTCTTATTGCTCTCAACTTTCGATTTTAATTGTTTTGTTTATTTTCTTTTGCTTTTTACACCCCCCTTTCGTGACAACTTTTACAACTAAGATCTCTTGCTCCTCGTGGGAACGAACTTGACTTCCATTATATTATTTTTAATTGAGTGGAAACATTAATTAATTTGATTGCACCTACGACTCGCATCAAATTTTGGCGCCGTTGCCGGGGAGCAACGGGCGATTTTTAGTTGTTTTTATTTTTCTTTTTGCTTTATTCTTGCTTTGTTAGATTCTTTACCGTATCTAACTTAGTTTTTGAGAATCTTGTTTCAGGTGTTATACCTTTGGTGAATGCTTAAAGAGGGTAGACCGAGTCCAATACGTCTTCGATCCGGCACTCAACTAAAGGATTTCATTCGTGCGATTAACACTCCACTTCCTCCCTCTTCATCAAGTGATTCGGACAAAGAGGAAGAAACAATGGATGATCGTACACTAAAGGACCTAGCTTCTCACAAGCTTGACACACAACAATGGTGTATCCAAACTAATTCAACCTTCGAGATCAAGCCGGGGTTGATTAGAGAGTTACCAAAGTTCCATGGCATGGTGAATGAGGACCCAAACAAACATCTTATGGACTTCTATGCCATAGTTATGGCTATGCTTCCACCGGAGACTAATGCGGATGGAGCATTGTTGAAAGCTTTCCCGTTTTCTTTGGCGGGTAATGCTAAGGAATGGTTATATTATTTGCCTTCCGGAAGTATCACAACATGGAATGGGATGAAGAAACTTTTCCTCGAGAGATATTTTCCCGCATCCAAAGCTACTCAAATTCGCAAGGAGATTTGTGGATTGAAACAACAAGTGGGAGAATCATTGTATGAATGTTGGGAGCGATACAAGAGGTTGGTGGCAAGCTGTCCACACCATCAATTTAGTGATGTTATGATACTCCAATACTTCTATGAAGCTCTCCACCCAAGTGATAGGTCTCTTCTTGACGCCGCGGGTGGTGGTGCACTAATGAACAAGACTTTGACCGAAGCTAGAGAGTTGATTGAAAGTATGGCGGCAAACTCGCAACAATTCTACACAAGGGATGAACCAATGGTTAGGCGAGTGCATGAAGTTAGTGATTCATCATCACATCTTGATCAAAGGATGAGTAACATGGAGATTATGATGCAAAGGATGGCCGCGGTAATTATTCCGGATGGTGAGACCGAACAAGTGAATGCTTTATATCCAAATCAAAGGCCAAGGTACGATCCATACTCCAATACCTATAATCCCGGTTGGAAGGATCATCCCAACTTTAGTTATGCAAACAAGCAAGCGGCGGCTCCTAATCCATATGCGCAACAAGGTGGTTTTCAACAATCACGCTTTCAACCTCAACAACAAGGTGGTTCTCAACAATTCCAACCACAACAAGTCAAGGAGCGTGATTCTTTGAATGATGACAAGCTCAATGCGTTAATGCAAGGTATGCAAGGTCTTACTTCTATGTTCCAACAAAGCCAACAAATCCAACAAAAGACCGATTCGGCCATCAAGGACTTACAAACTCAAATGGGACAATTGGCGACCGATGTGAATTTATTGAAATCTCAAGCATCCACAAAACTTCCTTCACAACCATTTGTGAATCCAAGAGAGAATGTTAATGCGGTTACTTTAAGAAGTGGAAGACAAGTGGAGGGTCCAAGTCATCATGAAGAAGTTAGTGAAGAGGTAGTCAATAACAAGGAGGAAACCGCACCAAAGGAGAATTCAACACCAACCGATCAATCCAAGGAACCGGTTTCTACTTTCACTACTCCACCTCCTTTTCCTAGTCGTTTTGCTAAATCCAAGAAAGAAGCTCAAGACAAGGCACTTATGGATATCTTCAAGAAGATTGAAATCAACATCCCATTCATCGAGGCCATCAAGACAATGCCACGTTATGCGAAGTTCATGAAGGAATTATGCACAAAGAAGGATAGGTTGCTTGATAATGAAATTACTAAAGTTGGCGAGAGTGCGTCGGCTATGCTATTGAAGAAGATGCCTACAAAGTGCACGGATCCCGGTGGTTTCACGGTGCCAATTACTATTGGTAAGCAAAGGTTTGAACATGCTTTACTTGACTTGGGTGCTTCCATTAGTGTGATGTCGGCCGAAATATATGACTCCTTGAATCTTGGACCTTTGAAAGAGACGAGAGTTATTATCCAATTGGCAAACAAGTCTAACATATATCCAAAGGGGCTTGTAGAAGACGTGCTAGTGCAAGTAAATGAGCTTATTTTTCCGGTGGATTTCTTTGTGGTGGATATGGACAATAATGAGAATCGTTCATCTACTTCTTTACTTCTTGGGAGGCCATTCATGAAGACCGCAAAGACGAAGATTGATGTTGATAAGGGTACACTCACTATGGAATTCGACAAGGAGATAATACACTTTAACATATTTGAAGCCATGCGCTACCCAAGTGATGTGCATTCCGTTTACTCCATTGATGTGGTTGATTCATTAGCGCAACAAATGGTGGAATTGAACCAAGAGGATGAACTTGATGTGGTGTTGCAAAAGAGCATTGAATTGGATGTCCATGGCTTGTCTAACTTGGAGGTTGAAATCTCCAAGGAATTGGTGGAGATGTGTGGTGCTTTTGCGACATTGCAAGAGGCTAAAAAGGGTAATGTTTCATATATTTCTTTACCCGTGAATGATGAAGTACTTGTACCATCTATTGTGAAGGCGCCCAAACTAGAATTGAAGCCGCTTAGGACCATTTGAAGTATGCTTTCTTGGGAGATGGAGATGAGCTTCCGGTGATTATTTCTAAGAACCTCACACCGGTACAAGAAGACCGTTTGCTTAGAGTCTTGAAAGAGCACAAAACGGCTATTGGGTGTACAATTGCGGACATCAAAGGTATTAGTCCATCCATGTGCATGCATAGGATTCTAATGGAAGAAAACGTGAAGCCGGTACGTGATGCTCAACGTAGGCTTAATCCTCCCATGATGGAGGTTGTGAAAAAGAGATACTCAAATTGCTAAGTGTGGGGGTAATCTACCCAATTTCCGATAGCAAGTGGGTAAGTCCGGTACAAGTGGTACCAAAGAAATCCGGAATCACGGTTGTTCGAAATCAAGACGATGAACTTGTTCCTACAAGAGTTCAAACCGGTTGGAGAGTGTGCATTGACTATAGAAAGCTTAATTCCGCAACCCGCAAGGATCACTTTCCTTTACCTTTCATTGATCAAATGTTGGAGCGGTTAGAGGGGCATTCTTATTATTGCTTTTTGGATGGTTATTCGGGATACAACCAAATTGTTATTGCACCGGAGGACCAAGAGAAGACCACTTTCACTTGTCCGTTTGGAACGTTTGCATATAGACGGATGCCGTTCGGCCTTTGCAATGCGCCGGCTACTTTTCAAAGATGCATGGTGAGTATATTCTCGGATTATGTGGAGCGCATCATCGAGGTATTTATGGATGACTTTAGTGTTTATGGCAATTCTTTTGATGGTTGTTTAAATAACCTTGAACTAGTTCTTAAACGATGCATAGACACAAACCTTGTCCTTAATTGGGAGAAATGTCACTTTATGGTAAACCACGGCATAGTACTTGGTCACATTGTGTCCTCTCGAGGGCTCGAAGTGGACAAGTCAAAGATAGATTTAATAAGAAACTTACAATATCCCACTTCGGTGAGGGAAATCCGTTCTTTTCTTGGCCATGCAGGTTTCTATAGGCGGTTTATCAAGGATTTCTCCAAAATATCCATGCCGATGTGCAAGTTATTACAAAAGGAGGTACCTTTCGACTTCAACAAGGAATGCAAGGATGCTTTTGATAAATTAAAGGAGATGTTGACAAGTGCGCCAATTATCAAATCACCGGATTGGAATCTTCCATTTGAATTAATGTGTGATGCTAGTGATTATGCGGTTGGAGCCGTTTTGGGTCAAAGGGTGGACAAGTTGTCCCATGTTATCTATTATGCATCTAGGACCCTTAATGATGCACAAATCAATTATTCTACCACGGAAAAGGAGTTATTGGCTATAGTTTTTGCGTTGGAAAAATTTCGATCATACTTGGTGGGTACAAAGGTTATTGTGTATTCCGATCATGCCGCACTAAGACACTTAATAAAGAAGAAAGAAGCTAAGCCAAGATTAATCCGGTGGATCCTATTGTTACAAGAGTTCGACATAGAAATTCTTGATAAGAGGGGTGTGGAGAATACCGTTGCGGATCATCTTAGTAGACTTGTTATGTCTCAAGAGGAACTTCCATTACATGACCGCTTTCCGGACGAACAACTTTTCTCCATGGAGGAATCAACACCTTGGTATGCGGATATAGTGAATTACTTGGTGACAAGGAAAGTACCTAGTACAATGTCTAATTTCCAAAAGATGAAACTTAAGAAGGTAGCTAAGCAATATGTGTGGGATGAACCATACTTATGGAAATATGGCGTTGATCAAATAATGCGAAGGTGCGTGCCTAATTCCGAATTTCAATCCATTCTCTCCTTTTGCCACACTTTTGCTTGTGGTGGCCACTTTGGTTCTAAACGCACCGCTCTCAAAGTTCTCGAGAGTGGATTTTATTGGCCCACCTTGTTTGAAGATTCATATGTTTTTTGTAAATCGTGTGATAGATGTCAACGAACGGGCAATCTAGGTGCTCGAAATCAAATGCCACTCACACCAATTCTCGCCGTTGAGATTTTTGATGTGTGGGGTATTGATTTTATGGGCCCTTTTGTCAATTCGAATGGGAACTTTTATATACTTCTTGCCGTTGATTATGTTTCGAAATGGGTGGAAGCTAGAGCCACCAAAACTAATGACTCTCAAGTTGTTTGTGATTTTGTAAGGGAAAATATATTCAATAGGCATGGTACACCAAGAGTGGTGATAAGCGATGGAGGCTCACATTTCAAGAAGGCTTTCCACGCTCTCCTCAAGAAGTACAACATAACACACAAAATTGGTACGCCTTATCATCCACAAACTAGTGGACAAGCGGAAATTTCAAATCGTGAGATCAAGTCCATTCTTGAGAAAACGGTGAATACCACAAGGAAAGATTGGAGTTTTAAGCTCAATGATGCACTTTGGGCGTATAGAACGGCGTATAAGACACCGATTGGTATGTCTCCATATAGGTTGGTTTATGGTAAGGCTTGTCATCTTCCGGTTGAACTTGAACATAAGGCTTATTGGGCGATAAAGAAATTCAACATGGAGTATGATGAAGCGGGGAAACAAAGGAAGTTACAACTACATGAGTTAGAGGAGATACGTAATGATGCTTACGAGAGTGCCCGGATTTACAAGGAAAAGACCAAGATTTTTCATGATAAGATGATTTCTCGTAAAAGCTTCATCGTGGGACAAAAAGTCCTTTTATATCATTCTCGCCTTAAACTATTTCCTGGAAAGTTAAGGTCCCGTTGGATTGGACCATATGTTGTTACTAATGTTTTTTCTCATGGTGCAGTTGAAATTACTAGTCTTAGAGACAATTCGGTTTCCAAAGTCAATGGCCATAGGTTGAAGCCATACTATGAGAACATCGCTTATGTGAATTTGGATGAACTTTCATTTCGAGATGTACTCCCTCTGGAGGAGTAATGCGCGGCAAGAGCTAAGTCGGGCCGTCGACTTTAAAACAAGCGCTTAATGGGAGGCAACCCATCGGTTTTGTATTTCTTATCTTTTTGCTTTTTGTTATTTCTTTTTCTTGTTTCTTATCATGTTAAAATTTCCCACCTTGACTTTACTAGGAGGATTCAATTACATTGAGGACAATGTAAGGTTTAAGTGTGGGGGAGTGGTTAAGCATGTTTTTAAAACAAAAATTACAAAAAAATTTAAAAAATTTAAAAAAAAAAAAAAGAGTTTTACTTTAAAAACTTCAACTTTTAAAGATTTTAGAGTCACTAGCATACTTCTAGGTATGTTTACATAGAGATTTTGACCGACATAATTGAACTTGGAAATGTTAGAGAACTACATTCGGATTTCTTGCTTGTTTGAGTGTTAAATAATGGATTTAATCATGCCGGTGATGCGAATTTGGTGCAGGGAGAAGTGCATTATTAGAGTTGCTGATCAATCATTAGTGGAGACTACCCATATTCATATCATGTGAGGCACCGACCAGAAATTTTCCATCTACTAAAGAGCTTCTTTTGAGTGTGTGTCACCGTACGTTAATTCCGGGTAGAATGGTGAGCTACCCAACCTCCCACCAATAGAAGCACTACTCTTTGATCTCTTGAGTGCTAATTTTGTCAATCATGAGGGTGACGTCCATGGATGAAAGCTTCCTTCTTGTAGTTCGATTTGCAGTTAGCACCATTCTCTCTCGCAACAACAACGGATCCATAGAAACACATTCATCATCAACAAGGAGCGACATCAAAATCTACAAGGAAAGTTGGAAAAGTTTAAGGTTTACAAGCAACGAGAAAAAGAGCAAATTTCAAATTCAAGTAAAGCAACATACAAATGAGCGGATTTTACATATATGTTGAAGACTTACAATACAATGAGGTAATTTTATATCCAAGTATGAAGACTTACTCATGAAAGCGAAGAAAATTAAAAGGTGAGAATTTTTGAAAGTTTATGATTTCAAAGACGATACAAGTTGTGAAGAATCAAGTGGTAAAATACTTCTTCCACGGCCATGGTTTATTTTGTATTTAATTTTTCTTGTTTACAAAAAAAAAAAAAAAAAAAAAAAAAAAAAAAAAAAAGAAAAAAAAAAAAAAAAAGAGAAAAACAAGAGAAATATTTGTTCTTATTTTTGTTAATGAGCCGTGGGGAAGGAAAATCTATAAGGAGGTTTCAAGCGACAAGGATTTTTAAGGTAAAAGAGTTAAAAATTGTCAAGGAATTACGAAGATCAAGAGTTTATCATAAATAGTTGAAACCGAAGACGAAGACCATGAAGATCAAGACGAGGAGCGGAAGACGTTTCTATTGGATGCCGTGAGAGTGGTGTTATCATAATTGGCGATCGGATGTGAAGGTAAGTAAGTAATCTCATCCTCGATAATAAATGGTTGATTTCCTTTCGTAGAGATCGTTAGAAAAATGGTTTTTCAAAATATAAAAGATGTGGGTTTTTAAAAATATTTCGGAAGTTGTCCTTCCCACCATTCAACGTGTTGCGGGAATTCTCTCTTCATTCCTACCTGCACACATGTGAGAACCATAAAAAAGCCGTCTTTTTGAGTGCAATTATCATAAAATCCTTTTTGGTGAGGCAGAAGTCGAGGCGAAATGCTTATTGATCGTTTCTCAAACACGCATTCTCTCATTATGGTGTGGTTATTTCTCACTCAACATTTAAGAACGAGAATATGTTCTTTAGTATTTCTAACTTCTTATTACTAGCATGCAGAAACTCTATGTCCTCATAACTCTTTGGATGCTTAGGACGCTTGAACGCTTTGAAATTGTGAGTTTTTAGTTTGATTTGCTCGAGGACTAGCAAAGTCTAAGTGTGGTGGAATTTGATAGGTGTAGAATACACCTAATTTACTATCTAGTAGTTTATGCTTTCTTTGCTATTTTTCTTGTAAATTATGTATTTTACGCTTGTTTTTGAGTTTTATAGCTACTTCGGAGTCGCACGGGAGAAAAGAAGAAGAAATCACCCAATTTGAGCCAAAAGGGCAAAAAGGTCATTTTACTGGCAATTGATATATGGAGCCTAACCACGGTTAAGGGGCAACTCTTCTTGGAGGCGTACTAAACACAAACCGACTACGGTTAAGGGGTTGTCATACAGGGTACCCCTTATCATTATTAAAGGTTGTAATTATCAATGGGTGGTCCTTATCTTGGGTGCAAATAGCATCCCAATTCCCAACCCTAAAACCAAAGTGATATTTCATCCCATTCCATTATTCCACCAGACTGAAATTGAAAAAGAAGAGAGCAGCCATTGCTGCTTTGGTTAAATCATTGAGATGCGAGAGAAATTGAAGATCACGAAGGTGAGAATTAAACAAGAACGGATAGAAGTGGTTGCTGCTAATGGGTCTTGAGAAGAATTCCATATGGAGCAAGAGAAGATCCGGTGAAGAATTAGGGTTCGAAATTTGAGAGAAGATCGGGTTGGTGGTGGTGTTGATTGGTGTGAATCAGTTTGAATGATAATCGATGATGGGTTCTGATTGAGATGATAAGTGATGAGGTTGCAAGCCGTGAATTAAATAGGTTTTTCTAAGGTTGATTTGGAAGAGATGGTGAAGTTGAAGAGACTAGGGCTTGAAGCTCGGGAGGAATTGTTAGGTCTGTGGTTGAATCAAGAGAAGAAATGAAAGCGGCGGCATTTGCTAAAATCGACAGACCAATCGGAAAATTGATACAACAGAGATGGCGATGAAGCTAAGAGAGAGATGGGGTTTCTGTGAGAATCTCCAACTGTTGAAGCCGAGAGCTGTTGATGCCCTGAATATGAAGATGAGTGACTCTGGTGAATTACAGGGAGAGATTGGTGCTATGAAAAGCAGCTGGGTTTGAATCGAACCAAGAGATCTGAGAAGAAATCGGGGATGGAGTCATCTATGTCGAATTCGAGTGGATGAAAGAGGAGTTTGGTGTTGTTGACGGTTTGAGGAATGATGTGCTGATGTTGAATAACACAGAAAGGAAGGAATTGATAAGGTTCTGATAAACGAAGATGGTGGTGCTGTTACAGGGGATTGAATCGATAACGAAGAGGATGATGCTGCAAAGTGTTGAGTTCAGTCTAAGAAGCAACAGAGGAATGGGTACATGAAGGTGATGCTGATGACTATGAATGAAATCGAGTAGATGAATGTTAGGCTTCTTAACAGGTGAAGAATAATAGCCTGAAATTGGCTGGAAAGTCATGTAAACAATCAGAACTCGGCCGGTTTTCCACTCCGGCGAGTTGACTCAGCGATCCCGATGACCGATCCCAACCGAGTTCAGTGACCGATTCCGGTTAGCTGAATTAGATTAAGTCAGCCGAGTAAGCAGCTGATTCGATGAATCGACTCACTGAGTAAGCCCGATTAGGCGAGTCGAAGCTAACTCGAGTCTGACTCTTCTCCCTCTTTGACCTGTTGACTAACAGTTGACTGACATTGACCCGTTTGACCGTTAGTCCTAACGGTGGACTGACGGAATATACCTTTACCGAAAAGAATTTTCAGGTGACGTTTCCGTGGGATTAAGGCCACAATCCCGATTTTCCGTGAGCAAAAATTCCAGAATTTTCTATGGACTTCTCTCATGGGTGTGAAGACTTGGGCTTGGAATTGGATGGAGAATTGGACTCAAATTTGGAAAGAGAAGGTGGAAGAGTTGAGAAAAGCTTGGATTTGGAAATTGAATTGCAAAAGAAAAAGGATTCTATTCCTTAGAAGATTTGGAGAATATTGAAGCCTATAAATAGAAAGTTTTCTACAACTTCTACACACCTCTCTACACACACAACACTTGTGTTTTTGATTGCTTTTCTAAGATTCTTCTTTTTAACTATTTGTGTGAACTTGAAAATTCTTCTTTTAATAATTATTATTTGTGTGAATTTCAAAAACATGAGTAGCTAATTTTCTTATTGATTGAGGATGAATTCCTAGTTCTTAACATATGATTTAAGTTTTTGTTTTCAATTTCTATCTTGAAGTTTTTCACATAATTATCGTTTGTTTTTACTAATAGGAATGATCTTAAAGACATTCATGATTGATTGATAGATTGTTTGGAGTGCACGCTAAATTGATTTGTTAATTTGATCTAAATCTAGTGAAAGTTAGGAGATAAGTAATCGTTTCTTGACTCTTTACATAAGTAGCAAACACGAGACCTTGCGGAGGGATTCCGTGGAGCAATTGTGTGTGAAAACAACGTTAGCAAGTAGACCTTGATCTAAGAGTCTAACTACTAATATTAACCTAATAAATTCATAAATCTTAATGCGTTTATTTTAAATTACATCTAGAGTGATCTACTACTAGGTGGTTTGGTAAATAGAATCCGGTAGTCGAGAACTTCCGTGTCCGGTGATACAAGGGATTTAGGGGTTTAGCACTGAGCTAGCTGCTTTACCTACGGTTGGTGATAATTTGTGACTAATAACAAGTAGAATAGAACATAACTTGATTCATTGTTTCGTAACGAAGAAGGATTCCTTGATCTTGTCTCTCTTATTGCTCTCAACTTTCGATTTTAATTGCTTTGTTTATTTTCTTTTGCTTTTTACACCCCCTTTAGTGACAACTTTTACAACTAAGATCTCTTGCTCCTCGTGGGAACGAACTTGACTTCCATTATATTATTTTTAATTGAGTGGAAACATTAATTAATTTGATTGCACCTACGACTCGCATCAAGGTGCTTCTTCATCTACTAGTGATTCCAGAAGAGGGCAATGGGACTTTTCTCAAGTAAATGTCAAATTTGTAGAAAGAAAGGACACTATGCTAGTAAATGTCACTTTAGACATTATCCACCACCAGTTACTGGTTATGTTGGAGTTTCTGATTCTTCACTACAACAGCAAAATGGGAATGGCAGTGCTAGTACTTCACAGGGATTTTCTGGTTTTAATATGAATGTTATGTCTGCCAATGATGATCCTTCAAGCTCAACTCAATGGATATATGATTCTGGTGCATCTTCTCATATGATTGGAGATTCTTCATTGCTTCAAAATACTTCTTCTTACAAAGGAAAAAGAAGTGTTGTTAGTGGCAATGGTAAGTCCTTACTTATTTCTCTAACTGGTAATTCAAATTTATGCACTCATACTGCTACTTTCAAGTTACAGAACATACTCCATGTACCTGATATGAAGCAAAATTTGTTATCCATAGGACAGTTTACTACAAACAACAATTGTTATTTTAGACTTGATCCTAAAGGATATGAGATTATAGACTTGTTCACTGATGTTGTTTTAGCAAAAGACAGAATAGTAAATAATATTTATCCAATTTCTTATTCATCTCTTCATCATGCTTTTTCTTCTTTAAATACTTCTCCTGAATTGTGGCATAGTAGATTAGGTCACCCTTCTACTAAAATAATATAACAACTTCATTCTACTAAAAATATTGTTCTTACTTCTTCTAAATCAGATTCTTTATGTCATCCCTGTCAAATTGTTAAAAGTAAAAGATTGCCTTTTCAAACCTCTTTATCTCATGATCTCACTCCTTTATCTTTGATACATTGTGATGAATGGGGACCTTCTCCAGTTTGCTCTTTACAAGGTTATAGATATTACATACTTTTTATTGATGATTTTAACAGGTTTCACTGGATTTATCCAATGCAAATGAAATCTAATGTTTTGAAATGTTTTGTCCATTTTAAAAACTTAACTGAAAATCTGTTTTCAACAAAAATGTTAGAGACTGTCAGTTGACCAGATGGACCAGGCCTTAGGTTAATTGGCCGAATTAGTGGACTTAGGCTTAAGACTATTTTTCTTAATTAGACGTTTTGGACCTCTTGTGGTCCGAATTAGCCTTTGACTGCTTCTACAAAATTGTAGATATCCATTAGACTTATGATAGGCGCATTTATGTGTCTATTTTAGTCTCAATTCTCTGTAATGTTAGTACTCGATTTTGCGCTTATTTTGGTATTTTATGTCTTTGTAGGTGTTTTGGAGAAATAAGCTTTTGCGGCGAAATTGGCTCGAAAAGTGGTATTTGCGCTCGTGGGAGAAAAATACTATACGGACCCCCATTTTGGATAAGGGGTACCTCAATTACTAAGGGGCAACCCATTTCCAGAGCATTTGCTATTCGCACCTCAAGAATGGATAAGGGGAGGTCATCCCCTTCCTTTTGAATTTTGGAAATTGGCGGGAAAGTTTAATATTCACTGGCAGCTTTAGGGTTTGATTTTTGGGCAGTTTTGAGTGAGATTCAATCGCCAATATCCATTGGGTTGAACTCAATTACACTAAACAGGGCTGGTACAAGTGATTTGATGGCGTAAGTTGGGCTGAATAAGTTAGTTCGACACAAAAACGGGTCGAGGAATACTCTCGGCTTTTTAAAGGGAAAGTTTAGAAAAATATAATCGGACATTGTTCTTGTTTTGGACTGGGAATGATTCAGTGCATCCAAACAGGGTGGTTATTGAAGATGGGAACGATAAATAAGGAAGCTCACCGGACTTGCATCGAAACAGGGAAAGAAGAAAGTTTCTCGGGGATATTGGTTGTATTTTGGGAAGTACGTGCAGGTAAAGGGAAAGGATATCTTCCCAGAGATTCGAATATATCCTAGGGAGAGTTTCAAAGCCAGGAGACGCGTAAACAAGAGGAGAAAAAGGAAGGAAAACCCGAGACTTTTGGGTGAAGAAAAAAGAGATTAACTCGAGTATTTTGAATCCGTGGTGTATAAATAATATGGGAGAGTCACATAGGAGGGGTCGAGACTTTGGGGGACGTTTGGAGTAGTTGCAGCCCACGAATCAAGTTGCACCAGACGATCAGCAGCAGCAGGTGGAGAGGAAGAAGAAGACGAAGAAACAGAGACCCTCAAAGACATCATTTAAGGGGTCTTAGATTCAGCGACAAATCAACAAGTGTTTAAGACAGTCCTCTGTATGCACTTATTTATTCCGTTGTAACAAGCAGCTATTGTAACGACCATTAAGCGTTGCGAAACTCTGTTTTCATATATTTCTCAATAAAAACACCTTTTTGAGCCATGTTTTCATCTTTTTTGAGGTGCGTTTTGAGCATGAGGAGCTAAACCCCAACACCGGGATGACGGAGAAGCCATATTTCATGCGTGTGGTAATTATATTTAATTCTTTCATGACTTTTTGCATGGATTGTTAATTGTTTTATGGTTTTTATTGAATGGTTGTGATTTCAATTTATGGGTTATACTTAGGTTAAGTCTTTTGATATCCCATACTTTAGATATACAGTCGTTGCTTTTCAAAAATCTACCTTGGCAAAACATAGAGTCAATATTTTATTATGATTTCAGCTATAATTGTCTAGAATAAATATATGAATCGCATGAATGAATTTTATGGTGGAATCCGAAGTCCCAGTTCTCTCGATATTTCGTGACAAACTTGTGTATATATTTTCTTTGTTTTTTAGTATTTTCTTAAATCGAGTCTTTACAAGTCTGAGTTGAACGAACTTTACTACCATTTACTACAACTTTTCAAAATCACATCAATTTTTGGCGCCGCCGACGCGGACTTGTATTTAGATTTGTTTTGGGTTTATTTTTATTATTTTTATTATTTTTGTTCTTTTTTACGCCTTTGGTATTTTTTGATTCTTTTCAGATTTGGAGCGAAGCAACAAGGAAAGAAAAAGTGTTATAAAAGGAAAGCATCGCCAAAGAAGGAAAGAAAAAAAAAGTCCAAGGAGTGAAGAAGATTTTGTATATATTTTTTTTGTTTTATTTTTTTTTTAGAAACTGTAAATAGGGTTATATTTTTGTAATTTTTCTTTTTATTTTTGGACACTTTTTGGACTTTATTTTGGACTTGGACATTATTTTTAAAACCCTAAGGAAGGGTTGAAAATTAAATATAAACTGTTTGCGTGGAAAGGACGACGATTACGATGCGTCTCTACCCCTCGGGTTCAGTACAACGACATCGGAGTCGGTGGCCCGAGTCGACTTCAACGGTTCATCGCCCGTCCAGTACGGAGGTAAGACTCTATCCACCCACGAATCCCCGTCGAGTGGGTTTTAATTTTGTGTGACAACTCACACCCCTGCGAATAGAATGTCGAACTGGTATTACAATAGCCAATACAACGAATATCCGACTGAGTTTCAAAATGGACGTTACTACTTTGACCATAGTGTGAATAGTGGTTGGGAACATCAGCCTTTTCAAGGTTATGGCTCATACCATGATGAGCCCAATTACTATCCACACACGCACGGGTCATACGAGCAAAATTCTTATATTTCTCCTTTAGAAGAGTCTCTCAGGAAATTAGAGGAGTCGACACGTAGGTTAGCTAAGATGAATAACTTAGTTTATGACGAAAGAGAACTTTCTTTAGAAGGATCCCTCAAGATGATAACTGAGACGAATGAAAGAATTGCTCGAAATCTAGATTTCCAATATAGTGTTTCCAAAAATACCCTTGAAAATGAGGATAGTTATTTGCATAATCAAGATGACGAGGATAAAATTGGTAACACTACTTGTTTAGATGAGGTTCAACCATTTTCTTGTTATTATAACGATGATTATGATGAGGATAGTGTTGATGAAGAATCTGAAATATTTAGGCATAGTGATCGGGGAATTTGCTACTCCAATTGAGCGTTACAACGATAATATTATTTCTACTTCGAATCCAAATAATTTTAATAATTATTCACCTATTCAAAAGGACGAGGATTTGACTAGAGATACCACCGTTTTAGACGAGGTAGTATTTCCTTATGATTACGAAGCCAATTATGGTTTAGAGGAACGGGTATATTTTGAGTCTAGCGATTTAGAAACAACGAGACTTAGAAAAAGAAAATGAACTCGTAGAGATGAGTGAGGATGAACCCGACTTAGAAGAATCAATTGACCATTTTCGGAATCTGATGACCTTGAAATTAGGGGAAGTTGTGACTAGTCTTTCTAGAGACACTGAAAACTCTAAGTTTGGGGTGATTATCATTCTCCATGTGCCTTAACTCTTAGAAAGGTCCCTCACTTGGGACTTGACATATGTGCCTCAACCATTTTAAAAGATTATCTTCATACACGTTTTCCTGAACCTAGTGATGTCCATAGGGAAGTTCAGTTGTTAGAAACCCATCCTCTGGTTGATGTGGTTTGCCCAGGCTATGATACCCAGATTGATTTTGTTTTCCCACCAAATATTTTTCAACCAATTGTGGGAATGTATAAGTTTCAGATGTGTCAATTATTTAGTTTTGAGACTAAACCTAAGTACTTTAGGAAATTAGTATCGACACATTTTATTATGATTGACCGCCGGTTCATCGTGGTCAATTGTGTGAGTCAAAACTGATTGACTTTAAGGATCCACAATTATTCAGGTTATTATTATGTGCTTCTAAGTTCTTATTTGAGTTTTTACAGACTTTACAACCTAAATCGGATCTTGGCTTTGAGGAATTCCAGCACATGAAAATATTTTATTTGGACCCAGTTATAGAACCTGAACCTGAACCACAGCTAGATGTAGTTGTCTTAAACAGGAAACTAGACAAGGGTGTGCGTAATTGGTTAATTTTCTTGGCATGTTGCAGATTCCTTTTACTTGTGATAGCTCTATTTGGTTTTGATGACCCACAGAAATTTCGGCTATTACTTTATGATTTTATGAGGTGACTAATCCTTTCTTAGTCTGGCTGAAGACTTTAAACTTAGCACTTCTTGGGAGGTAACCCAATATTCATGCGACACGGTAATATCTTTCCTTAACTCTTTTACTTCAAATGGTAACAGTTTCTCCTTGTTCATGCTTTTAATTTTATCTTTAGAACATTGAGGACAATGTTAGATTTAAGTTTGGGGGTATGGGAGAAACTTTTTGATTAGTTGCATTGTTAAACTCCAGAGCCTAGAAATTTATGCTTATTAAGGATGGCACTAACCAATCTAAGTGGATGGAAGCATTTTGGTTGTAGGAGTTGAGGAACCAATCTGATTAGATGGAAACATTTAAAGAGTCTATTCATAAAAGCACAGAGCTCAGGTGTTAGAAATAACATGATAGTTTCACCAATCTCGTTGAGTCCTTTTCACTACTGTTTTTATTTTGTTTTGTTTTTAAACTATGTTTCTCTAAGTGATTAGGTGGGGCTCACGATTCAAGTTGTTACCACTGCTAGGGTGAAATAGAGTGATTGAGTTACTAAAAAAAAAAAAAAAAAAAAAAAAAAGACTAGACCAATTAGACCAAACGGAATAAAATTAACACTTGGGAATAGAAATATGTGTGTGTTTTCCCTGTCTCCGTCGCCTAAACAAGCGTGGAATGCAGGATCCACGGGAACTATCATGTAATCTGCTGACAAGAAGCATGCGCTTGGATCCAAAAGATCTAATCATGCAGTTAAATAAAAAAAAAAAAAAATATTAATGTTCAGTGAATAAATCGACTGCTGGTTCCCTTGTATATGCCAGACGTGTTGATCTAGAATTAGGATTGTCGACCACTGGTTCCCTTGTATATGCTAGTTGTGTTGATATTAGTCAGACCAGTATCTCAGTCCATTAGGATAGGTTCATTTTGGCGGAGGCCTTCGTGACAGATATGGGAAACATCGATCACTTAGTAAACATCAAAACCATCTATGTTTTTCTATTTCCATCTTCTTGATCTATCCATGTGATTAGTTTTGACTCCGGGTATCGATGTCCATAGTGTGACTATCTGAGTAGAGCTCTGTGACTTATATATGAATTTTAGTATGCTTGAGTGCAAACTCGTGTACAGCAATTGGAATTTCGCATCAGGGTACTTCCTCCTGTAGTCAATAAGTATGCCAACCAAGGAGACTTTTAGTGCCTTCCAAGGTTCTGTGTAGATAGTTAGGGTCTGGAGTATAAAGGTTTTGTGGGTACACCTCTGGTAAACCCTCCAGAGACTATAACTCGGCCACTAGGGCCACCTAGGGGTTTAAAGGCTTATTGCATACGCTAAATGCAATCGACGATGCCTGCGACAGTGAGTTAGGATTTTATTTTGTAGATTTGATTTGCTCGGGACTAGCAAATAATAAGTTTGGGGGTATTTGATAGGCGCATTTATGTGTCTATTTTAGTCTCAATTCTCTGTAATGTTAGTACTCGATTTTGCGCTTATTTTGGTATTTTATGTCTTTGTAGGTGTTTTTGGAGAAATAAGCTTTTGCGGCGAAATTGGCTCGAAAAGTGGTATTTGCGCTCGTGGGAGAAAAATACTATACGGACCCCCATTTTGGATAAGGGGTACCTCAATTACTAAGGGGCAACCCATTTCCAGAGCATTTGCTATTCGCACCTCAAGAATGGATAAGGGAGGTCATCCCCTTCCTTTTGAATTTTGGAAATTGGCGGGAAAGTTTAATATTCACTGGCAGCTTTAGGGTTTGATTTTTGGGCAGTTTTGAGTGAGATTCAATCGCCAATATCCATTGGGTTGAACTCAATTACACTAAACAGGGCTGGTACAAGTGATTTGATGGCGTAAGTTGGGCTGAATAAGTTAGTTCGACACAAAACAGGGGTCGAGGAATACTCTCAGCTTTTCCGGGAAAGTTTAGAAAAATATAATCGGACATTGTTCTTGTTTTGGACTGGGAATGATTCAGTGCATCCAAACAGGGTGGTTATTGAAGATGGGAACGATAAATAAGGAAGCTCACCGGACTTGCATCGAAACAGGGAAAGAAGAAAGTTTCTCGGGGATATTGGTTGTATTTTGGGAAGTACGTGCAGGAAAAGGGAAAGGGTATCTTCCCAGAGATTCGAATATATCCTAGGGAGAGTTTCAAAGCCAGGAGACGCGTAAACAAGAGGAGAAAAAGGAAGGAAAACCCGAGACTTTTGGGTGAAGAAAAAAGAGATTAACTCGAGTATTTTGGACGCTGTGGTGTATAAATAATATGGGAGAGTCACATAGGAGGGGGTCGAGACTTTGGGGGGACGTTTGGAGTAGTTGCAGAGCCACGAATCAAGTTGCAGAGACGATCAGCAGCAGCAGGTGGAGAGGAAGAAGAAGACGAAGAACAGACCCTCAAAGACAGTCGTTTAAGGGGTCTTAGATTCAGCGACAAATCAACAGTGTTTAAGACAGTCTCTGTAACAGTTCCGTTGTAACAGCAGCTATTGTAACGACCATTAAGCGTTGCGAAACTCTGTTTTCATATATTTCTCAATAAAAACACCTTTTTGAGCCATGTTTCTATCTTTTGGGTGCGTTTTGAGCATGAGGAGCTAAACCCCAACACTGGGATGACGGAGGAAGCCATATTTCATGCGTGTGGTAATTATATTTAATTCTTTCATGACTTTTTGCATGGATTGTTAATTGTTTTATGGTTTTTATTGAATGGTTGTGATTTCAATTGATGGGTTATACTTAGGTTAAGTCTTTTGATATCCCATGCTTTAGATATACAGTCGTTGCTTTCAAAAATCTACCTTGGCAAAACATAGAGTCAATATTTTATTATGATTTGAGCTATAATTGTCTAGAATAAATATATGAATCGCATGAATGAATTTTATGGTGGAATCCGAAGTCCCAGTTCTCTCGATATTTCGTGACAAACTTGTGTATATATTTTCTTTGTTTTTTAGTATTTTCTTAAATCGAGTCTTTACAAGTCTGAGTTGAACGAACTTTACTACCATTTACTACAACTTTTCAAAATCACATCAACTTATCGAATAGACTTAGAACCATTTGATAGAATTGTATGATTCTTGTGTAAGCCATTGTGGCTAGATTCTTAAAGTTCTTGTGTGATTAACAGTTAGTTATTACCAACAAACGATTCAAAGGATGAACTCGTGGATCGTGGGCCTCGAGGTAGGCGTGGCTGGTCATTAAAAGAGGTGGGAATTTATATTTAACTCTTTTGTGATTATTGTTGTTTTCTTTTACCAAAGCTTATGTTTAACAAATTCATACATTTTCTGATTGTGTATTCCATGCATTATTTTATTTTAAATTCCGAAAGTTCTGTTATCTCTTTTAATCTTTCCATTGTTTGGAAGGGAATTGTAATGCTTTGTTTGTCTTTATGAATTGTTTGGGAAATAAGAATTTCCATTTGTATGTTTGGAAATGAGAATTTACTTCCGTGGTATATTAGATATTTCTCATTCTTTTATACCTACATGAATTCAGCTTTTATGCACATGGCTAGGGCGATACACCGCAATATTACTAATGAGTGTGGTTAGCACAAATATTATACATTGTTTGATGAAAGAGTTAGTTCCATATACATGATTGTTTATTTTTGTGAATTGATTGTCTCTTGATGTTTAGGAAAAACATGTATTGTTTTCTAGATCATTCCAATGATTACTTGAAAGTTAAATGTTATTCCTACTGGGCACCCCTTTTAGGGATGATGTGCTCACTTATTCCCACTTTCAGTTTCAGAGACAGATCAGAGTTGCGCAGTGGAAGTTTCGAGGAGTCGAGTTCGTTAGTTGGTTAACTTCGGCTATGTTTATTATGTTGTATATTTTATTTGTAAACCAAATGACTATTATATATGTATGATTTGAGAGGAGTTCTTGTATATATATATATATATATTAGAAAGGGTTAGTTTTTGGGTTTAGTTTTGTAGCAGATTTCTTAATTTAATTCTTAAGTAAATGTTTTAGATCCTTAATGCCTCTTTATTTAGTTAATCTCTTGGATTAGTCAGTTGTTAGCTTTGGAGGCGCTACAATGTATAGCAATAGCCAGTGCCAGTTAGTGAACTAGATTAGTTTAGAACTGGGTTGGGTTGTGAGGGAAATCTTAATCACTAAAAGCTATCAATAATTAAAAGATTTACTTGATTGATTGATTTGTTGTTTGATTGTTTGTGATGAAGTAAAAGTTGTAGGGTACACCAATAACTTTAGCTAATAAAGATTAGAGAATAAATAGTTTAAAATTATGAACACATAGACAATTCAGTACTAAAAATAGTGAGATTTGTATTATTGATAGATCTTGAAAGTCACATATAAATTTATTGAGTACCATGACTTATAAGTAGGGTCAACAATTTATAATCACATAAATGTTAATAATTTTGTTGTAATTTAATAATATGTGTAAGAGTAGTTAGAATAATACTTCGACCATCAATGTTGATAATAGAATAATACTTCGACCATCAATGTTGATAATAGAATAATACTTCGACCATCAATGTTGATAATAACAATATTATTTTATAATAGTAATTATAAATAATAATTTTAATAAAGTAATGATAGCATGTATCAATTAGTACCATACTAAACTTAACTGAAATTTTAATGAAGTTATATAACGATAAAAATAATAATTATGATTAAATAGTTATGGAAAATTAATAACGCTTATCTATGGTTAAGTTTTGTAAATTAAACTAATGAAAAATTAGGAATAGATGTTTTCCGTCTAAACTAGTTAGTATAATACTTAATATGCGTTAGACGTAAAAGATGAAGATATAATGTACATAAAAAAAGACTCAACTTGTTAGTGATCTTGTACCTAAATTATCTTTCGTCTTACAAATGATTCTGTAAATCTTTAAAATGAAACAAATATACATGAAGTAGTAATAATAGTATTCAAATGTTTAGTGTAATATTAGAACCAAAAGAAAATAAATTTATATATTAACAGGATACTTTACATTAATAGCAAAATCTATAGACTATTAAGATATATTATAATTACTAGCTTGAAACCCGTGCTACGCACCAAGTACGATAGGAATCGTCACCCATTTGGTGAGGCGGGGCTTCGTCCTGCACCCGTCTTAAAAGGAATACGAATTAACAGTTGCAATGTATAATGAAAATTACATTTATTATTTAGTAGTCTAACAATTGGAACCAGATTTACTAATTATATATTTTTAAAATGTTGGAGATTAAGAAATCATCTTAAAAAAGTATACTTTGAAACCAATTAGTATATCATGATATTGGCAACATCTACGATTTAGATAATTGGAAAATTTGCATTTGAAGTCTGCCATTCATAGTAGCACTTCAACTACGCTTAGTCTTGCTAAATTTTAGAATGTCCATATAACATCTCTTCGACTTAAAGTAAATAAACAAAGTCATAACAATATTCTACCTCAAAATACCAGTACCAATGGCATCTAGTTGGGCTGCATCTCGTTTTTACTTCACCTGCTATATACTCCCTACTTTTCTTAGGTACGATATCATATACTTGCATTAAAAATCCAGCGGCAAACTCATCCTCCAGCTCCAACTCCCTGTATTTAGATGAAAAATTGCACTCGCCATATCGTTGTATCAGTACCTGTTATTACATACAAGAAAAAATATGATATTAATATAAAATAGATTGCCAACCCTAGATACTGAAAATCATATGAAGTGCATCCCGTCGAAGATGGTATAATCAATAAAATGTACTATTATATCTTTCTTCAGAATTTATATACTGTTGTTTAGAATCAAGTGCTAACTTAAGTGCTCCTCGACGATCCAACTCCGTGTTCTTAAATGATAAAATATGATATTAATATAAAATAGATTGTCAACTTCAAATAGTGCAAAGCATATGAAGTGCTTCCCGTCAAAGAAGATGTAATCAAGAAAATGGACTGATATATCTTTTTTTCAGAAATCACATATATACTTGCATTAAGAATAAAGCGATCAATTCAACTGATCAAGCTCCAACTCCTGTAGTTAAATAAAAAAATACGATATTAATATACAATAGATTGTCAACTTAATACTACAAAGCATATGAAGTGCTTCCCGTCAAAAAAGATGTAATCAATAAAATGCAGTGATATATCTTTTTTCAGAAATTAAGCATGTTTTATAACTGCCAGTTTGAGGCCTTTCTTGACTTCCTTGCTGCCAAAGACACCCTACACTAATGCAAGTAATGTTGTGCAATAGGCAAAAAACAAAAACGCAAAACCCTACCAAAATAAATAGAAAATCAAAGAATCTAATATCAGATAAATTTAATGAATAAGAAACCAAACGAAGCCTAAATGACCTGAACACAATCTCAAATGATAAAAAATTCTTAAACCGTAGCATATAATTGACTTGAACCTTTCATTGTTACATCTCGGTCTTTATAAATTTGTTTACTCTCTTCTTCCAAGGGTATATAGAGCCATCTAACATCTTTTATAGTGCTTCTTTTACACACTTTTTTTACTTTAGATAAGCCCCACATTCAAGTTTCTAGAAGATCTTCTTACACTTGAGTACAACGGTTCAAAAAAATATTAGCTGAAAAATTAGGTTATGTATGTACCCATAGATCTTTTAGGAGATTTAGCAGATAAATTCATTACAAAATATTAGTTTCCACTGTTCATCGTCTAGAATAATCTTTCTTGTTATATAAAAGAGTCAGTTAATTGCGGAGAAATCTTATAACTCTACAGTGCCAGTTAGTAATCTCATTTACTTAGTCTAATGTGTGATGCGACCGTAAGAAAAAAAATGGTTTCTAAAGATATCTTTGTTCGAAAACAGTAATCAATTCTTGAAATAAACTAAGATAAATAGGTCTAAGTAATCTCAAAAATAAAATTAAACTAAACTTTAGATAGTAAAGCATAAAACCAGATAAAACCCTAAAATAAATAGGTCTAAGTAATCTAAAATAAAACCAGTAATCAATTCTTTAAATAAACTAAAATAAATAGGTCTAAGTAATCTCAAAAATAAAATTAAACTAAACTCTAGATATTAAAGCATAAAACCAGATTAAACCCTCACATACTAAAAACAAATATAACATGTTCAACACTGCTATCCTTGATAACTCATGAAAGTAACTAAAAAAATTAATTTCGTCCATTAATTCAAAACATTTAATCATGAACATTAAACAAAATAAATATTTAACTAATTAAGTAAATAATGTTATCCAGAAGCTACTAATTAACGAACATGATACCTAAACACCAACCAACATGATACCTAAACATCAGGTACTATGGGAATTGGCTCCTATTTGGTGAGGCGGGGCTTTGCCACGCACCCGTCCCAGAAGAGGTTCCAATTAACAACTGTATGTGAAACCACCCATTCTGATTTACTATATTAATAGTTGGAACCAAATTCACCAATTAAATAGTGTTTAAAGTTTTGTAGATTAATAAACCCTCTTATAAGAAAATATTCCTGTAAAATTATCCAACTTTTGAAATCAGTAAGTAGCTCATGAAATTGCCAATAACAATACTCTAAAAATAATTGATAAGGATAGATTTGAAGTCTACTAATCCAGTAGCACTACAACGATACTTAGTCTAGCTAGATTTTAGAATAAACATTTCTTGCTTAATCAATTTTTGCTACTTAAAAGTAAGGAAACAAAGTCCTAATAATATTCTACCTCAAAACTCCAATAATGGCTTCCAGTTCGGTCAAATATTGTTTATCATATACTTGTATTAAGATTCAAACCGCCAACTCTACTGCTCCTCTAGGGCTCTATTTCCCTGTATTCAAATGAAAAATCACACCCACTATATAGTTGTATCAATATATGATATTTAGAAACACTAAGAAGAAACACGATATTAGTAAAATGGATTGTTGACTCTAAATAATGCAGAACATATGAAGTGCTTCCCATCAAAGAAGATGTAATCAAGGAAATACATTGATATATCTTTCTTCAGAAATTATATACTTGCACTAAAAATCAAGCGGCCAACTCAATTACTATTTCAGGATCTAACTCCCTACAGTGAAATGAAAAAATACACTCACTATATAGTTGTATCAATAGTTATATTAGAGACACTAAAAAGAAACACGGTATTGATATAAAATAGATGGCCAAATATAAATAGAGCAAAGCATATGAAGTGCTTCCCGTCGAAGAATATGTAGTCATAAATCATATACTTGCATTAATAATCAAGCAACCAATTGAAATCACTGTAGTTAAATGAAAAGTAACACTCACTATATAGTTGTATCAATATATGAAATTAGAGAATTTAAAAAGTGATATTAATAAAAATGTGCAAAGCATGTGAAGTGCTTCCCGTCGAAGAAAGATATATCAGTGCTTTAACTTCTTGTGGTTAAATAAAAAATCACACTCACTGTATAGTTGTATCAATCAATATATGATATTAAAGACGCTAAAAAGAAACATGATATTAATATAAATAGATTGCCAACTCTAAATAGTGCAAAGCATAGAAAGTGATTCCCGTTGAAGAAGATGTAATTAATGCAATGATATATCTATCTTTAGAAATCATATCTATACTTACACTAAGAATCAAACAGCCAACTCAACTCGATGTAGTTAAATGAAAAATCACACTCTATAGTTATATCAATACCTAATATTAGAGACGCTAAAAAAATAATATCAGTAGAAAATGGATTACCAACTCTAAAAAGTGCAAAGCATATGGAGTGCTTCCAAATTAATCCAGGAAATGCATTGATATATGTTTACTCAAAAATCATATACTTGCGTTAAGAATCAAGCGGCCAAATTAAATCAACTGCTCCTTGAAAAATCACACTCATTATATAGTTATATCAATAACTATATTACATATACTAAAAGATAAACATGATATTAATATAAAATAGATTACAAACTCAAAATTTTAAAAAGCTTATGAATTGCTTCCGTTGAAGAAGTCAAATCAAGGAAATGCATTGATATATCTTTCTTCATAAATCATATACTCTGTGTAGTTAAACTATGGTTGATATGTAATATTTTCTTTGAGGAAAATTCTCTGTATAATCCCAAGAATATTACTTTTGAGAGAGTGAGCAATTTTATACGCATGCATCAATCCCGATTATAGAGGAAATAGATCCCGTGATTATTGTGCGTCAACAAAACATTGCTATTTCTTCTATTTCTTGTATTGGTTTTAAGCATTGCTATTTCTGCCTTTATAAACCGAACTTGTAATAAGTTGCTTTTAGATTTTAGTGATGTTACCAAATTGCTCTGTTGTTGGATTTACGGGGGCCTGATTTTAAGGAATGGGTGGGACCACCCCATTCAATCCAAGGTTGGAGGGGCTTGTGTCCACATTTAGCTTGATTTTCCACCGTTTCGCAACTACATTAAAATCTGTGACGATAGTAAAAAATAAATAAGGAGAAATCTTTGGTTAGTAATCTTTATTTACCCAATAAAAATAATTAGAGTATTAGCTAAAACGGGTATGGTTGGGTATTTATGAATCATAACCGGCGGGTTTATTAATAAAACGGCTAGGTAAGGATGGTTTTCAATTACGACCAAGAGTTTTCACTGGTAGCTCATATTTACGACTAGGAGTTCATCACTTCTCAGTTGTAACAACGTCTTCATTTCTCAGCCGAAATGTGTCGGTGGCGGTTGGGTAGAAAACATTTCCCGGGCGTAAGTGCAAAAAAAAAAAAAGATTTTTGGTGTATGTTAATGATTTGAATCAATAAAATTGTAATGTGAGTGAAGTATAAGGTTTCTAGGAATACTTCGAGGATATGTTTCATCATATTCTTATAAGAATTTTTTTAAAAGTTCAGAAAAATCCTCATCCTAAATAAAAGGGAAAAAAAGTTTTCATTTTCGAAATTTTAATCTAATAATTAATTTAGTTAATCACTGTAATTAGAAGTAACCAAATCGGGGGCAAATTAGTCATTATGTAAAATTGCCGGATAATCGGCTATGGATATTACTATTTCATGACCTATGCAGCCCCCAAAAAATTCAACCTTGTGCAGCCCAATAATAGGATTCTAATAAAATCATTTTAAGTTAGGGGTTTGAAAGGATTCAGGTCTTTCAACGACATTATTTCATTACCTTTGTATCGTCCAAACAATACAATTAATCCTCCAATGAACGTCCTTAATTTGCACTATGAACCTACTCACTAAGTAAGTCCCTATTACAACTCGAAGTCTTTACTCTAAGAAATGAGCATGTCTTTTTTTTTTTTTTTTTTTTTTTATCAATAAATGAGCATGTCAAGGGATGTTAAATGAACAATAAAATAAAAAAACAAATGTTAAGAATTTGATCGACAAAATTATTGTATGTATTGAAAAGTCTCGGAATGATTTACCGTGACGTAATCAAGCAATGGCAAAGCACAATGTGGACTAATGAAATATGAATGTACAACTGTACGTAATTACTATTTTTGGGCTAAACAAAGTCACAAAGGATATGAATAACAAATTAGCAAATTAAGAAATGAGCACTGCATAATTGTGCCCTAAACCCGTACACACTATCAAATCATATTTTACCAAGATAGTCTGTATATTTTTTATTTATTTTTGAAGCAGAAAATCTGTAGCATTTTACATGTCACTTTTGAAATAAGAATAAATTGTCAAATCATATTAAAATGGATGATTATCCGGATGGCAACGGATCCTACAAATTTCTAAGGTTGGAAACCAACTTCCATGAACTGAATTTGGTGGTTTTGTTTTCAGATGATTCGCAGTTTAAGAGAGAGCATATGGGTGTGTTTTTATAACACAAACCATAAACCATGCAAGGGCATTTGCAAAATGAAAAAGCCCCATAGTCTTGGTTGGTAATACCGCGGACTTTGAGAAGCTTGTTCACAAATATTCAAGGCTACGATGCATTAGATGAAGCCTCATAACTACCACTCCAATTTGAAGAGTTCAAGCACCAAATAAGCGTGCTAACACCATGAATGTTAAATAATCATCCACAACTGACAATGGAACAAAATGAAATCTCTTAAATGAGATAAAATGGAAGATGTACATCTATCATGTATTAATATATTAACAAAGCCAACGGAATGTGCTTAAGTAACCCAACTGGCCAAGCAGTAATAATGGACAACATGCGGAATCCGTGGTTTTTCTCAATTCATACAGGGTTAGTAGTTATACATCTAATATCACCATCTCCAAAAGAAGCATAGATTAGATGTACAAACACTAATCCGATTCAGTCAAAAGCTGCACCTTCTTCTAAACCTTCAAAAGAAAATTTGAAGAAAAAAAAACATGAAATTGATGGGAACTTGCACATAACAAAGTTATGTGCTGTTCTGCAAAAACTTAAAAAAGAGATTGGAGAGTTGATTAGAGTTCGGTCTGTCTTTATCTATGCTAAGCTATCAAGTATGGTAATTACATTAACCAACAATAAAAATGCATGTATGATCATTACCATAAACATCTATTTAACACAAAACCATCATGTGCATAGGCTTGATGGACTCCTTGATATTTCGAAAATGCCTGTACATTGCTTGGGTGCTCTAAATCCTGCTATCACCTTTTATGACGAAGATACTTCTACCAAATCTGATTATAGATCTGCTCTTTCAACCTCAAAATTGAAAACAGTAGTTAAGTAATTAGAGTCAGATATCAAATCTTACCTTTAATTAATTACTATCACTTTATACCACATGATATTAGTAGTAATAAGAAAAAGCATTGATATTTTAACCTTATATTATCTTACTGGTTGTAAGGTGTAGCATAGATTATCAAAAAGTGTACGAATAAGAAATTCAAGTCGGTAACAACATTTATGGTTGTTTGAAACCCAATTTTCCCATTGACCCCTGCTCGCCAATAAAAAAAAAAGAGTAAGATTTTGGTAAAATCAGATTTTGATGCAACTGTATCAAACTCAGCCGTAAAATGCAGCCATGTTACCGCAGCCTTTCTCCAGGTGCACACCGAAATTTTTGGAATAATCAAGGTAAGGTAAGCAGGTGCAGCAAGGTGAAACATTTACCTTCTAATAGTCATAACCAAAGGCGGTTAGAGTAGTATCCATAGTTGAAGAGGGAAAATAGGAGTAATAATTACATCACCACCTTATTGCAGAGGCGGTACACAAATTATTTATCCCGAGAAAAATGATACAATCGCACCATCCATAAAACAAATATAATGGAACAAACAATGATGCTGATGTTTTATTATTATTATTTTTTGTATATTTTTCTAAAATTAGGCTCTTAAAGTTGTTGCTAAGCTATACCTCAACGTGAAGGATATGGAGCTACTGTTAGGCATGGTACCCGGTATGCAGTCCAGACGTAAAACCTAAACACCAATTAAATATCAACAAACAAATCAAACAAAATCCTAAAAACATCACCAAAAAAATCAAACAAAATACTAAACACCAACAGAAGCCTATTAGATCAATTTCTTCACCTTTAATATTTAATTTCTTCACCTTTAATGTTCAAGAACTCTCCCTTTGCGGCAACTTCTTTTGGAAGTACTGATTATACTTGCAAAACAAATAACGAAAATAGATGAGACATCATAAACCTTAATTTCAAGGAACAAAAGAAAAACAAACAGTTGGGAAGCAAAAAGCAGTATGTAAACAATGAGGCTCTTGCTATAGTGCCTTATATAGGGAGTCACCAAACTATGAAAAAATATTTGGTTTCGAAAATAATATCAATGGATATCTTAAAATTTATATAATTTTGTTATAATTTAGGCTTATTTTGATTACAGAAGACAATTAAAAAGAAGAAATAAGAAAGGATCCAAAACTTCAAAAATGAGTTAAATACTTGCAACATGAAAAATAATTCTTTAACAAATGAATATAGAATCTTATTTTCTAACATAATTTCAAATATTTTTTCATCTTATCATAATTCGAATATTTATGCTTACCAATATTTTTTCCGTACAAAAGATTTTAAAATTTTAAAATTTATTATTTTATTCCATATATATGTTGAGTTTGATTTTTTTTTATTTCAGTCATAATGTATGAAATTAATATCGTATTTTTTATTATTTCTGGATTTTTATAATAATTATAAATACATGAAATTATAAGAGATTCAAAAAATATAAATTATATTACTTTATTCCATAAATATTTGAAGTTCCAAATTCTTGATCAAAGATCATAAAGATTACAAGATACTCTTTATATAGTAGGCAAGGGAGCAACAAGCTGCGCCGCAAGCCCTTTTTGAATTGCAAAACCTATTCTTTTATAAATATTTTGAATTGATTTTATTTTTTAATCATAAATGTCCGAAATTAATATAGTAGTTTTCTTTATTTGAACTTTTTATAATAAATACATGAAATTATAAAAGATTCAAAAAATATAAATTATTTTATTTTATTCCTTAAATACGTTGAGTTGATTTTTTTTTATTTTAATCATAAATGTCTGAAATTAATATAGTAGTTTTCTTTATTTTCTGTATTTTCACAATAAATGCACGGAATTAATATAGAAATTTTTCTAAATGAGGGTCGTCCGTCGCGTGTGTCCCAGCAATCCACCCAATCTACACCACACATTGTCAGATCAACGCACCATATCTAACAAAATTTAATCCGACGAATACGAATGGTTTCTAAATTAGCCAATGAGAGCGCAAGGTTACACTCACCAACTAATAAGAAAGAGGGTAAGCTCCACCAGTGCTACTTTTATTCTGGAGTGAGGGATGGTATTGAGTTTTTAGGTTGTTGATATGCAGACTCAAATTTAAATCATGTTAAATTAATAACGCCCATATTTAACAATATATACTATACAGATTCAATCTGAATAAATAAAATCTGTTATATCAATCTTTTCGTGAAAGTAGAATTATAGTTACAAGATTAAGGCTTAATAAAACTAAACTAAGTATCATTTCTAAATAATTATTCTGGCCGTATTTTAGTTACGATAGTAACCAAATAGGAAAAATTGATAAAATAATAATGAAAATGATAATATAATTAAGACAATAACTTTTGATAAGATAAAAAAATAATAATACTATTTAATACTAATTATTATAAAATTTAGAGTTATTGTAAATATCATTTTGATAATAATTATAGGAGAGTATTAGCAAAATGTAATTTTTATTAATAGTACAACTTAAGGATTACTTAGAAATAATATACAATTTAAGGAAATAAAGTTAGATCAAATCAAACATAGTATTAATAATAAAATTATACTTGACATTATAATTAATTACGATTAACTTTTATCGGTCTAAGAAATAAGAAATAAATGTATTAATAATAATAAAATATTAATACCAAACAACTATGAAGAATTGTTAGCAGTTATTTACTTATATCAAGTCACATGATGAAATAAACAAATAGATATAACTTTATATTTGGATGATGGTTATAACAATAAGTTGTTCTTAAATAATACATGAATTTAAAAATTATTTAGTTATAATAATATGGTTTCATTTGAAATTAAAATTCGATTCCATTGAAATAAATAAATAATAATTAATAATAAATAAAAATAAAAATAAAATAAATTTTGATGATTAAATTGCTTAAAATGATGTAAACTATTTATATAACTTATGAAGTAAATTTTTTAAGCTATATCAGTTACAATAGAATTTATAGATTAATTAATCATAATAAGTTAGTATTTAATTAATCCAGCACTGGGGAATAGTGAAGGTTGCGTTTTCTCTGTTCGTAGGAAGGCATTGTTGGGCATAGACAACCTTGACAGGGCAACTGCATGCAGAGATGACCGATCATAGAAGTATGTTGTAATTTAATTTAGAAAACCAATAGATGTAAGTTCACTTAGAAAGATTCGTAAGATTCTCATTGATGTTAGAGACCGATATTTTATAGAATAGAAATTAGCGTAAGGAGCCAAGAGACTGAAATTGATAGTTTTACATTATACAAATTAGTGTAAGAAAATTAGGCTTCCTTGTTTGATAGGTATTAAAGTTAATATAGCCGAACCTAAAGCTACAAATTTTAAATGTTAGTTGTAGAAAACCATATAGGTTTGTGCTTTGTTTTTATCTTGTTTTTGCGCTTAGACGAGAGATAAGATTATTCTTTAAGGTGGGGAGTTTTGAAGACTAGAAGGATGGTTCGATTTTCGAGGACGAAAATCTATAAGGTGAGGGAGAATGTAAAGACCCTGAAACTCGTCAACGCTATTAGAAGAGACGTCTTAGCCGCTAATAAATCGATTAGTTTAACAAGAATGTTAATCAATAGAAATTAATCTAACAACGAACTAGATATGAATCTAGTACCACTAGATAGATCTTGAAAAATTATGCGAAATAGACAACCCGAACGTGTCATTCGGATATCAGACGAAGAAGATATCATTGGTTTTGTTTAAAGGGCAAAATAGTCATTTTGCAGTTAGCCTCCTTGGCAGCCCTTATCCAGATCATGGGTGCCTCACTAAAATCTAGTCGGTCTTATCTACTCAATCGAGAGGATAAAGTTTCATTTCTTCTTCTTCTTTCTCTTTCATTCTTCTTTCTTCTTTTATTCTTCTGCTCTGCGAGTTTGAGAGAAATCAAATGGAAGATTTGTGATCGGTAGAAGGTGTAAAAGATCATGGGTTAGTTGTTAGTGATGTTGTTGTTGTCCGTTGATGATTCAGACTCGATGGAGGAAATGAATTAGAAGTTAGGGTTTCTGAGGTTGAAGTTTTTATACAATTGATGATGATATGGTGTTGTTGAAGGATAAATAACGATTGGGTTGTGGTATAATTGGATCCTTGAAGTTGTTTCAGTGATGAATCAGTGACGAATCAGTGAGTTAGGGTTCTGCTTAAAGTTCAGAGGACCATTGGAAAATGAATATTGATGAGCTGGGAGGATGATTAGACATGGGTTTTGTTGATGTAAAGATTTAGGATGTTGTTTGTGTTTGAATTAGAGAAGTTCGGGTTTGGGAATTATCTTAGGGTTTTTATGAGAATAAATGATAGAGAGGAAGGTTAGGGTTCGATGCTTTTAATAAGAAGGTGGTGGAGTTACTGTTGGTTTTGAATCAAAGGCTCAAGAGAAAATGGTAAGTCGAGTTAGAATTTCCGAAGTTAACTTTAAATTGTTGAGAAACTGCTTAGATTCAGTTAATTGTTGATGAGTTGGTGTTTATGTTGCGAGGAAAATAATGATATCGAGTTTGTTATGTCTTCTTCGTGAAGCTGAGTTGAACAGTGATTGGAGTATGGGGTTAGAGGTGAACTAGTGTAGGTTTAGGAACTAAGGGAAATGGTGGAGAAGATTATATGGGTGATCTGTGCACTAAGATAGAAATACCATGTGGAGTATGCACTGTGTTGATTGTTTGAGATGATGGTTTTCTGTGTGTTGAGATCTTAGGTGTTGTGAATAGAGTTGGCGGTGAACTGTGTAGTTGCAAGTAAAACTGTAATGGTGGTGGTGATGATGAGGTTGCAGTTCATGGAGTTGGGTTGTCTGAAATGGTTTAGCAAAAAAGGAAGTAGAATGGAATTGAAGCCTGTGTATGAATCTAATATGGGTACATATTGCAGGGTATGGATCAATGGTATGTTGTTTGTGAATGGTGTAGATGTTGGTATTGCTAATGGTATCGGTTGCAGTTCATGAGCTTGGTGTTGATGCTGTTGTACTGGTGGTAATGAAGATGGATGTTATTGAGAAGTACAGAGTTTGGAGATAGTAATGGAATTGAATTAGTAATATGAGTGAGTTTCAGGGTGGAGGTTTTAGTTGTTTGAATTAGTGAACATGTATAACAAAGGGTTGTGTTGAGCTGCAGGTGCTGATAGCATATGAATTGTAGAAAGGTGTGGCTTAGTGCTGCAACTGCAGGTAAAGCTTAAATTAAAATTGTATTTTGAGTTCTAGAATTTTGTTAGAGTGAATATTTATGTAATGATCAAATTGGATAGAATTGAGTTAATGAAACTGAACATTAGAGAGTTTTGTTGTTGAACCGGAGTCGAGTCGCTTGTTGTGTAAGAATTTTTGTCCTGTACAATAGCTCAGGCCGGTGTTATGTCACCCAGTCAGATATCTAACTAATTTAGCTTAGCTGACTCAGTTTTTGACTGAGTTGAATCGGTGTAGACTCACCGAGTTCCCTGTATAGACCCGAATTGACTCATTTGACCGATTCTTGTTTGACAGTTGACCTGACCTTAGACGTTGACTGTTAGAAACACGTTGACTGTTAGAGACTGTCAGTTGACCAGATGGACCAGGCCTTAGGTTAATGGACCGTATTAGTGGACTTGGGCTTAAGACCATTTTTCTTAATTAGACGTTTTGGACCTCTTGTGGTCCGAATTAGCCTCTTGTATGATTCTTGTGTAAGCCATTGTGGCTAGATTCTTAAAGTTCTCGTGTGATTAACAGCTAGTTATTAACAACGAACGATTCAAAAGATGAACTCGTGGATCGTGGGCCTCGAGGTAGGAATGGCTGGTTATCAAAAGAGGTGGGAATTTATATTTAACTCTTTTGTGATTATTGTTGTTTTCTTTTACCAAAGCTTATGTTTAACAAATTCATGCATTTTCAGATTGTGTATTCCATGCATTGTTTTATTTTAAATTCCGAAAGTTTTGTTATCTCTTTTAATCTTTCCATTGTTTGGAAAGGAATTGTAATGCTTTGTTTCTCTTTATGAATTGTTTGGGAAATAAGAATTTCCATTTGTATGTTTGGAAATGAGAATTTTCTTCTGTGGTATATAGGATACTGCTTCTTCTTTTATACCTACATGAATTCAGCTTTTACGGACATGGCTAGGGCGATACACCGCAATATTAATAATGAGTGTGGTTAGCACAAATATTATACATTGTTTGATGAAGGAGTTAGTTCCATATACATGATTGTTTATTTCTGTGAATTGATTGTCTCTTGATGTTTAGGAAAAACATGTATTGTATTCTAGATCATTCCAATGATTACTTGAAAGTTAAATGTTATTCCTACCGGTCACCCCTTTTAGGGATGATGTGCTCACTTATTCCCACTTTCAGTTTCAGAGACAGATCAGAGTTGCGCAGCGGAAGTTTCGAGGAGTCGAGTCCGTTAGTTGGTTAACTTCGGCTAGTTTATTATGTTGTATATTTTATTTGTAAACCAAATGACTATTATATATGTATCATTTGAGAGGAGTTCTTGTATATATATATATATATATATTAAAGTGGGGTTAGTTTTTGGGTTTAGTTTTGTAGCAGATTTCTTAATTGAATGCTTAAGTAAATTTTTTAGATCCTTAGTGCCTCTTTATTTAGTTAATCTCTTGGATTAGTCAGCTGCTAGATTTGGAGGCGCTACAGAGAACATACTCAACTTCCTCGTCAAGCTGACATCGGATTTGAGCGACTTCCCTGCTCCGGAGATTCCAACAATGAGGACTAACTCTCCCATCGATGATCATCCTCAATTCAATAGCTTCACCACCAACCAAAGGCCAGTGGACCAGGAAGCGGTTCCTTAGTGGAAAGTCTGTGTGAACTTCTACACCTCTCAAAGGAACAACGGATGAAGATGTTTGCTGCAATCAATCAGATAGCCTTAGACGCACGTTTGGCTCCGTCACGCAATGGAACCTTAAAAACATTAGAGATGTCCATAAATAATGTCACATTTACTGAAGATGACATGATGGCAAAAGAAGGTCACAACAGAGCCCTGCATGTTATTGCACGCATCAAGGGTTCAGAATTCAAAAGGGCTCTTATTGACACGAGAGCATCCTCGAATGTCATCACTCTCATGATGACGGACTTCGAAGGGAACCAAACCAGCACATACGGGTATGTTAATTTGAATATATCAGTAGGACCTGTCCAGTCAAAAGTAAAATTATAAATGATAGAGAAAGAGCCAGACTATCACATGATACTAGGGAGCCTAGTTAGAAATTCGCCGTATGATTCGCGAACTATTTCGAATCGGTGCGACGAGCGAATTATACGCGAACGTTTCACCTCCCAGACCAGGTACGTGTATAATATGAACTTCCCGCATTATACGCGAACATTACGGGATTCACGACTAATTAATCCAACGGATCATTTGACTTGGTCAGATAAAGGTCGCTGCCTCATCCTTTTTTCTAAAGTTTCAGAGTAAAAACGTTAGACGGGAGTTGAACCCGTGACATCCAACTCCGATACAAACCATTTGACCATTGGTCTATGCGTTGATTTTTGATTTTGATATATTATATTGTACACATAACACATTTAAACGTTAGAATTCTTATATATATCTAGGAACACTTCTTAAAATGTTATTTTTTCTTGGTATAACTTATACATATATAAGAATTAGGCTTTCAAAATTATCAATACTTATTAATTTATTCATATATAAGGGCCGAATTTTCTGTTCCGATTTCAAATATCTAAAACGAATTATACACGTACGTATGCCGTTACGACTTATCCCCGAATTACAAATGGTTGACCGGATTTACTTTCAGTCGAAACGAATAATACACGTACATATGCCGTTCCGAACGTTTCTCGTACACCGAATTGCTAACTAGGCTATGGAAACCATGTCTTCATGATAACAAGATTGTCCTCTCAATGTATCACCAATGCCTGAAAACCATGCTGAATGAAGAAGTTGTTCGCATTCCTGCATCATTGTCTCCTTATGCACCAATTTACAGCGTGGAACTGTTTGAGCCAAAGGAGAATTCACCAGACTCATTAAGCAAGGTTTACTGCACTCCACTTCCCACGTGGGCGTCGATCGAGGAGGAAGACCAGCTCACATCACTGAGCAGAGAGACCAAGTCTCATGGCTCGCCTTTGCTAATATGATGCACTAATTCTTCCTCATCAAGTGAAGGCTCAGATCATCTCCATACTAAGAGAGAATGGACCTTTGTGGCAAGTCGTGACCAGAAAGGGAAAACTGTATACCGGCGCCGCTGTTAGCAATTAGCAGGGGAGGCTATCACCCAGTCTCTCCGCCCAATAGAATGCAACAAAAACGACGGGCTGCAAGAAGAAGTACCAGATCCCCACGACAGTTACAGGACGGCACTAATTCCACAACCGATGAACTCGAAGTCATCAACATCGGGGATGAAGAATCTCCAAGACATATCTCCGTCCATTCGACTTTATGTGCGGACGAACACACAAAGCTCGTGAATCTTCTCTAGGAGTATCAAGACATATTTGCATGGATATATGAGGAAATGCCCGGCCTAAATGAAAAACTGGTCACTCATCATCTACATATAATACCTGGATTTAAACTAGTCAAACAATCTCCAAGGTAGTTCAAGCATGATGTGTAGGAACATATCAAGACTGAGATTCAGAAACTGCTGACCGCTGGCTTCATCAAGCCCATTCACCATCATACATGGTTAGCCAACGTAGTTCCTATAAATAAGAAAAGCGGCCAAATTAGATAATGTGTTGATTTCAGAGATCTGAACAAATGCTGCCCCAGGGACGACTTTCCCCTTCCCAACATTGACATGCTAGTAGACGCCACCAGTGGACATGGCATGTTCTCTTTCATGGATGGTTACAGCGGCTACAACCAGATAAAGATGTATGAACACGACGCAAGTAAGATAACTTTTCGAACTCCTCTCATAAACTTTTACTATACTGTGATGCCTTTCGGTTTGAAAAATGCTGGTGCTACCTATCAACGCGCCATGACGGCAATTTTTCATGATATGATGCACAAACAAGTTGAAGATTATGTAGATGACATAGTGGTCAAATCGAAGACTCGAGCAGCCCATACGGACGTCCTACGACAAGTGTTTGAAAGGTGTCGCGAGTACAAATTGAAGATGAACCCTTTGAAATGCGCTTTCGGAGTCTCTTCTGGCAAATTTTTGGGATTCCAAGTCACCTCTGAAGGAATCAAGCTTGATCCAACCAAAACCCAAGCTATTCTCATGATGCCTCATCCGTAAACTGTGAAAGAACTCCAGAGCTTCATGGGCAAGGTAAATTACATCCGACGTTTTATACCTGGTTTGGCTCAGCTTATCGCTTCATTCACCCCCTTGCTGAAGAAGGGAGCAAGTTTCATTTGGAGCTGTTGATGGTGGATTTTAGTTCAGGGCTAAAGTCGTAAAACCAATATTTTGTGCAGCCATCCTGCAGAGGATAAAGCCATTTGATAAGCGATGAATACTTCTCCGCTTTATTAATTCACTTAGAATGGAGCATGTAGCAACAATCCCCAATTATTCTGTGAATTTTAGCATTATTTATTAATGCATGAAACGCCTTGTATTTCTTGTGTTGTTCTTAACAAAACTTTTATTGATAGTACGGCATGATGACTGATTGTTACTCTCAGCAGAGTAGCATGAATATCCAAGTACCAACAATGAGGCATGCACGAAATACCCGTACAGGCTACACCATTCTCTAACAAAGAGAATCATCTCTCGGAGTGTTTTACTAGCCCGATTGAGTATCTGGACTGTCCATATCAGTCTCAGAAAACGATCACAACCATCCAACTTCACCAACATGATTGGATGGCCCAGATCGAATCCATAACCCCCAAGCAGGTATGGAGTATTCACCACCGACCCAATGCGGGCCCCGCATGGTCGGCCTCCCCAAGAAGGAAAGCATCGCTTACCAGTTCGTCCATCCAAAACAACATGGACGTGAAAACCCTAAACTAGGGTTAAGGCACATTACATGTGTCGCAAATCAGTCTCAACCATCCATCTTCGTAGGCATAGATGGAGGGTGTAGATGTAGATTCAAAGGGCCCAGAACATGTCAACACAAACACCGTGGGCCCGCCTACACACATGACCAATCAGTCAAAACCAACCATGGTTGGCCGTCACAATCCGTGCGCCCAAACAAGCCATGACGCACGGCCAGTGAAACCCTAAATTAGGGTTTGTATCGATCACGAGCGTCCATCTTCTCCGGCACGAATGGAGGGTCCAAGATTAGATTAAGCAGGTCCGGTCATACCAACATGACCACCGTGGACCCATCTATCCCCTCACCTGATCGGCCAAGGCATACCATGCCTGGTTATCCCAAATCGTCCACCCAAACTGGCGTGACCACACTTCCCCGATTGTAAACTAATCTCGACCACTCAACTTCGCCGGACGATTTGAGTGGCTTAGATCATATTTTCATGGGACAATCAGGTATAGGCGTGAACACCGGCCTACCACCTACATGCCAGACCGATCGGCCAAGACCGACCAAAATTGGTCATCTTGGAACGCGCGCCCGAAGTTGGCACGATGCACGGCTTTTGCGACACAAGTTTTTTGTTGCAAACTGATCTCGACCACTCAACTTCGCCGGACAAATTGAGTGGCCCAGATCACACTTTCGTGAGATAATGGGATATGGGAGCCTACACCGTCATGCCGTCTACATGCATGTACGGTCGTCTGGCCAAAATCGTATCCCAAGTTTGGAATCGACCAAACTGAAGAGTGATGCCTACGCACCTCTTCAAAATCCAAAAACTTCATCAAAGGTCGAAGATGAGCGTCACAGATCTTCTCATCCGTCCAACTCTACCAGCTTGGTCAAGCAACCCTGGTTAGGAATTAAGAGACCAGTAAGGTATCACCACGATCACTGTCCACCACTCTTCTACATAGAATGATCGGTCAAGTCAGGGCTTACTTGTATAACCTCCAAACGATCACTCGAAGATGGCTGGACATGATGTTATTTTAAGACGCTTAAATTCGTGGCTTACTCCTGTAAGCCTTAAAAACAGCGATGCTTCATACATGTTGAATATACTTGATGCAGTACCTGCATAAAATACACGCGATACTTCACAAGTATCGACTTCCTAAATAACTCAGTTATTTAGTCTAGCATTACATGCTACTTTCTGTGGGTCCCACGATCCACACGCTCGAGACACCAATCATGTCACAAACTGGGGGATACATACTGGGGTATTGGTCTGGCGGTTTACAGCGTACAGCGTGCAACACGCCATCACTAGAATGTGTCAGGAAGTCATGGACGGTTAGAGATGACAGGAGAAGTGGGCAAGACTAGTCGTGTAACACCAACACACAACTCCACTACTCCATCACTCCACTTCCTCCACTTCCCACGAGAGACGTGAATAAGGCTCAAATGACTTGTATAAATAGGTTCTCCTCCCTATTTCCAAACAACACCAGAGCAAGTCAAGACAAGACAAAAACCAAGTGTTGATACAAAACGTATTCAAACACCGGAACTGATAGTTTACATTCTGTAAGCCGGTTCAGCCTTCTGTTACAAGTCATACATAGCCAACACCTTCACAATCTCAACACCTTCTACGCTTCCCTCCCTAAGATCAACCCCATCTCCTTCACTTTGTGACCGAAGCAAGTCTGGAACGGCCATTTCTTGGTTTAGGCCAGAGTTGTACAGATTGATTTCTCGAATCACAAGCACTCACCGCGCAGTGCATTTGTTTATGGTTTAAATTCATTCCTCATCCACACACCCCAAATTACCAAATCAGGTAGGAATAGTTTTCACCCATAAACAATTGGCGACCACAGTGGGAGGTTGATCTCTCGGTTGCAAAAAATTAAATTCTCAATTTTTCGGTTTCCATCTCGCAATGTATCCTCACCCGGAAACCACAGGTGGTTCAGATATCATGGGAAGTATAGCTAGAATGTTGGAGGATGTCTTGGCAAATCAAACCGGTATCGCTAGAAGGCAGAGTGAAACATTCCGCCTTTTGAATGATATAATAGCACAATTACAAGATGGGTCGGCAGGCATATACTCAGACAGTGTAAGAAATGCTGAATCCTTAGCCAGGAGTCACACCTTTACCAGTGGAGATGCAGAAAGAGCGCGTAATCAAGGGGACTCAAGAGAGACGAACAACATAGTCCAGCCGACAACGAAGACTCGATGCAACTCTACAGAGGAAAAGACTTGTCCGGGGTACCACAACGTCTGCCGGACAAAGAAAGGGAGCCTACAACTTACAGAGCCTTGCTAGAAGATTTATATCTCAAGACTCTTGTCGAAGCCCGGAAAAGTGCCCAATCCACATCGACCTTTTAACTAAGTGAAGAAATGCTCGAGGAAGGAGAGATTAATCAAGGAACACGTGGGTACATAGGATGGGAGCGTTCAATTCGATCACTCAGCAGTGATATTACGACACCTTCCACACTCCGTCACCCAGGCAAGCGATCCGCAGATATGATGGCACTCACAAGTCTTTCAACTTCATCCCCGAAACGTGCTCCACATCGAAGCCATGTAAAGACACCACAACGCCCACGAACGCAGGAAAAGCTAGACTCGAAGTACCTACACTTTCCGTTCCCAATGGAAAAGATTTTGGAGTTGCTGGAGACGTGGGTACGAAACAAAGAGGTGGAGCTACCTCCTATATGGCGTCCACTAACTGATCAAGAAGTAATGGACCCGAGGTATTTTCATTTCCACCGGTTCCTTCACCATCCTACCAGTGAATGCAACACTTTGAAACGCATCGTTCAGAAGAAGCTTAATCCAGAGGGATAGCCTTCCTTCTCTGAGCGATTAATGCGGACGATTTCCTTAGAGAGGCTACTTCGGTTTGATACAAGTGAGGCTTCAAAAGCAAGTAAGTTCTATTCAACAAATTTACAAGAAAGATAGCTTTAGAATTCACAGGGGACTTGGCTTCCCGCACATGGAGAAAGAGGCTCAGTAATCAAACGCCATGTTTGTTTCCCTTCATACTTCCCTTTTACACGACATTTGATATTTCATATGATATGTGCAATCATTCATGACCAAGATGCAAATTCCATTTAAAATAATCTCTTTCAGAAAAGTCGTTCACAAAACTATCTCAAAATAAACCAGTTCAATTACCTATTAATTCAAAACCGGAAGTCAAATTGTGATAGGAAATCCTCACTATCACTCAAAAAGAAAAGCATCTAAATTAAAAAACAGGTGGCAGCGAGTCCTTCAAGGAAAGTCCTTCAGCAGCAACTCATCCTTTTTGGAAAGAGAGACTTTCATCCTCCTCAAGTACAGCCTCGCTTGCCTTCAACTCTTTAGATAACTTTTCAACCTCTTCTTCCCGGCGAGTAACACGGTCTGCGAGAAGGGCTTCATCTTGTAATTTCGGAGCTCCCGAATCTCGGAGAACCCTTTGAAAAACCAAGGAGCATTGAAGTCGTCATGCTGCTGAAACACATCTCGATGGCACTTCCAGTCTTCAATCATCTCCTCGTAAACCTTCTTGACCAGTCGTAACGCTCATCCCATGGATAGAAAATAAAGCTTCCCGGACGCGGTTGACCAATGCAAGACGACTCTTGATCTTCGTAGTGGTAGCAATGTGGCCATGCTTCTCCCATATCACCGTGTACAACCCTTCGAACCGAGTTGGCACGCCAATCCTCCGACCAACACATGACCTGGATAAGGGACAATAAAGGGAGGATCAAACAAAGCCCCAGGCTGCATTACCAATACTTCACCAATTGAAGGAGCCTTTTCGGTTGCAGGAGACCCTTTGGAAGAAGTCACCACAACTTGATTGACCGGAACCTGTTCAGAACGTGCTTCAAGGGGAGTCATCTCAACAATAGCATATGTTGCCTATCCTACATTTCTCCTGATGTCTACTTCACTCTGGGTACTGATTTCCATCACCACCTCATCAACAAGATCACTTAGGGAGGCACCTTGTCCAACCGAGCTTGCATCATCTCTGTCATGGTCTGGAAAAGGAGCGGTTTCGCCAGACTTCTCAGCATAAAGATCAGTGTTACTAGACTTCTGAGGATCAGTGCCGCCATACTTCTCAACATGAAGGCCAACGTTACCAGACTTCTCGTTCTGAATACGCGCCAACCTTGTGAAGACATTCTCTTTCGGAATTCCCTGGTTTCAACCAAGGATCACTCTTAGAAGAATTTACTCTAGAGAAATGAATGAATCAACAGAAAGAGATTTAAATACATGCATATTGGAGGAATTGAGGATCACCAAACCACATGCCTGCCTCTTAGATCCTCTCTCCGCTTGGGGACCGTAATCCTCGGCTACGTCCGTTTGGTCGAAATGGCTTCAACCGGGAAATGCTTTTTCAAAACGTCGGAAGATGGCTCACCACGAATCATCACACATTCTCCGAGAATTCCTGGAAAGTCAACAGTTGCCTCCTCCAAAATTCCTTGTACTTATCGATTACCACTGGGTTTCTCCCAATAGTCCAGAAGGGAAGACTCTGCGATGCCAAGAACACGTCAGCATCAAAGATACCCGGGAGAAGTTCTTTCGGAGCCTCAGACGGACGGATAAATGGAACACCCTGGTAAAATCCCGTTTGACGAGCAGCCCTGTCAATGTGGTACGGAGTCACAGTAAGAGCTTCGTTGAATAAATACGGGATATATCCCTAATACAAAATGTGCGAGATAAATAAGTTCTCCAAATTTCACAAAGTGTTGGCATCGGTGACAACATCAGGACCGTCGAAGCAATAGCAAAAGTCTTCGGGCCGAGCAATGGAAGAGTGGATCGGCCCCCATGGGCGAAATTTACGAAGACACATTATCAAAGATGTCCACGAGTTTCGCACCTGGGATTGCGGACGCCTCCTCTGCCAACGGAGTATTCTCGAGCCACCGTACAAATTGCCGAGCGAAGTTGCAGAACAGAGCATAACTTTTGAAATGTTCCCACAAGAATGCCGAAGAAAAGCGAAGTGGACATACGACTCCACCTTCTTGTACCCGTTGGAAACATGCATATCCATTGCTAAGGCGTCCAGATGAGAATAAAGCGATCCAAGGAACAAGGCACCTAAGGGAAAACTTCACATTTTGCTAGATTTATATCAATCTTAACCAGGACACCCCTTGTGGTTTTCTTCCCAGAATCGTCGTCATATATATCTCTGGATAGCCACAAAGACAGGAATGCAATCACGCCGAGCTCGTTTTCCAACTCCTGATCCGGTTCTGGGTCTACAGGAGACCATTCCGATACCCACCAGGTGTAAAAGCATCTTGTATCTTTTTTCTCCTCCTTGTCCAGATTGTCGAATTCTGCCACATTTTGGAGTATAGCATCATAATCACGTTGCTCCTTGTCAGAAAGCTCATAACAAAAACTTCCAGCAACAGGCAGGTTCATCAATGCAGCTACGCTTTCCAGAGTAATGGTCATTTCTCCCCATCTAAGTATAGTTGTATGAGTAGAAGGGCGCCACCAAGAAATGAAAGTAATCAAGCCTGCATCATCTTTCTTAATTTCAAGAGTAGCAGATGCCATGAATGCATTAAGGATTTGCGCTTTGGTCAAATTAGCTTTAACATCCTTATTATTCAACATGCGTCTCATCCACCCTTCATAAGAACCCAATGAAGTATGACAAATCTTGAAGTCGATAGGAGAAGGTGGATATTCATTTCTCCGAAGACAGAACCTCATCACAAGTGCCGAAGAAGAAGATGGATCAGCTTCCATATTTTCTGAACCGGAGAGCAGGACTATCCTATGAGAAGGATGTTTCCTAATGTTTGGAAAGGCAAGGTGAACAACTCATCAGCAATGTTCGGCATATATTTGAAGCTGTCAACACTTCCTGACTTAGCACCAGCATTATCTCCAGAAGACGTATCAACAGGAGTTCTTTTCTTCATTCTACAATAAAAGACAGGAGTCATTACTTGGAATACACAAGGCCGGGATTGGGTCCAAACACCGGTATTGATCAAGTTTTCAAGTCTGGTATTGATCAAGTTTTCAAGTCCGGTATCACTCGCTCAAGCTAAGTCTAGTATTGATCAAGTTTTCAAGTCCGGTATCACTCGAGTTTCAAGTCCTGCTCAAGTTTCAAGTCTGGTATTGATCAAGTCACAAGTCCGGTATTGCTCTCAAGTTTCAAGTCCGGTGCTGGTCAAGGGCACGAGGCTGGTATAAAGGTGACATTCAGTCATGCATACACGATATGGGACCCACGTTCGGATCAAATACACATGGTGGGACCGCATTCATGTTCACGTATTATAACACAGTTTTTCTTATGTTCATGGGAATTGTGTTTACGAAATTTAAGCTAAAGTCTCTATCCAAGCTATAACCCAAGAAGCTAGTTTTGCATGCAACGGAATAAGAAGCAAAAAACGACATATTCACGGAGTCACGGAACTAAACCATCCTAGCAAGTATGGGCGTTTTTTACTATCAATCTTGATGGGAAATCTAAGTATGATGTATCTTACAAAACGTTTTTACCTAAGAAATTAGGGTTTTTTCCTAAAAAAAAAAAAAAAAGAGAAACCGAAACTTACCTTGGCGCGGACGGACGGCGTGACGGGCAACTCCGCGGCAAAGAACAACAACGGCGTCGGCAGGAGCAGCAGTGGTAGTCACGGACGGGAGCTGCCAAACAAAAAAAAATCGTGAGAAAAAGAAAAGGGGTTGGTCTCTTTTATAGACAAAATTAGAAGAATCCCAATAGAACAATGATTCCTCTTTTGTTTGGATTCCTCTTTTGATTCAAATACCCAAAGAAGGAAACCGGTCCCACCAAAGGATTCCATACAAGCACAACGGCATGGACAACTAGCGGTCGGTCAATACTCTTCCGGGTAAACTTCCTTTATCCTGTCTTTCTCACATGTATTCGTCACCATCTCATGCCTACCCCATAATAGTGTAACCATCATGTGCTAGCCAGGGGACTTAATGTTGATGGTGGATTTTAGTTCAGGGCTAAAGTCGTAAAACCAATATTTTGTGCAGCCATCCTGAAGAGGATAAATCCATTTGATAAGCGATGAATACTTCTCCGCTTTATTAATTCACTTAGAATGGAGCATGTAGCAACAATCCCCAAGTATTCTGTGAATTTTAGCATTATTTATTAATGCATGAAACGCCTTGTATTTCCTGTGCTGTTCTTAACAGAACTCTTATTGATAGTACGGAATGATGACTGATTGTTACTCTCAGCAGAGTAGCATGAATATCCAAGTACCAACAATGAGGCATGCAAGAAATACCCGTACATGCTACACCATTCTCTAACAAAGAGAATCATCTCTCGGAGTGTTAATCTAGCCCGATTGAGTATCCGGACTGTCCATATCAGTCTCAGAAAACGATCACAACCATCCAACTTCACCAGCATGATTGGATGGCCCAGATCGAATCCATAACCCCCAAGCAGGTATGGAGTATTCACCACCGACCCAATGCGGGCCCTGCATGGTCGGCCTCCCCAAGAAGGAAAGCATCGCTTACCAGTTCGTCCATCCAAAACAACATGGACGTGAAAACCTAAACTAGGGTTACGACACATTACATGTGTCGCAAATCAGTCTCAACCATCCATCTTCGCAGGCATAGATGGAGGGTGTAGATGTAGATTCAAAGGGCCCAGAACATGTCAACACAAACACCGTGGGCCCGCATACACACATGACCAATCAGTCAAAACCAACCATGGTTGGCCGTCACAATCCGTGCGCCCAAACAAGCTATGACGCATGGCCAGTGAAACCCTAAATTAGGGTTTTTATCGATCACGAGCGTCCATCTTCTCCGGCACGAATGGAGGGTGTAGGATCAGAATATCGCAACCTCAATACTTCGCGAGAGTAATAAACGACAACATCACGAAGGAGTCGCGGGGAAGTAAAATAAATGACGCAATGGATGACGACAACCAGAACACGAGGAAGATGTGAAAATCTGGCGAAGGTTAAGAGTGTCGCGAGGACGAACACTTATACACTTGCGACACTTCGCAAGTTATTCCCGAAAATGAAGGAAAGCTTAGCTGTCATCCACCGTATACTACCCTATATAAAGGGTTGAGTCGATCTTGTTGTAAGGAGAGTTCTTTTTGAATTGTTAAGCAAGTCATTAGGAGAGAGAAAATCTAGAGTGATTGTAATTTCTTTAGCTGTTCTATCTTCCTTTGTAAACATTTCAAGAAAATAATCAATAAAATTGATAGTTATTCATCTTCAAATGGATTAGTTAAGTAAATTCTATTGAGGGGTGTATTGTGGAATTTCCTGCAACTACATATTCGCTAGAAACAGGGAATGAAACAGGATTAAAGATAAAAGATTGCAATCAAAATTATTCGAATCAAGAAAATGAGAGAGAAAAATGTTAAATCAGATGAGGGAGAGAAGTTAAAAAACAAGGAATATGATGAAAATACGGAGTACAGTACAATTACAAAAGCAATGATCAATGAATTTCATGAAAACGTCAGAGGAAGAATACATAAACGAGATTTTGAAGGAAAGAAGATTACAGATAGGGAGAAGACATCGTCTTTGAAAGAGTGGGAAAAGCAGAAAATAACATTCACAGCAGCAGAGGTACCTAAAGAGGGTTTGAGCCATACATCCCCATTAGTGATCACAATAAATGCATGCAAAAATGGAGAAAGACCAGTAAAGGCAGCGGAATAATGGGCAATAAACAGAACTTTGGTGGATACAGGGAGTTTGGTGAGCATCATGTTTTACCATACTTACAAAAAATTAGGATATAAAGATGAAGAAATGATTCCTCCAGCGTATTATATTCATGGTTTTAGTAAATCTATAACGAAACCTAAAGGAGAGGTAAAATTACGAATTCTGCTTGGAGAAATTGAAACACAAGTGACATTGAGTGTAGTGGATATGGAATCACCATACAATGTATTGCTAGGGAGGCCATGGATACATGCAATTAAGGCTGTAGCGTCAACATTTCATCAGCGTATCAAGTTTCCTATGCCAACTGGAATTGGTGAAATCAGAGGAGATATTGATAAAGGGAGAATATATCATCAAGACGAAGTAAAGCATTATGAAGAACGAGTGAAGAAGCGAAAAGATCGCAAGAAGATGGTAAAAGCAGCTAAAAAGAAGAAGAATTTAAAATTTACATGATAAGAGCAAAAGAAGGAAAAGGAATACCTAGCGCAATCTCAGGATAAGGAAATGAAAGGACCAACCCCTATGGGAGAACCGAAAGCTAGCTATATCGCAGCTGAGAACAAACAAAAGAAGTGAATGTTGGAATCAAGAAGAACCCAAGATGTTAAAAATTGGGACTAAAATGGAAGTAGATGAAGAAAGAAGAACTATTGATTTGCTGCGAGATTATAAAGATATTTTCGCGTGGGATATGGATGAAATGCCTGGTATAGATTCATCTGTGGCTTGTCATAAATTGGAAATCGACAGAAATGTAAGGCCATTCAAACAAAGAATTAGAAAGGTCGCAACAGCATATCATCCTCAAATAGAAGAAGAATTGCAGAAAATGCTAGATGCAGGAATCATTAGACAAGCAAAATATCCCGAATGGATAGCAAATATTGTTATAGTCCCAAAGAAGAAAAAAGGGATAAGAATTTGTATAGATTTTACCGATCTAAACAAAGCTTGTCCTAAAGATAGTTTCCGTTACTGAGATATTCCGCAATTGGTTGAAGTCATGCGGGAAACGAAAGGATATCATCTCTTGATGGATATAAAGGTTACAATCAAATTCCTCTCGCCGAAGAAGATCAAGAACATACTGCTTTCTTTGCTCCAAGAGGATTATACTGTTATACAAAAATGCCGTTTGGTTTGCGAAATGCCGGAGCAACATACCAAAGAATGGTGGAAAAGGTGTTCGCGAGATGGATACACAAAACATTAGAAGTGTATGTAGATGATATGTTAATAAAAAGTAAGAAATCAAAAGATCACACACAAGATCTGAAAGAAATTTTTGAACAAATGAGACATTTCAACATCAAAGTAAATCCAGAAAAATGCACCTTTGGAGTTGCATCGGGAAAATTTTTAGGTTACATCGTATCAAAAGAGGGAATCCAAGTCGACCCGGAGAAAGTACAAGCCGTTCGCGATATGCCAACACCGCGACAGTAAAAGATGTTCAGAAGTTAAATGGGCTACTAGCTTCGCTAGGAAGGTTTATCTCGCGATCATCTGATAAATGCAAACACTTTTTCAACATCCTCAAAAAGGGATCAAAGTTTAAATGGACAGATGAGTGTGAGAAAGCCTTACAAGGAATAAAGGAACATTTAATGGATATATCAATTTTGCAAAAAGCAGAACTAGGAGAAGAATTATTGATCTATCTTGCGATGACCTCGCATGCATTAAGTGCAGTATTGCTGCGAGTGGACGCAGGGGTAGAGAAACCAATCTATTACATCAGCAAAACTTTCAATGCTGCAGAAAGGAATTACTCAAAAATTGAAAAACTAATCTTGGCACTAGTTTACGCAACATTTAAACTTCGCATATACTTTCAAGCTCACATTGTTAAGGTAGTGACAAAAATACCAATCGAATCAGTAATGAAAAATTCAAAAAGATCGGGAAGAGTTGAAAGATGGAATGCTCAAATAAGTCATTGCAAACTCAAATACGAAATATTGTCTTCACCAAAATCACAAGTTGTCGCAGACTTTCTGGCAGAATTTCCTTTGGAAGAGGATGAACCAGTAGAAGAAATGATGGACGTAGAAGAAGAACATGGAGATCCAAAAGACTTGTTAACTGAACCAAATAGATGGGAAATATTAGTAGATGGGTCGTCTAATGGAGAAGGTAATGGGATTGGAATTGTTGTGATATCGCCAGAAGGCAATAAGATAGCTTTTTCTTTCAGATTAGAGTTTGCGTCAACCAATAATGAAACAGAATATGAAGCTATAATACATGCTTTGTGATTCGCAATAGAAATGAAATTGGAAAATTTGAGGATTACCAGTGATTCGCAATTGGCTATTCGCCAAATAAAAGAGGAATACACTACAAATGAACTATCTTTGCAAAAGTACAAGAAACTTGTTGACGAGCTGTCGGTGCAGATACCGAAAATAAAATGGAGACATATATCAAGGAGAAACAATAGACTCGCAGATGCATTCGCCTTTATATCAAGTATGATGACAGATCCGACTGCGAGAAATATAAAAATACAAACACTTTTAACACCGTCAATTAATAAAGAAGAAGAGCAGGAAACAGATGTAATGCTAATCGAAGATGGAACACAAACACTTTGCGAAGAAGATTGGAGAGCAGAACTTCATGCATACCTGATGAAAGGGGAAACACCAAGAAATAGATTAGAGGCACACAAATTAAAAAGTCGTGCAACAAATTATGAATTAAGAGATGGAGTACTATACCGACGATCTTTTAATGGAACTTCATTCAGATGTGTAACAAGGAAGGAAGGAGAAACCATATTGAAGATGTTGCATAGCGGGGATGCTGGTAATCATAGTGGTGGAAGATCTTTAGCACATAAAGCAAAAATGCAGGGCTATTATTGGCCGTATATGCATGAGGACGCGAAACAAATATCAAGGCGTTGCGAAGATTGCCAAAGACATGGGAAGAAGATACATGCACCGGGAGCGCCATTAAATTCTTCAACAAGTGTATGGCCTTTTGGAAAATGGGGCTTATATATTGTGGGACCATTCCTACCAGGAACAGGACAGAGAAGATATCTAATTGTCGCTACTGATTATTTCACAAAATGGGCAGAGGTGAAAGCGGTACAACACATTCGCGATAAAGATGTTTTTACTTTCATATTTGAGAACATTATATGCAGATTTGGGATTCCAGCACAGTTGGTATCTGACAATGGGAAACAGTTTGAAGGACAAAATATAGAATTGCTGCTTAATGCATTTCAGATACGATGTGGAAAATCAACTCCTCTATACCCGCAGGCTAATGGCCAGGCAGAAGCAACAAATAAAACAATTGCAGACATATTGAAGAAGAAGTTAGAGGGATACAATAAAGGATGGTGCGAACAAGTGCCCAATGCAGTATGGGCTTACAATACAACTAGAAGAGAAGCTACAAGAATGTCACCTTTTTGTTTAACATATGGGGTTGAAGCTGTACTCCCAACAGAAGTTATGATTCCAACAACAAAGAAAGAATCTTGGGAGAAAAATCTTAGTGCGGGGAACATTTTAATCAAATTAGATGAATTAGAAGAAAAAAGAGAGAGAGCACTACAACATATGGAGAATTATCAGCAAAGATTGGCAAGAGAATATAACAAACGTGTTAAGATACGTGAATTTCAACCGGGAGATCTGGTGCTGCGAGAGACACCAATATATCAACGTGAAAGTGGTGCAAGTTGGCAAGAAAATGGTATGGACCTTATATCATTAAGGAAATAGTAGGCACAGGGGCATATAGATTAATGGATCCTGAAGGGAAAGATGTAGGACAAAGATTGGAAAGACCATGGAATAGGTTGTATCTCAAGAAGTATTATCCATAAAAGATGGATGAAATGAAATGAATTTGGATGAAATGTTTTTGCGACATAATGATTGCGAAGTTGAATAAAACAAAGAAAGGTTGTGCGAATGTCTCGCAAGCAATACATTACAGAAAATGAATGATTGAATGAATTAACAAAAATGAATGAGTGAGTGAATGGGACGAACCTTTATGGCGTACACCCTAGTTCGCGAATGATATTTCGCAAGAGGCAAATGTAAGACCTAAAGTGCGTCATATAAGGGGTATCTCTTGACATGGCTCGGGGAAAGGTTACACCGCTCCCGGAACCCGAGTCATGGAGATTTGGGGCCCATGAAAGCCTATCCTGGAGAGATACCTTGGATTTCCAACTATATATATAAGGTTATACCCCGGTTGGACGCCCGAGGGTCTCTTCCAAGGAGTCAGTGTATGCTCAAGGCGCCGGGGTACACGGTTGAGCCAAGAGTGCCTGGGGCATTTGAAGTGTCTCGGCCATTCTTGGCAAGTCTTTGTATATCTTTTCGGCCCGAAGAAAACTCCACTTAGGGTGCAGTCTCGTAACCATAAACCATATAGGTATAAGTGATAAGAGGCTGCGAAAACAATTGGTTGTTGTTAAGACCGGATGGGAGGAGATAGTCTTGTATGGCCGATGTACGCCTCCTTGAAGGGGCAACCAGGGAGAAGATAAGGGCGGCACCCTCCATTAGGGAGCTGATAAGTGTCAAAGGATGCAAATGTCATGAGGCTTTATTTTCGCAAGGAAATTTAGGCTTGTCATATTTGTGCGATGATCCTGTAGACGCAATAATACTAACGCAAGGATAAGGCGAGATCAATGGGTTTTTACGTGAAAATGTAAAGACGTCCTACGATTTCGTCGCGAAGACGGCAATGTCATAGGATTTTACATTCGCAAGAATATTTAAACCTGTCATATTGTCGCGAATAAAATATCCTGCAGAGGCAAAAATACTTAAGAAATGATAAGACAAGGTCAATGGGTCATTACATGAAAATATAAAGACGTCCTGCGATTTTGTCGCAACGAGGGGTGGCGGAATAAGACCTTTAATTAGGAAGGCAAAATAACACCACACAATCAATGGTAAGACAAGATCAATAGATTTCTTCATTTGTGAAGATATCCTGCGATCTTGTCGCAATGATAAATATCAACATAAATAAAAGTAAGCGAACACGCTTGCGAGATTAAAATTGCAAATCTAAAATGAGATAGAAAGAGAAGATAAGGGATTATTCATCAAGGGACTTGGTCTTTATAATCAAAAAGAGTACTTCAACAGAAATTTAAAAGCATCTCATGCAAAAAGTCATACAGCAAAAGAGACTGGAAAATATAAAATTACAGGAGTAGCTTAATTTTCTACATCTACATTGGCATTCTCGATAACAGGAAATGATAAATGTTCTTCAACAATTTTATCAGCTTCACCTTCTTTAGATGGAGGATCTCCATCAGAAGTTTTTTCATTTGGATTCTCAGCTTCATCTTCGCCGATAGGAGGATTTTCATCAGAAAATTTTTCATGAAGATTTTTATCGACAATTTCAATGTTCGCGATGTCTTCGCAGCCTTCATAATCGTAATCACTATCAGGAGAATTAGGAACTTCATCATCTTCAACTTCCAAAGGTTCAACAGAGACAGGTTCAAGGGATTTAGAGAGTAAGATCTCATTCACAAAAACTTCAGCTTTGGGATGAAATTGACGAAGAAGTGCCTTCTGTTGATTTCTACTTTGGGTATCTTTAAGATGGCTAAGATAATTAAGCCTTCTTGCGGCATGATCACGAGAATGGGCAAGAGTAGCGACAAGTGTTGTATTTTCCTTGCGAATCTTGGCATGGGAGGATTCCAAAGTAGACAAATGAAGTGCGAAGATCTTTCTCGGATTCTGCGAAAATATAGAAGAATAGCGAGTTAAAAATAAAAATTAATGTAAGAAATTAGAAAAAGAAAATTCGGGGGATGAGGCAGTCAAATTTTATGACTACCTTCCTTTTGCGAGATAAGATGTTGGGTCGGGCCAAGCAACTATTCTCCAAATGATCCATGGAATTATCAAAACCATCACCGACAAGACCTTTTAACCGAGAACGCAAGCTTTTTTCATTAGAAATCAGTAAATTATTTTCCTTCGCAAGGGAGGAATGAGATTCTTTTAACTTGGTATATTCATCCTTGAGCTGGTTTGTTTTCACACTTAGAGTTATTCTACCCTGAATAAGCTTATCTCTTTTGGTAGTGGTTTCTTTGAGTTTATTTTTCAATGAGCAGATAGATTGTTCTTGCTCATTCAGTGCTTTTCGACAAACATCAAGTTGTTGCGAGGATATTGCCTCCTTGTCCAACAAAGCTCGCTTCTCTTGATATGAAGTTCCATTTTCATCTGATAAGGTTTCCAACTCCAAATTAGATTTAGTCAAAGAATATGAGAGATGCGACAATTCGTTACTTAATAATTCTTGCTTCTAGACTAAATAGGCGTTTTCTTGGGCTAGATTATTTATCTGGTCAACAGAATATGTATGAAGGTTATCTAATCGATTATATTGCTCCATCCAAGCATCTCTTTCCGTTCGAGTTTCTTCCACGATAGATTCCACTTGATATATCTCCATTTTACGTTTCTGATTCAAAGCTTGAAAGGCGAACAAATTCTTCAAAAAAAAAAAAAAAAAAAAAGGAGGAATTGATACCTTTTAGTTCTTCATTCTTCCTGCGAAGATTATCGCGATCCAGCGAAGTATTATGAAGGCTATTCTTCAAGGTCTTAATTTCTTGTTCCAAGGATGCTCGCGACATGGTATCGGAACCAAAATACTTGCTCAAGGATTCATAAACACTAGATCTGATAGGATCAGTGGAAATTTTCTTAACATCATTCATGGTATCTGATAAAACTTTAAAAGCTACATCTATCCCTTCCAAGTTTTCTTTAGTAAGAGAGATAGATTCAGAGGAAGAGGAAATGATGGAGGAAGAGGGAAAGGTTGAATCATCTTTAGAAATAAGAATGTCAGTTAAAGGAACCTGATTAACAAGCAGGGGCGAAGTAGAGGTATTAAGGGTAAAAGTGGAGAGAGGTTCATTTTGAAGAATTTCATTAACGGAAAATTCAGGGATTGATTCGTCATGCGAGATCCTCGCCTGAGAGGGTGAGTCATCATGAGAGGAAAGAGTTGGTTTATCTTGCGAAGAAATCGCTAGAGAAGATGAATTATCTTGCGAAGGTATTGTAGGAGAAGTATCAAGTTTAAACCCAGGAAAAGAAATCGAAGGCGCAACAGGTTTAGAAGGGCGAGGCTTCTTGGGGGATTTATCAGCATCCTGCGAATTACAAGCTAAATAAGAAACAGAGGCAACAATATTGTTATTAAAATAGTAAATGTTTCTTAAATACCTTATTATTCACAGGCTTTCTTTTAGAGGAAAATGATTCGGTTGTTTCGGTTGCGAACCCATGGAAGCACTAGGATTTGTAACAGTGGATTTGATGCTAGATTTATCCTTGCTGAAACAAAAATGGCAAGAGAAACATTAAAAGAAGAATAATATCCAAATAAAAGGCTTGAATAAGAGAGATCAATCATGAAATAATCAAAATTAGCAAAATCAACAGACTTTGATGCCATAGAAACAGTAGCAGAAGAGTTGTAGCAGAAAGACGATGAAGGAAAACGGCAGAGAAAAGTTGCAGACAATAAAGAAGATGAAGTAAAAGAAAAGAAGAATTTTCATAAGGAACTCTCCTTTAAATAGATGGGGAAAAAGTAACCGGATAACATTAAATGTGCCGGTAAAAAGTGAAATTTTAGATACGTGTAAACAGTCATTCCTAAATTCATGGAATCTTGTCGGTAAAAAAATAGATAGAAAACAAACAGTTGCGATATTTCAAAATGTTAGTTCTCATGACATTCTCTTCTTCGCAGAGAAGACATGAGAAGAGGCAAGATGTAGGATCAGAATATCGCAACCTCAATACTTCGCGAGAGTAATAAACGACAACATCACGAAGGAGTCGCGGGGAAGTAAAATAAATGACGCAATGGATGACGACAGCCAGAACACGAGGAAGATGTGAAAATCTGGCGAAGGTTAAGAGTGTCGCGAGGACGAACACTTATACACTTGCGACACTTCGCAAGTTATTCCCGAAAATAAAGGACAGCTTAGCTGTCATCCACTGTATACTACCCTATATAAAGGGTTGAGTCAGTCTGTTGTATCTTCCTTTGTAAACATTTCAAGAAAATAATCAATAAAATTGATAGTTATTCATCTTCAAATGGATTAGTTAAGTAAATTCTATTGAGGGGTGTATTGTGGGATTTCCTGCAACTACAGAGGGTCCAAGATTAGATTAAGCAGGTCCGGTCATACCAACATGACCACCGTGGACCCATTTATCCCCTCACCTGATCGGCCAAGGAATACCATGCCTGGTTATCACAAATCGTCCGCCCAAACTGGCGTGGCCACACTTCCTCGATTGCAAACTAATCTCGACCACTCAACTTCACCGGACGATTTGAGTGGCTTAGATCACATTTTCATGGGACAGTCAGGTATAGGATTGAACACCAGCCTACCACCTACACGCCAGACCGATCGGCCAAGACCGACCAAAATTGGTCATGAAGTTGTCACGATGCACGGCTTTTGCGGCACAAGTTTTCTGTTGCAAACTGATCTCGACCACTCAACTTCGCCGGAAAAATTGAGTGGCCCAGATCACACTTTCATGAGATAATGGGATATGGGCGCCTACACCGTCATGCCGTCTACACGCATGTACGATCGGCCTGGCCAAAATCGTATCCCAAGTTTGGAATCGACCAAACTGAAGAGTGATGCCTACGCACCTCTTCAAAATCCAAAAACTTCATCAACGGTCGCAGATGAGCGTCACAGATCATCTTGTCCGTCCAACTCTACCAGCTTGGTCAAGCAACCCTGGTTAGGAATTAAGAGACCAGTAAGGTATCACCACGATCATTGTCCACCACTCTTCCACATAGAGTGATCGGTCAAGTCAGGGCTTACCTGTATAGCCTCCAAACGATCACTCGAAGATGGTTGGACATGATGCTATTTTAAGACGCTTAAATTCGTGACTTACTCAGGTAAGCCTTAAAAACAACAATGCTTCATACATGCCGAATATACTTGATGCAAGATACACTGATAAAATACACACGATACTTTACAAGTATCGACTTCCTAAATAACTCAGTTATTTAGTCTAGCATTACATGCTACTTTCTGTGGGTCCCACGATCCACACACTCGAGACACCAATCATGTCACAAACTGGGGGATACATACTGGGGTATTGGTCTGGCGGTTTACAACGTACAGCGTGCAACACGCCATCACTAGAATGTGTCAGGAAGTTATGGACGGTTAGAGATGACAGGAGAAGTGGGCAAGACTGGTCGTGTAACACCAACACACAACTCCACTACTTCATCACTCCACTTCCTCCACTTCCCACGAGAGACGTGAATAAGGCTCAAATGACTTGTATAAATAGGTTCTCCTCCCTATTTCCAAACAACACCAGAGAAAGTCAAGACAAGACAAAAACCAAGTGTTGATACAAAACGTATTCAAACACCGGAACTGATAGTTTACATTCTGTAAGCCGGTTCAGCCTTCTGTTACAAGTCATATATATCCATCACCTTCACAATCTCAACACCTTCTTCGCTTCCCTCCCTAAGATCAACCCCATCTCCTTCACTTTGTGACCGAAGCAAGTCTGGAACGGCCATTTCTTGGTTTAGGCCAGAGTTGTACAGATTGATTTCTCGAATCACAAGCACTCACCGCGCAGTGCATTTGTTTAAGGTTTAAATTCATTACTCATCCACACACCCCAAATTACCAAATCAGGCAGGAATAGTTTTCACCCATAAACAGGAGCACAAAGTAATAAGAAGCGTTTCGGAAGATTCATCAAATATTGTCATCACTTACTGTTATGAAATCTATCTTACAAGGACGACCGCTATGCCTCTACACTGCCTCTAGCGATGCTGCCGTTGGGGCCCTCCTTGCCCAATAGGGTGATGAAGGGGTCGAACACCCTATATACTACTTCAGTCGTACTTTGAGGGATGCTAAACTCAGATACCCTAAAGCTGAGAAAGCATGTTTAGCCCTTGTTCACGTTGTACAGAAATTCAGATATTATCTACTGTCGAACAAAGTGGTGCTAATAGCTAGAGACAACCCTATCAAGCTCTTACTCTCGAAACCGGCCTTGATAGGTAGACCGGCCATATGGCTGCTCCAAACATCGGAGTTTAACATAACGTGCGCCCCGCCAAAAGCTATTAAAGGGCAAGCAGTAGCAGATCTGCTAGACACGTTCCCATGAGAAGGAACTACCACTCTGCATGAAGACCTTCTTGGGGAATTTCCATAAATCTCTTTTGTCAAAGAGGAGGCGTGGCTATTATATTTCGACGGTTCTTCTACTCCTAGTAGTAATACTGGAGCGGGTATAGTTCTAGTGTCTCCAACGGGCGAAGTCTTTTCACATTCTTTTAAGCTGGACTTTCAGTGCACCAACAATTCAGCAGAATACGAAGCTTTCCTCATAGGATTGTCACTATCCAAGCAAGCAGGAGCCACACACCTGGAAGTAAGAGGTGACTCTAAATTACTGGTCAATCAGATGAATGGAGTATACTCACTCTAAGAGGTGACACTGGCCCCTTATAGATCCGAAGCGTAAAAGCTATTGAACTACTTTGCTAATGCGACCATAACCCATATTGGCCGTAATAACAACAAACACGCTGATTTCCTAGCCACATTAGCCTTGAATCTGCAATTCGAAGGCTTCGAAGAAACTTTGATCGTGAGGAGATGGACTGTGGCGTCAACATGGCTCTCATAATCCAAAGACGTTGAAGCCAATGACTGGAGAATTCCAATTATTCAAGAGCTAAACAGTTTTCTCTCCCAAGGAAAGGTTAGTCTCAAAACCCTGCAAAACTTTTTCATGCTTCATGGAGTGTTATACCAGCGGAATCCAGATGGGTCTCTGTCAAGATATCTCAGAGATGAGGAAGCAACACTACAACTTAACTGTATCCACGGTGAGATCCGTGAACAAACGTTGGTAATAACCCTTTATAGACGTCTTCAACGCCTTGGCTACTACTGGCCGGATATGGAGACTCAATCTCGATCGCTCCAAGGTTCTTGCTCTAGTTGGAGGTATTTAACGTTGGCTATGCTGGGGACTGGCGAGAACCATACATCAATTATCTTCGCGATGGGGTGCTACCTGCCAACAAGAAGGATGCATCCAAGTTGAAGCAGAAAGCCAAAAGATTTGTATTTCATGAGGAAATCCTATACCGCAAAAGTTTTGGGGGCAATTTGTTACGATGTTTGGAAAAATCTGAAATCCCAATTATGTTAAAAGAAACGCACGAAGGCGAACACCAAGGGAAGAAGAAGTTGTTCCTCCAAGTGCAAGAAAAATATTACTGGCCAACTATGGAAGATGATGCAGCGACATTCGTTCAGAAATGTCATGAGTGTCAAACTCACGGGAATCTCATTCATGTGCCTTGCACACCGCTTCATTCAGTAAGTAACCCATGGCCTTTCTACATCTGGGACTTGATATTATTGGGAAAATTAATCCACTATCGTAAAAACAACATGAATACATCATAACAGCGACCAAATACTTTACCAAATGGGTTGAAGCCATTCCCCTTCGAGGAAGCATTGGAGCGACAATTGAAGCATTCATTAAGGAATACATCATCTGTTGGTTTGGCGTACCTAAGCACATCATTACTGATAATGGTACCCCCTTTGCTAACAAGCAAGTGCAAGAGCTGCTTGAAGAATACGGAGTTAAAACAGATTTTCTCTACTCCTTACTACCCTCAAGGGAATGGACAAGCCGAAAGCACCAACAAAACTCTGATTCGAATTCTCTGTCGAACAATGCACGATAATCCCAGGACATGGCATGAGCAACTACCAATGGCACTGTGGGCGTATCGTGCGGCGCCTAGGAGCTCTACTGGTCTATGGCGCGGACGCAATCCACACAGCAAAGATTAAAATCCTGTCATCTAGAATTGCCGTGGCGAGTGGAGTCTGATGGAATGAGGTCGAAGCATCAAGTTCCAGAATTACGGAATTGGATACTCTGGACTCCAAGAGAGTTAAAGCGGAAGAACATGCTCAAGCATACAGAAGCAGAATCTCGAGAGCCTATGATAAAGATGTGAAACCACAAGTTTTTAAAATAGGAGACCTGGTGCTGAAGACTGCTAAGCATATTCAGCAAGACATGTCCGCACCATAGTTTTCTCCAAATGGCAAGGTCCCTACGTGATCACCAAGGCTTATAACAGTGGCTACTATAATATTTCCAAAGAAAGAACGCATTCATCCTAGCTCCATAGCATGACGTAACCGAAATATCTGGAGGATGCAAGGCAGTCGTTGTTCCAAATTCAGGGCAACGTCCACTTACCTGGTAATATTTATTTACTTTAACTTGATCATTCTATTGTTTGACCGTCACCATATATTGCTCTAAGTAGGGGACTTAATGTTGATGGTGGTTTTCGGTTTAGGGCTAAAATCATGAAACCCTGTATTTTAATACGCTGTCGCCCTGCAAAGGAACAAAAGCCATTTGAAAGTGATGAGTGCATATACCCTTTCACTTACATATGTATTGAGCAATTTAACATATTTACGAAATTTATCCAGAATGGTGCATAAAGCAACAATCCCAGATATTCTGTAAATTTTAACATATTGCGTTATTCACTAATGCATTGTCTGCCTAGTATTTTCCTATGCTATGTTCCCAGCCGAACTCTCAATATTGGCATGACATGACGATTAATGTTCACTCGCAATGGAGTAGCATGAATCTCCCGAAGTGTCTGTGTTGTGACCTGCATGAAAACACTCATATAGGCTACACCACCCTCTGACAAAGAGATCAGCGTGTTTACACGCCTTTTAATTGAAAGATAACGCGATCGAACACATTTAATTTCCTTAAGGGAAATCTAGACTGTCCATATCAGTCTTAAGAAACGATCACGGCCACATGATTTGGCCACACAATTTAATAAGCCTAGCCTACTCCTAACGGAACTAGGAAATCCTCATGATAAACACTGGCGGGCCCACTAGCATCCCGGCCGGTCGAAATTACTTTAGCTCGTCCGCTACCTCCTTGAACGTTCACCACAGCGTGGATGATCGCGCTGACTAAAAATAGCTCAAACGAGCTAAGACCAGCAAAAATGGTCTCAAAATCCATCGCGTCCGTCCAACTTCGCCAGCCTTGTTGGACGGCTTGGATCACATCTTGAACGATTAAAGAAGCGCTGGTGTGTTAACCGGCGGCCCATTTACACCCATGGGTAATCGACTTGCTCACGGCAAGTCAAGAGCATATGGAATCGTTCACCCAAAGTAGGGTGAACGCGCTGCTTTGAAACCCTAATTGGCGTTTGCGGCAGTATGTTATTGCCGCAAATCGATTACGATCGTCCATCTTTGCCAGCCAAAGTAAGTGGCTTAGATTTAATTTTAGGCAGATCAAGAGAGGTTAGCGCGCACACTGGGGCCCCGTCTTTTCATAGGGCCAATCGGCCTGCTTGAACTAGCGCACATCGTTTCAAATCGTTTAGCCGAACTAGGGTTGGCCACACGACCCCTAAACCTTAAAATCTCATCAACGGCAATAAACAACTGTCACAAATAATCTCGTCTATCCAACTTCTCTAACCTAGTTGGATGGTGTAGATTTATTCTCAGAAAACCAACAAAGTAGCATTGTGACCACCGACCATCACTCCTCTACAAGGACCGATCTACCAAGTGATAGCTCTCCTATAGGGCACTCAAACAATAACCCAAAGGAGACCGGTCGTGCTGCTGTTTTAAGATGATCAATTCGTGACTGATTCAATCGAGCTCTAAAACAACGATGCTTCCAGTACATCGATTATTTTTCAGCTACTTGTTTAAAAACGATGCTTTATAAACATCGACTATAAGCGATAATATGCAAACATCAATTTCACAAATAACTTTATTATTCTAACTGAAAGCACTATGTGCTGCTTTTAGCGGCAAGTCACATGACTTGACCCATTCACTCGATCCATCAAACATATCACAAATTGGGGGATGCTCACTGGGGTATTGGTCTGGCAGTTTACAGCGTGCAGCGTGCAACGCGCCCATTAAAAGAAAGTGTCAGGAAATACGGACGGTTAACAATAATGAGAGTAGTGGGTAAACGTGTGATCAGTCTTCCCTCATAACGGAAACACGATGATCATCACCTTCCGCACAACTCCACTTCTCCATTACTTAACTTCCTCCACTTCCTATGAGATCAGGGTGTTCTCAATGACTTGTATAAATAGGTTTTCAATCTATTTCGACAACAGAACACAAGTGTTATCAACACAAGTATCCATAAACCATTTTCTGATTCAAGTCATAAACAGCCATACCCTTCATAATTCAACATTCTGATATCAAACACCTTCTCCTCTTCCCTCCCTAAGATCAGCCCTTCTCCTTCACCTTGTGACCTAATTGAATCTGGAACGACCATTTCTTGGTTTAGGCCAGAGTCTTACAGATTGATCTCTCGAACTCAAAAGCACTCCCGTGCAGTGCATTTGTTTAGGGTTGAATTCATTTCTCATCAACACACCAAATTTACTAAAAATAGCAGAAGCAGTTTTTACCCTCAAACAGGATGAAACCAGTTTCGCCCTGGACAAAAAGTTTATTTTCCAGAATATGCAGGATGAAAATGGTTTCATTCAAGTCTAATCTTTGTTATACTCTGAATTTATTCAAGTTTTTACCATAAAAAATTGAAAAGAATCTACATACAATTAAACAACCAACAAAATTCATTAAGATACACCTTTTTTGAATGTGTCAAAACAAATACTAGTTGCAATACTGAAATACAGATGAATGTACTCATAAACATTATGGTTCGATGAAGCCATACAACAATAGCGTGATCATAAGGAAATTGATCCATATGCCGACGCTTACAACTTCAGTACAACTTTTCAATAATAACAACATTCAAAACATATTTTCATTTCTCATCACCTGTACCTCAACCTTTGCCAGACAACCCTCGCGCACAGCCACTGAACCATGAACCATTTCTGCGAACCACTCTATACCCATTAATCCATGCAATCTCCATCTTCCACATCGACTCCTGAATCTCCCAGACCTGACCACAATCCATAACAGCAAGCGCACATATTAAACTTTCATCAAACCATCAATTCCTTCGCCTGACTGTCTGCATAAAAACTCGACCAAAAACCCACGTTCTCGAGCCATAATATTGTGAATACGCATTCAGTTCACATCTCTTATCAGTTGTAGACTTGCACCATCTTTTATTCATCCTGGTTGATTTCCAATCCACCAGTCACTACCATTTATTTAGCTACAGAATTCAGTGGTAGCACCTGTGTTTATCTTCCTTATTCCCTCACCACACTGAACTCCAGATGCACATAAATTCCATCTCCTTTTCCCTCACACAATATCCAAAAGCCATAGCATCACATATCAACTTCCATCTGATTTTTGGCTTAACTTCTTGTTCTAACAGCAACTCGGAACTCCACTTTGCACATATGCCAGAAGCCCAGAACTCAAGTCTCTTCTCAAACATCTCACATAAGTGCACTATAAAATCAGCTTGAAATCGAACTCAATTCAGCTACAGCAACATCTTGTTCTCAGCCCCAAATTCAACGCTGTACAATCACCAAAATTCATCATCTCAGCAGCACAAATCTGTAGACAACACCAACTTAGATTCAATGTCCCGAGTTACCCGCAACTTACAAGCACACACATAATCCATTCATTCAGTCTTAACTACCAGAATAACCAAAAGCCAACACAACTCAGGGTTAGATTCAATCCCTTTCATGCTTCAACCAATTCTTGCAATTCTGCATCTCCATACTCGGACCAAAACCAAATCTGACTGCAACCTAATCTCTTAATCTTTCTCAGCATCATATCCCCATATTCAGTCTTGACTACAACCACCAGAACCCATTAGCTCAAACTTCCACATCAACATCCATTTGTACATGCTGCTCAGTTCCTCAAGCCAATAACAGTCCAGCTCATCATCTTCATAACCTTCCCCTGTATTTTCTAATCCTTTACAAAAACTAACCATTTCAGATCCATTTCAGCATCACCAACTCTGTGATTGTCATGATTCAAATTTAAGAACTTATGAGTTTGTTTCAAAATCCATTTGTAAAACCCTACACTAGAAAATCCACAACTAAACAACAGAATAAAAATTACCGTAATAGAAGAAAGATCGGAGAATAATCGAATTGTACGCAAATCGAACTCGAGCGTCGAACAGATAAACAAATTGAAGATTGTTTTCTTCAGAACTAAAACTCAAAACCAGAGCTTGTCTTCTGTTAACGAGAAACAAAGACTTTGATTCTAAAAAAAAAATCTTTAGGGATATTTTGGTCAGTCATAATTATATTTTTCTAATATTTTTGGGCAGATTAGCCACAATGGATAATAGAACAATATTTTTTTAATTTTGGTCCATATAAACAGTATCAAAACCTACCAGTCTATTTCACACAGGAATTATGGATTTTGGTCTTTTTTAACCAATTTTGTGTTATGGAAAGAAAGCTTTGAGATCTTTCATCAAGTGTTATTTTAAAGTATAAAAATTTGGATAAACAACCCAAAACTCAATCCACTTGGGGAATAATATCTTTATTGTGTTTCTCGTTTTCATCAACGGTTTCCATTTTCACCCAGATTTCTCATTCTAGCTGAATTTTTTATAATTACAAAACATTCAGAAGGTTGGTCCTTTAGCAAAGATTGTTATTAGAAATGTACAGATCGTTGAAATGGACTGTTTTGAGCAATTTTTTTTTTTACTTTTTTTTGTTTTTGGAAAATGAATATGTTGAAACCACCAATGGCTAAAAAGGACAGTCTTGAATTAATTCAATCAAATTTGTTCAGAAAATAATAGAGATGATCATACTATTTGTTTTACATAGTATAATATGCACAACTTAATTGATAAGAATGAGATTTTTGTTCCAGACATTTTTTGCCCATGAGTCTTCAAGTATCTCCATTGTATTTTCCCAACATTCCTCGGCGGTTTAAATAATTTCATGACAACATGTAACATGTTTTTGGCATGGAAAAGTCTTTGTCACAAGAAGTTATGTCAAAATTTCAATACTCGATTGAGAAATCCTATATTGTTCGGGCCATGTAGGTGTTTGTGTATGGGAGTTACCGATCATCATTGGTGCTTGTGAAAGAGAGCATGTGAGACTGACACACTTGTTCCAAGTAGTACCTGCCCATGGATGAACTTTAGCAAAAACAGGGATATTTGGATCTTCAATAATCTCCATTATCTTTTCCCAATAATACCTAGTAGTTTGTACAATTTCTTTGCAATATACTATATCCTTTTTAATAGGCAAGGCCTTCGATACTATAAGGTTAACATACGTTTTCGACAAAATCTGCACATGGTCTTCTAATCCTACATTGTTCTGGCAATGAACTTACCCAAGGTGCTTTTGCAGGAGAATTGTTATTCTCGTTGTAGGATCATAATATCGATATTTAATGAACGACGGCGTCGCGAGGGAGTCGCGGGAGCTAAAATAAACAACGCAATGAATAACGGCATGGCAAAACATAAAGAAGACGTGGACACCTGGCGGGGGTTAGGAAGTGTCGCCCACACTAAAAAATAAAGGGAACTTAGTATCCACTATGTATTACCCCATATAAAGGGCTAAAAGTCGTAAGAGGGAGAGATCTTTTTGGAATTGTTAGGCAAGTCATTAAGAGAGAGAAAGTTTAAGAAGCGTTTTAACAAGTGTAATTCTATTTTCAAACACTTCATGAATTCAATCAATAAATGTTCTTGATCTTACATCTTCCAATGGATTAATTAAGCAAAATCGAGCAAGGGTGTATCATATCAAAAACAACTAAAAATTGGAAGGAATTTGGATTAACAGAGAAAAGATTTGGAGAAGATCCTCAAGAATTCATTGAAAAAGAAAAATGGCTAGAAGAAGAAATGTACAAGGGCAATCAACGGTTGTAAGAAGAAGTGGGAGACTTGGGTCGGAGAAAGGAGGAATCTCATATGAATAGGAGAAATGAAGATCAAAATCAGTCCCCAAAAATGAGGATTATGATAGAGTAAGTGTACATACTGTCTGATTCTGAAGACGATGATGAACAATGGACAAGGAGAGCAAGGAATGAACGGAGAAAACGAAGAGATCGCAGACATTAGAAAGATTGAGACAAACAATACACGAAGAGAGGCTCATGTATTGAGGATGGAAAATATGAGGTTGCAAAATAGGAGATCTAGAAGTAGCGTGAGATCAAGTTCAAGATCGAATGGAGAAGAAAGAAGGAGAGTTTTACCACACCGATGAAGAAACACAAAATCCGAATATAGAGCATGAAAGAAAGAGGAGAAATAAGATCGTTATATTCTCACCCGAAAATCTTCAAAATGAGCGGAATAGGGAAAATCAAGGAAACATGCAACTCAAGAACCGAATGACCCAAAATTTTGCACTGGAGAGAAGAACTCGAGAAGAAACCGAGAGATCGAGGATGACATTCACTACATTGAACAAGCGCGGCTAAAAGAGAAGAAATGGAAAATCAAGAGATGGAGGAGCAATCCGGCAAAATAACCATGATAACCGCTGAAAGAAGAAGGGAACAAAATCGTACTAATAGAAATATTAATGAAGAATATGAGAGGGCCCCGAGAGACAACCAAGAAGAGAACAACTGATATAACGGGCACAAACGAAGAGCGTCGCGGGAAAGGAGAGAAGAAAATAACGAACAAGAAGGTCAAAACAGTAGAGCGAAGAAGGAGAGAGAAGCAGAGCTAAAGACCATAGGAATCAAGTTCAGGCAAATGAACAAATCTTAAGAGAACTGCAAGCCATCGCAGCAAATATGGGAGGAATACCTCCTAAGTGCAATCTCCCTCATTAACAAACATCTTCGTGTTGATGGCCTGGGTGTATGTTGCGATCATGATGCCACATTTTGCAAGTATTTCGCATCAAGCACAATTGGAGAAGCACTAAAATGGTTTGAGGACTACCAAGGAACACAATCACATCATTCAATCATTTAAAGCCACATTCATACACATAAGTAACAACTCTTCACGACCGAAACAAAGGGTTGGCTTAAGTAACAATAAGATGGAGAACCATGTGTAGAAAATGGCGGACGTTGAGGAAAGATATCTCATCCTCTCATTTGTGAATGCTCTCTTCGACTAACTTGCTATACATTCAAATTTTTAGAGTCAAAAATACAATCACGATTAAAGAATATATCGCCTTTAGAAGAAAGACCTTATCCGAGAAACACAAACTCGAATCTGACGCAAGCACCTCAATTCATCAATACGTAGCACTTCGCAAGGACAGCAAGGTGGAAGGATGATGAGAGACAATGCGGAAGATTTGTTATGATAATAAAGGAGCATATGAGGAACAAAAGGCATAAGAAGTGAATAGTCAACAAAAGCAGGAGGAAAAGTAGCAATTGAAGTAATGATTTCTTGCAGTCAAGGGTAAATGAGAATTCGATTAAGAAAGAGATAAAGACACAACAAATGAAATGGAATTTGGCAGAATACTTCGCAAACAAATATTAACAAATAATGAAACATGAATAATTGAATGATTAATGATTTAACAAAGATGAATGAGTAAATGAATGGGACGAACCTTTATGGCGTACACCCTAGTTCGCGAATAACATTTCGTAAGAGGCAAATGTAAGACCTAAAGTGCGTCATATAAGGGGTATCTCTCGACATTTATCTCGAAGCCTGAGTCATGGAAATTTGGGGCCCATGGATCCGGAGGAGGTACCTTGGATTCCCAACTATATATGTAGGTTATACCCTGGTTGGGCTCTCTTCTTAGGAGTCAAAGGCGCAGTAATTGCAGTGGGATGGATGAACCTACCTCGGCCATTCTCGGCAAAGTCTTGGCATATGTTGCTTCCGAAGAAAACTCCACTAGGGTGCAGCACCTTGTAACCATAAACCCTATTAAGGGATAAGAGGTCGCGAAACAACAACTGTTGTTAAGACCAGATGGGAGGAGCTAGTCTTGTATGGCCGATGTTTCGCCTCCTTGAAGGGGCAAACTGGAGATTGATCTCCATTAGGGGGTGTCAAAAGACGCAAAATGTCATGAGGCTCTGTTCTACTTAAGAGAATTTAGGCTCGTCATATTTGTGCAAAATGATCCTCGAGAGGCAATAATACTAACGCGAGGGTAAGGCGAGATCAATGGGTCTTTACATGAAAGTGTATCCTGCGATTTCGTCGCACGATGGCAATGTCATGGGGCTATGTGTTCGCAAGGATATATAGGCCTGTCATTGTCAAAATATCCTGTACTTGGAAAATGATAAGGCAAGATCAATGGGTCTTTTGTAAAGACATCCTTTTTTTCCAATAAAAGGTGTAAGGAGGAAAGACCTCTAATTAAGGTCGGACTTGGAAGACCACACAAGAATGATAAGGCAAGGTCAATGGGCCATTAGAAGGCGGCTTTTGCGACCTTGTCGCTATATTTCAATAACAATAAAATAAATATTCAACAACATGATGACAACTAAAATCTTCCATCTGAAGATAAATAACGAGAGGCAAGTATGGGAATGGAAAAGATGAAATATTGTTATTCATCTTCATTAAGAAAGAGTTATACATCAATAATGTTAGCCAATTATATTACAAGGAAGAACTACCAAAAGGGAAGTGAAGATTGAATTTAGAGGGAAAAATCCAAGAAATACATTATAATAAGGATACAGAAATGTACAGATATTACAAGCGTTTAAAAAGAAAACAAAAAGAGTTATCTCTTTGGCGATTCTTCTTCATCCGATTCTTCACCCGATTATTCTCATTTTTCTTCTTCGTGATTCTCGGTTTTCAAGGAGACAGGGATATGAAATGCGTATTGTGGTCCTTACAAACATACTCCATGCCTCCATTGTGAAAACGAATAACATTTACTAAAGTTCTCCACTTTCGTTAGAAATTGTTTCTTCAACTGAATATCTATTCTCGCAAGGAGAGATTCTTTGCAGAAATGTTTCTTTTTCGGTTTCGAGTTCTTCAATTCATAAAATCCCGGCGACTTTTTCGTATTCAAGCTCTCTAATTCTAACCTGAAGCCTCTTCTCGATTTCTCGCAATAAGGTATAATAAGCAACCTTCTCATCTCATCGATATCATATCTTTAACCAAGGAAGTATGCCAAGACTAAACATCAACACCTAGGTTATTTCTGGCATTATCTAAAACTTTAGCTTATTATCAAGGAGAGAACGAATTTGATCTTCTAGCTCACTAATGTCAATTCATCTCGCTCAATTTGTAATTCAAGGAGAGATTTTTGAAATGTTGCTAATGCTGTGCACCATTATTAGCAATGCGATCTTTATCATCTGTGTGGTCACTAATTTTCTTCCTCAAAATTTTGGTTTCTTTATGGGACTCGAGAAACATTCGTTTAAATTGGTTGGCAAGCACTTAAAGATCTATGCTCAATTTCTAAAAGACGATATTTGTCAAGTTCATTTAATGAAAGAGAGTTAATTTTGTTCGATGAACTACTTAAAGAGTTGTTGAGGTGAGCTTATTATCCATAGGATCGGAAATGTATGGAGAAGAATAGCCTCATCGGAGAGATTATATACATCTTTAATAAGTTAGGTAGCAATATCGACCGATAAAATAAAAATAGTAAAAGGAGGTAAAATTTTATACCATAAAGCTGCTGATTGGCGTTTTGAAGAGTGGACACCTTATCCTTTTGGGAGTCAAGTTCGGTGTTTAACTTTGAATTCTCTCGTCTTTATCGCCTTTAGATACGCCTCGATCTCTAATTCTTGAATCTTCTTGCTCAATTGCAAATTCTTCTTTTCAAGATTGTTGCGTCTTCTTTCGAGAGATCTGAGGCAACTACAAAAGAAGTTCTTCCAACCTATAAAAGAAGATAGAAAAATCATTAATATATATATTTAAAAATTTAAAATGGAACAGGGGAAATAATAATCATACATACCAAAGATCCAAGTGCATTCAAGAAGTCGGAGACACATTCTAGGTTCCATTGAAAGAATTATTGCCCTCTAATAAAGTAGCCCCAGAGTCCCGAAAGAGAGAAGCTAGGAGCATCTCCCATTCCTTGGAAACAATAGAAGATGCTGATTCCATAGAAGAATCGTCGATGGAATCTTCTTGGTTAGGTTATCCTCGTCAGAGATTCAGAGCTTGAGCTAAGGCGAGAAGAAGATTGGACCTTTCGCTTCTTAGTTAATGGAGCAGAAGATTTACCCTGCGAATTTTACCCATATTTTTAATCTTCGCAAAGAATAGTTTCTTCGACTCAACTCGAATCAAAGATAAGAAAGAAACAGAGGCAACAATATTGTTTAAATAAGAAGAAAGGAAGCACTTCACTTAAGCGATCGAAAATGATATCCTCCGACGGATCCTTGTAGCTTCTTCAACCTGGCTATCCGAAAGATTTCCAAACTCAAAGAATTATAGAAAGAAAGTTCGAAAGCAAAATTTGAAGTCGGAAACATACCTCTTTCTTCTTCTCAGGCCATTTGAATTCCCAAGGATGATATCCTGCATGAGATTTACGGGAAGAATATCAGCCCCCATTTAAGATCAAGGGTACGACCCACCATTTCTCATCTTTGGAATGACAGGGAGAGGTGTAATCAATGTCTTGCATCGTAATTTATCTTCGAGAGACATTATCCTTTTTCTTCAACCCGAACGCCCCAAATGAGATTTCATTCACCATAGTTATCACTTGAGTAATTTTCAAAAAAAATTTCCACAAGTGTATTTCTCCACAATATTTCCAAGTCTGCGAATTTGGGATTTCTGGCGAGTTAGGGTATAAAGATCCTTTGCCTTTGCGAACTCAAGCATCAGGCGAATACAATCGCCACTTAATTGATAAAATGACTGAGAGAATTTTTCATGGGCCAAGATTTCATAAAATAGAGGCATCTCTAGAAGGGGAATGGGAAGTCCCGAGAATCGACCTAAGCGAGACTATAATCTTTTGATCATCACATTGGTGATCTTAGATGAAGGTTCTTGATAAGCAACTTTTGTTGAACTTCTTCAAAAGAAGCTTTGTATGCTTCCATTTAAATGGGAGATTGGAGATTGAGATCAGCGCTAGAAAAGGATGAAGAAAAGATTTGCAAGTAAAAAGAAAAGTTGCAAAGAGAAACTAAAGAATGAAAAGGAGGGAAAAGAAAACTATATAGGGAAAAAAGATCCTCGAGAAAAACGAGGGTCATTTAATGCGAAGAGACATGAATGGTCAAGAATAAGCGGTTGAAAGAAACGTGTCAAGAAAAGACATTAATAATCAAAATCCAATATAAAAGTACAAAATCAAAATAAAGATAAGCGATATTGTAAAAATCTCATGATACTCTTCCCTCGCGGGAGAAATATGAGGAGATAGGAGACGATACTTCCCATATATCTCAAAGAAGCTTCGGAACTTTGCAAAAGAATGAGAGGCAAGTCACGTACTTTTCAAAGAAAGTATTCTTTTGCTCGTTCCCTTCCACCAATCAAACCAAAGAATATGACAATGAATTTTTTCCTTTAAATCGCTCTTCAAGCAATATTCAAGGAAAAAGAGGCAAGATGATGAGGATCATAATATCGCAACGTACAAGGCTCGCGAGATTAATGAACGACGGCGTCGCGGGAGTCGCAGGGAGCTAAAATAAACAACGCGATGAATAACGATGCAAAACATAAAGAAGACGTGAAACCTGGCGAGGGTTAGGAAGTGTCGGCGAGTGAATGTTTGTGCATCTGCACACTTCGCGAGACACTCCCGAAAATAAAGGGGAACTTAGCTGTCATCCACTATGTATTACCCTATATAAAGGGCTAAATGAGTCCGTAAGAGGGAGAGATCTTTTGGAATTGTTAGGCACAATCCCTTCTGTGAATTTCATATCGGTCTTGTATTTCTGTACTCATTACCAAAGTGTGGCATGACGACCGAGTGTTACTCTTCAGAGTAACACGAACCTCAAGCACTATAATGAAACCATGTACCGAAATACCCGTACAGGCTGATTCTCGGTGTGTTATACTGGCCCGAGCCCTCTCGGTGTGTTATACTAGCCCGATTGAGCCCCTCTCGGTGTGTTATACTAGCCCGATTGAGCATCCGACTTGACTGTATCGCTCTCCAGATATGATCGATCGTAGTCATCCAACTCCACAAGCATGATTGGATGACCACAGATCAATTCCATCACCCTAAGCATGGTATGGAATACCCACGGCCTTAGCTTGCCGATATGATCGATCGCGATCATCCAACTCCACAAGCATGATTGGATGACCACGAGATCAATTCCATCACCCCCCAGCGGTATGGTATACACACTACCGACCCGCATGGTCGACCATTGGCCTTCGCTTGCCAAGAAACCGTCCATGCCAAGCATTATGGACGGGAAAACCCTAAATTAGGGTTTGCGGCATATTACATATGCCGCAAAACGGTCTCAACCATCCATCTTCGCAGCATAGATGGAGGGTGTAGATGTAGACTCAAAGGGCCGGGCATGTCGACACAATCACCATGTGACCGCCTACACGCTTGACCAATCGGTCAAAACCAACCACTTGTTGGTTACAACACATTCGTCCGCTTTGAAATAGCATGGTCGCGCGGCTTTGAAAAGCCAAAATTAGGGTTCAAGCCATCACGCGCGTCCATCTTCTCCGGACGAATGGAGGATCACTGATTAGATTAAGCAGGTCCGGTCATACCAGCACGACCACCGTGGGCCCATCTACCTCCTCATGCGGTCGTCCAAGGCACATCATTCCCGGCCAACCCAAAACGCACGCCCAAACTCGCGGTTACACCTCCCAAATCCTAAACTGATCTCGACCGCTCAACTTCACCTGATGATTTGAATGGCTTAGATCACGTTTTCATGGGATAATCGGTATAGGTGTGAACACCAACCTACCACCTACACGGTGGTATGATCGACCAAGGCCGACCAAGATGGATCGTCTTGGGACGCGCGCCCAAACTTGGGATGACATGCGGTTTCCAACTCCTTTACGGCAATGGATTTCTGCCGCAAATCGATCTCAACCACTCAACTTTGCCGGTCAATTTGAGTGGCCTAGATCGCGCCTTCTCGGGAAAGTAAGGTATGGACGTGCACGCCGGCATGCTGTCTACACACATGCCCTAGGTTCTCTCAAAGCTCTTCCCATGCTTGGTTTCGACCAAACGAAGAGTGATGCTTGCGCACCTCTTCAAAAACCCCAATATTCATTAACGGTCGCCGGATGAGTGTCTCAAAGCTCATCTCATCCGTCCAACTTCACCAGCCTTGGTTATACAACCCTGGTCATGAGTTATTTGGTTAGTGAGGAGTCATTACCCATCACTTTACCACAATGTAATGCGCACTGCATAAAATACACACGATACTTCACAAGTATCGACTTCAATAATAACACTGTTATTCAACTCAGTATTACATGCTATCTTTCGTGGATCCATGATCCACATTCCAGTTATCAATCATGTCACAAACTGGGGGATACATACTTTGGGGTATTGGTCTAGCGGTTTACGAGCGTGCGGCGTAACGCGCCATCACAAGAACGTGTTAGGAAGTCGGGGACGGTTAGAGATGAACAGGGAAAAGTGGGAAAAGACGGGTCGTGTGTTACCGACACACAACTCCACTACTCCATCATTCCACTACCTCCACTTCCCACGAGAAACGTGAATGAGGCTCAATGACTTGTATAAATAGGTTCTCCTATTTTCCAAAAACAAGGAATATACGGAGACAGAACAACACAAGTTCAGTCGACAGAAACCAAGTGTTGATACTGTCATATTCAACCATCTTCTGTCACAAGTCATAGCAAGCCAACACCTTCACAATCTCAACACCTTCTTCGCTTCCCTCCCTAAGATCAACCCCATCTCCTTCACTTTGTGACCGAAACAAGTCTGGAACGGCCATTTCTTGGTTTAGGCCGGACTTGCACAGATTGATCTCTCGAATCTACAAGCACTCACCGCGCAGTGCATTTGTTGAAGGTTTAGATTCATTCCTCATCCACACCCCAAATTACCAAATTCTGCAGGAGTAGTTTTCACCCATCAACAATTGGCGACCACAGTGGGAGATTAATCTCTCGGTTACAAAAATCGAATTCTCAATTTTCGATTCTCGTGTCACGATGTATCTTCACCCGGAGTCCGCAGGTGGCTCGGATATCATGGGAAGCATAGTTGGAATGTTGGAGGATGTCTTGGCAAATCAAGCCGGTATCACCAGAAGGCGGAGGCGAGACATTTCGCCTTTTGAATGACATAAGCGGCACAATTACAAGAAGGGTCGACAGCATCCACTCGGCAAACGCAAAATGTTGAATCTTTAATCGAGTCACATCTTTACCGGTGGAGAGGCAAAAGGGCGCGCAACCACATGAGAAGAGACTTACCCGGAGTACTACAATGTCTGCCGGATAAAGAAAGGGAACCTGCCGCCTATGGAGCCCTGCTAGAAGATTTGTATTTCAAAACTCTTATTGAATCACGGAAGACTGTCCAATCCACGTCGGCCTCCCAACCAACCAAGGAACGCTTGAGGAAGGAGAAATCAATCAGAAATACAGAATACGGAGGATGGGGACGTTCAATCCGGTCACTCAGCAGTGACGTTACGACACCTTCTACATCCCTTTACTTAGGCAAGCGATCCGCAAATACGATGGCACCCACAAATCTTCCAACTTCATCTCCTGTTCCACGTCAAAGCCGCGGAGAGACGTTACAACGCCACTAACGCGGGAAAAGCCGGACTCAAGGTACTTACATTTCCCATTCCCAATGAAGAAGATTCTGGAGCTACTGGAGACATGGGTGCGAAATGAATGAAGAGTGGAGCTACCCCGGTATGGCGTCCGCCCTACTGATCAAGAAGTAATAGACCCGAGGTATTTGTCATTACCACGGTTCCTTCATCACCCCACCAGTGAATGCAGCGCTTTGAAGCGCATTGTTCAGGAGAAGCTCGGTTCAGAAAGATAGCTTGCGGAGGATTTTCTTAGAGAGGCTACCCGGTTTGATATAGTGAGGCTTCAAAAGCAAGTAAGTTTTACTCAACAACTTTACAAGAGAGATAGTTTAGAATTCATTGGGGACTTAGCATCCATGTGGAAAAAGAGGCTCGATGATCAAACGCCATGTTTGTTTCCATTCGTACCTCCCTTTTACATAACATTTGCAATTTCATGCGCAATCATTCATGACCAAGATGCAAATCTCATTTAACATAATCTCTTTCAAAAGGGTTGTTCACAAAACTATCTCAAAATAAGCCAATCCAATTACCTATTAATCCAAAACCTAAGTCAAAGAAAATCCTCACTATCACTCAAAAGAAAAGCATATAAGAGAAAACGCCGTTATATAGCACGAATACTTCAAGGAAAGTCTTTAAGCAACAACTCATCCTTCTCGGGCGAGAGAGACTTTCATCCTTTGGAAGCACGACACCTTGACTCCGATTCTTTAGACAACCTCTCAACCTCTTCTTCCTGACGAGCAACACAGTCCGCGGAAGGGACTTCATCATGTAGTTTCTGGAGCTCCCAGAATCTCGAGAGAACCCTTTGAAGAACCAGGGCATTGAAGGCATGCTGCTAGCAAACACGTCCGGATGGCACCTCCAATCTTCAATCACCTCTTGAACCATTCCACCAGTCCGCAGCGTGCTCATCCTGGATGGAAACTAAAGCTTCTTGGACGCGGTTGACCAATGCAAGACGACTCCTGAGCTTCGCGGTGGTAGCAATGTGGCCGTGTTTCTTCCAGATTGTCGTATACAACTTTTCGAACTGAACCGGCACGCTGAATCCACCAACCAACACATGACCTGGATAAGGGACAGTAAAAGGAGGATCGAACAAAGCCCCAGGCTGCATCACCGGCAATTCGGCGACCGCGGGGTCTTGTCGGTTGCGGGGAGGCCTTTTTAGAAGAAGTCACCACAATAGCCATATAGTCCTGAGCCTGTTCGGGATGGATGCCAAGGAGCCGTCGACTACAGCGGCACCGTCTCTCTTGCATTCCTTGACATCTATTTCACTCTGGGTGCTGATTTCCGTCGACCCCGTCGACAAGATCACTAAGGAAAGCGCCTTGTTCAACCGAGCTTGCATCATCTCTCGTCGTGGTCGAAAAAAGGAGCGGTTTCTCCGGACTTCTCGAAGATCGTGAAGGTCGATGAAGTTCCATACCGCCAGACTTCTCGGCGCATGAAGTTCCATACCGTCAGACTTCTCGCGCATGAAGGTCCATACCGCGAGACTTCTCGGCATGAAGGTCCGTACGCGGACTTCTCGGCATGAAGGTCCGTGCGCCGACTTCTCGGCATGAAGACCCAGATCGGCCTTCCCGTTTTGAATGCGTGCCAACCTTGTGAAGGCATTATCTTTCGAAATTCCCGATTTAAAACAAGGATCGTTTTAGAAGAACTTACACTGGAGAAATGAAAGAACCGATGGGAGGAGATTTAAATACCTCGCATATTAGAAGAATTGAGGATTACGGACCGCATGCTTGCCTCTTAGGTCTCTCTCTACTTGGGACTGCAATCCTCGGCTCTTTGTCACGTTTGGATGGAAGTGGCTTCAACCTGAAATGCTTCGTCAAGACGTCGAAGATGGCTCACTACGGAATTCGTCACAACACTCTTGAAAATTTACGGAAGATCAACGTTGTTTCCCCAAAATTCTTTATACCTGTCGGTCACCACCGGGTTTCTCCCAATAGGCCATAAGGAAGGCTCACCCTAGTCTAAGAACACATTGGCGTTAAGAATTTGTGGAAGGAATTCTTCCTGGAGCCCCTAGTGGACGGATAAATGGGACACCCCGATCGAATCCCATTTGGCGAGCAGCCACAGCTCAATGTTATGCAGTCACGTAAAATTCTCCGTCGAATAGAGACGGGACATATCCTGGAATGCAAACTACAACGAGGTAAATAATTTCCCCGAGATCTCATGGTCTTGACATCGATGCAACACAACGCCGGATCGTCGGCAAAGGTCTTTGGCTGAACGATGGAAGAGTGAATCGGCCCCCATGGACGAAAATCTACGGAAGAAATGTTGTCAAATACCTCCACAAGTTTCGCACCGGCTTTAGGACGCTTCTTATTCCATCGGAGTATTCTCGAGCCGCAGTACAAGTTAACGAGTGAAGGTGCAGGAGTAGGAGCATAACTTCTGAAGTGTTCCCATAAGAGCGCATGAAGAAAAGCGAAGTGAACGTGCGACTCCACCTTCTTGTACCCGTTAGAAACGTGCATATCCATTGCTAAAGCGTCCAGATGAGAATACAGCGATCCAAGGAACAATGCACCTAGAGGAAGAACCTCACCCTGCGCCAGCCTTATAGCAATCTTGACAAGCTCACCTCTTATGGTCTTCTTCCCTAAAACCATCATCAAATATATCCCTGGATAGCCATAAAGACAGGAACGCAATCACGCTGAGCTCGTTTTCCAACTCTTGATTCAACTCTGGGTCTGCAGAAGACCACTCCGAAACCCACCAAAGAGCTCGTAAAAAAGACTTCCGGCAACAGGCAGGTTCATTAATGCGGCTACACTCTCCAAAGTAATAGTCATCTCTCCCCATCTAGATATGGTTGTGTGAGTAGAAATACGCCACCGAGAAATGAAGGTGATCAAGCCCGCGGTGTCTTTCCTAATTTCGAGGGTAGCAGATGCCATGACCGCATCGAGAATTTGTGCTTTGGTCAAATTGTCCTTAATGCCCTTATTACTCAACATGCGTCTCATCCATCCTTCATAAGAACCCAGTGGAGCATGGCAAATCTTGAAGTCAATAGGAGAAGGCGGATATTCGTTTCTTTGGAGACAAAATCTCATCACAAGTGCTGAAGAAGAGAATGGATCGGCTTCCATATTTTCTGAACCGGAAAGCAAGACTATCTTATGGGAAGGATGTCTCCTAATGTTCGGAAAAGGCAAGGTGAATAATTCATCATCAATGTTCGGCATATCCTTGAAGCTGTCAACACTTCCTGACTTAGCACCAACATTATCTTCAGAAGACATGTTGATAGGAGTTCTCTTCTTTCTACCGCAATGAGATAAAAGACAGGAGTTAGAACTTGTACGAAAGCACATGAGAAGTTTAGTCACACGGCAAGACACAACTCACGAGCGGAGCATGCAATGGCGGTCCAAATACCATTCAAATCCGCACAAAATTCAGTCGATTTCGATGCTGATGCAATTTTAGTCCCACAAGTTTCGGTCTGGTATTGATTTCAAGTTCTCCCATTATAACTTTCAAGTCGGTATAAGTTTCAAATTTCAGTCAAGCATATGTGAATAAGACCCACGTTCCGATACACGGCGGGCCCGCATTCATCCGCATACATCACAACACAATTTTCTTTATTCATGGGAATTGTGTCTACGGGATTCAAGCTAGATGGCGGAAAAAGCTAAGCATGCACATGTCTTACAAAAGTGTTTACCTAACAAACTAGGGTTTTACTTTCTAAAAAAAAAAAAAAAAAAAAAAAAGGAGCGGAACTTACCGCGGGCGGCGCACGACAAGTTCGATTCCGCAAAGCTGTGATAGCGACTCCGGTGCAACAATGGCGAAGAACCGGCGGCGGCAACCGAAGACCGGGAGCTGCTTCAACAATAAAAAAAAAAACTCGTGAGAAAAAGAAAAGGGGTTTGGCTTCTTTTATAGACAAAAATTAGAAGAATCCCAATAGAACAAGGATTCCTCTTTTGTTTGGTTTCCTCTTCTGATTCAAATACCCAAAGAAAGAAACCGGCCCCACCAGGGATTCCATACAAGCGTGACGGCGTGGAAAACTAGCAATTCGGCCAACACTCTTCCGGGTAAACTCCTTTTATCATGTCTTTATCATGTATGCATGTCACCATCTCATGCCTACCACACAATAATGTAACCATTATGTGTTAGGCAGGGGACTTAATGTTGATGGTGGATTTTCGTTTAAGGTTAAAATTGTAAAAAACCTGAAAAATCATGCGCTGACATCTTGTAAAAGATAAAGCCGTTTATAAGTGATGGATACTCCTCACTTAATTCACCAAGAATGGAGCATGTAGCAAATAATCCCTTCCCCGTGAATTTCATATCGGTCTTGTATTTCTGTACTCATTACCGATGTGGCATGACGACCGAGTGTTACTCTTACGAGTAACACGAACCTCCAAGCACTATAATGAAACCATGTACGAAATACCCGTATGTGCTGATTCTCGGTGTGTTATACTAGCCCGAGCCCTCTCGGTGTGTTATACTAGCCCGATTGAGCCTCTCGGTGTGTTATACTAGCCCGATTGAGCCCTCTCGGTGTGTTATACTAGCCCGATTGAGCATCCGGACTTGGATCGTGTCGGTCTCGGATATGATCGATCGCAGATCATCCAACTCCACAAGCATGATTGGATGACCACAGATCAATTCCATCACCCTAAGCATGGTATGGAATACCCACGGCCTTAGCTTGCGGATATGATCGATCGCGGTCATCCAACTCCACAAGCATGATTGGATGACCACGGATCAATTCCATCACCCCAAGCGGTATGGAATACACACGGCCGACCCCGCATGGTAGACCATTGGCCTTCGCTTGCCAGAAACCGTCCATGCCAAGCATTATGGACGGAAAACCCTAAATTAGGGTTTGCGGCATATTACATGTGCCGCAAAATGGTCTCTCAACCATCCATCTTCGCAGGCATAGATGGAGGTGTAGATGTAGACTCAAAGGGCCGGAGCATGTCGACACAATCACCATGTGACCGCCTACACGCTTGACCAATCGGTCAAAACCAACCACGGTTGGTTACAACACATTCGTCCGCCTGAAATAGCATGGTCGCGCGGCTTTGAAAAGCCAAAATTAGGGTTCAAGCCATCACGCGCGTCCATCTTCTCCTAAAGCACGAATGGAGAAGTCCTGATTAGATTTAGCAGGTCCGGTCATACCAGTCGACCACCGTGGGCCCATCTACCTCCTCATGCGGTCGGCCAAGGCACATCATTCCGGCCAACCCAAAACGCACGCCCAAACTCGCGGTTACACCTCCCAAATCCTAAACTGATCTCGACCGCTCAACTTCACCGGATGATTTGAATGGCTTAGATCACGTTTTCATGGGATAATCAGGTATAGGTGTGAACACCAACCTACCACCTACACGGTGGTATGATCGACCAAGGCCGACCAAGATGGATCGTCTTGGGACGCGCGCCCAAACTTGGGATGACATGCGGTTTCCAACTCCTTTACGGCAATGGATTTCTGCCGCAAATCGATCTCAACCACTCAACTTTGCCGGTCAATTTGAGTGGCCTAGATCGCGCCTTCTCGGGAAGTAAGGTATGGACGTGCACGCCTGGCATGCTGTCTACACACATGCCCTGGTCGGTTCTCTCCAAAGCTCTTCCCATGCTTGGTTTCGACCAAACGAAGAGTGATGCTTGCGCACCTCTTCAAAAACCCCAATATTCATTAACGTGCGGAATGAGTGTCTCAAAGCTCATCTCATCCGTCCAACTTCACCAGCTTGGTTATACAACCCTGGTCATGAGTTATTTGGTTAGTGAGGAGTCATTACCCATCACTTTACCACACCGTAATGCAGTACCTGCATAAAATACACACGATACTTCACAAGTATCGACTTCACAATAACACAGATTATTCAACTCAAAGATTACATGCTATCTTTCGTGGATCCATGATCCACATTCCAGGTTATCAATCATGTCACAAAGCTGGGGATACATACTTTGTATTGGTCTAGCGGTTTACTGGCGTGCGGCGTGCAACGCGCCATCACAAGAAACGTGTTAGGAAGTCGGGGACGGTTAGAGATGAACAGGGAAAAGTGGGCAAGGCTGGTCGTGTGTTACCGACACACAACTCCACTACTCCATCATTCCACTACCTCCACTTCCCACGAGAAACGTGAATGAGGCTCAATGACTTGTATAAATAGGTTCTCCGCCCTATTTTCCAACAACAAGGAATATCTGAGACAGAACAACACAAGTTCGGTCGATGCGAAACCAAGTGTTGATACTGATCATATTCAACCATCTTCTGTCACAAGTCATAGCAAGCCAACACCTTCACAATCTCAACACCTTCTTCGCTTCCCTCCCTAAGATCAACCCCATCTCCTTCACTTTGTGACCAGAAACAAGTCCAGAACGGCCATTTCTTGGTTTAGGCCGGACTTGCACTGATTGATCTCTCGAATCTACAAGCACTCACCGCGCATTTTGTTGAAGGTTTAGATTCATTCCTCATCCACACCCCAAATTACCAAATTCTGCAGAGTAGTTTTCACCCATCAACACATTGATAATGGAAAAACCTCCCTTGATTAATTAGATGTTCATAAATTAATAATTAATATAGTTTTAATAGTTAGATTAAAGTGATGATTAGAGCCAATTTTTGTTAGTAATCAGAATTGTGTGTACCCAAAATTACTTTTAGGCACTAAACACGATTGATTGATGATGTGATGTGAAATTAGGGTTAGAAGGCGACTGAAAATAAATTTGAAGACAAGAATATAACAAGATTCGACGAGTGCTGTCTACGTCCACAGATGAATAGATCTTTTATTGATTGAGAATTACAAAAATCTCACATGGTTAGCTAACCTAAAATTCCATGTCCTTTTAGGATTTGGGATACATGTATTTATATAGTTTATTATGTAACCCTAATTCTGATATAAACTTGATGTGTAAGCAACTTGACAACAAGACTTCTGGAAACTGATGAAATCTTCTATACGGGATTGATTAGCGGGCTCTCCATCTATTTTGTAGATGGTACAAACATCGCACCCCTCTTAATCTCCAACTTGTTGGGGAATAAGTTTGTTTTTCCTTATGGGTCGACCGTTGATGACGTAACTCGCTCCCATGCATTTCCCTCGAATAATTTTTCTTTACACTAAATTTTTATATGTAGTTGAATATTAGAATTAAATAGTAGTAGTGCATACATAGGTTGTATAAGAACTAAAAAAGCTTAGCATCTCTTAGTGTTAATAGTAATTTCCTTGTAGGCCATGGACTATCTTTGTCATGTAATACATCTTTTCATATTGATAAGTTAATTTCTTTGTTTCCTTTGTTTTTAGCGTAACATAGGTTTATAGCGCGCTTGGATAGAAAGTTGCTTCTGACTTCTGCTTCATAAAAGCCTGACTTTTCTGCTTCTAATAGTCGAGCTGAAAAATTATTGCCAAACTGACTTCTGACTTTTTGACTTCCAAAAGTTGAAAAAAATCTTCTTAATGTACATCCAAACGCCCTACTATAAACCATTTCCCTTAGATAGTTTTTAGTTGTCCATTTTTCTTTTATTAGAATTGGGTCTATAGTTGACACGTGCAAGTTGGTATAGCGTTGTTAGTCAATTTATAGTAGTACAAAGCTGTTGTCAGTCAGCAGCTTATATATATAACATAGATTAAGATCGGTTCTAACAAGTCTCCAAAAATAGGTAAGGATCAGTTCTACCGTGACTCCCAATATAAGCTAGCATCGGTTCTACCAAGTATCCTAATATAGGTAAGGATCGGATCTACCATGTATTGTAATGACCCGACCCTCCACCGATATTTTCCCCACTTAGCCACTGCAGTTATCCGTCAGTATGGGGTTTTCAACGGGAATCGCTGCGGTAATCCATCAGAAACTTTACGGGAGGTCACCCATCCCTGGATTGCTCCCGCCCGAGAACGCTTAACTGCAGAGTTTTCTTCCAACTATGGAGCCAGTTGTACTGAAAGGCCTCGGTATTATGAAAAGATAAACCATTACCTATATTCCATTCCATCGGCGAACCACTGCCGAAATCGGGGTATTACAGTACCACCACATTAAATTGGAGCAGTCCTCGGCTCCGGAATATATTTTGAAGCCCATATCTCGGACGTTCCCTGCCCTCCATGGGAGAAGCACCTTGACTAACCCCGTCCAGCGTACCTTCCCACCCTCGACAGGTGACCCATCGTCCGCTCTAATACCATTTGTAATGAACCGACCCTCCACCGATATTGTCCACACTTAACCACTGCGGTTATCAGGTAGTGTGGGTTTTCACGGGCATCGCTGTGATAATCCAGCAACAACTTCCCGAGGTCACCCATCCCTGGATTGCTCCCCCGAGCATGCTTAACTACAGAGTTTTCTGCCAACTCTGGAGCCAATTATGTTGAAAAGGCCTCGGTTTTAGGAAAGACAAATCATTACTTATATTTCATTCCATCGACGTACTACTGCCGAAATCGGGGTATTTCAATACCACCACCTTAAATTGGAGACGTCCTCGACTCCGGAATATATTTTGAAGCCCAGATCTCCGGATATGGGATTCAACACAATTGTCTCCAGAAATGGCAGAAAACTCTGCAGTTAAGCGTGCTCGGGGGAGCAATCCAGGGATGGGTGACCTCCCGGGAAGTTGTTGCTGGATTACCGCAGTGATGTCCATTGAAAACCCCACACTGCCGGATAACCACAATGGCTAAGTGGGGAAAATATCGGTGGAGGGTTGGGTCATTACATGTATCCTAAAATAGGTAAGGATCGTGTCATTACATACATCCTAAAATAGGTAAGGATCGTTCCTACCATAATTCTCAACATAAGTTAAGATATGTTCTACCATGTATCCTAAAATACAGTAGAAGTTCGATAAATATAATCCTCGATAAATTAATTACTTCGCTAAGATAATAAAATTCTCTGGTCCCAACTAGGTTTGGATAAGCTAAATTTTAACTCGATAAATTAATAACTTCTCGAAAATAATAATTTTCTTCGGTCCCAACGTTATTAATTTGTCAAAGTTTTATTGTAGGTAAGGATCGTTCCTACCATAATTCTCAACATAAGTTAAGATCGGTTCTACCAAAGTTTCCACCTTAGATTCGAATTGGAAGATCTTCATAGAAAATCAGACCAAAACGCCTACTGATTTCTTTTCGATTACGAAAAAAGTTTTGTATATGTACTTCCTTTAAACATATGTAATCAAACATAGTTTTCTATGATGAAATCACACTTATATCCAATACATAATCAAGTAACGGGTTACATAGATTATGTCGATATCGCATTTACGAAGTTCAAAAGATAAACGTCATACTTCTTAATAAAATATTCTTCCTCGACACTTTGATCATAATAAAATGACCAAGTCTAATACTAAAGTATTAAATATAACCTCGCATGTTATGTTTTCAATCTTAAACGACTTGAAGGTAACGATAGGAATGGAAACAAGTCAAGTCAGTATCACTAACCTCAAGTGGAAGGATGATGTCTTAATTTTAGTCGATATGTCCTTAAGATCTTCAGGTCTTCAAGGTAATACTTGTATGTCTCAACATTCCTAGTCTTTATAGTCTAACCGAAATGAAGTTGACTCTAGTACATTTAACCAAGCAATTCTAATTGAGTTTTGATACTAAAATATGACAACCAAACTTGACATACCAACACTGGGTGGGTTCAACTAAACAATGCTCTAGCAGTACCAATTATAGAAATTTTCTCTTTAAGTCATCGATTCTTAGGGTTTCATTTTCCTGTATGTTTTTCTTGTTATAATAGGATTACATATGTTGTCCTATGTACCGATTGTTGAATTAGCTAAATTTATTTTTTAGATATGGACTTCGGTCACCTAGACATTTATTATCGAGAGATCCAACCGGAGGATGTTGATACGACACCACAGGCTATGGTACCTAGAAGCCTCTACAAGTTCAGCTTTTGAAAAGAGACCCATTTAGAGCAGGTTGTGGCTAATAAGCTTGCATTGGAAGAACTCGTTGAGCTTATCAGGTTTTCCAGGAGAAACTTTAGAGCATAGCTCGGTTGAACTCACCAAGAGTTGGTATGTCAAGTTTGGTTGTCATATTTTAGTGACTCAAAACTCATCTAAAGTCGCTTGATTGTATACTAGAGTCAACTTCGTTTAGGTTAGACTAAAAAGTCTAGGAATGTTGAGACATACAAGTATTACTCCGAAGAAACGAACTACAATGACAACATCATCCTTCCTCTAGATGTTAGTAATATTGACTTGAACTATTTCATTGCTAACGTATCTTTTAAGTCGTGCTATATTGAAAACATAACTATGAAGCTGTATATACTGTACATATTGTATGATACTCTAGTGATGTGACATGATCATGATTGTATGATCATAGTATTAGGGAATTTGACTACGAAGTATAACGCTTATCTTTTGAACTTCGTAGATATGACATCGACAAAATCTTGTATATACTGTTATGCTTATGTGAATGAGTTATGGTGAAGATTTCATCCTAGAAAATAATGTTTTACATTTGTTTAAAGGAAGTACATTCATGAACTTGTTTTATGGATCAAAAGGGAAATCATTAGGCTTATTGATACGGATATTCATTGCAAATCTTTGGATTACCGATATGTGTGAGATGGTTGAACCGATCGTAACTTTGTTATGTATATTGGTACAACTAATCACAATGCCTGACTTATGATTTGGTATGACTAGTACTTATTAATTGGTGTAACCGATCCTAAGTAATCACCATGAGATGGTATGATCGATATCTGTAATTGGTGTGACCGATCCTAGTAATTGGTGTAACCGATCACAGAGTATTGTATAATCGATCCTTGTAATTGGTGTGACCGGTCCTGGTAATCGGTGTAACGGATCCTGGTAACTTGTGTGACCGATCACAAGCAATACCATGAGTATATGGTAACCGGTCCTGGTAACTGATGTAATTGATCCTGGTAACTGATGTAACCTGTCCTGCTAACTTGTGTGACCGATCACAAATAATTCCATATTAAGGTATAATTGATCCTAGTGATTGGTAGAACCGATTGAACCCATGTATGTGATTTGATATTTGATCAATCACATAGTGATCTTGGAATACAGGTGAACCAATTCTAAACTTGTTTGGAAGTGTGGTATAACCGATTCCAATAATGTAAATCATGTAAATATGTATAAGGATTTACAGTGAAAAGATGTCAATATACTTTGAACACGTACGTACAATAACTCTTATCATTTATTTTTCAAAGATATTCCTTTGTACTCAAGGAGATCTTGTGTCGAAATAAATTGAGAATCTTTTAATTAAGGTTTTTGGTTTTATATGCTTTAATTACCAGCAATTAAATCCATATCTCTAGATAATAAAAATTAGTAATGTGCATTTACTAATTGGAGATTTTCTATTGAGAGATTTCAGAAATTTTGGACAAGCATTTATTGGAATTAGGAAAATCGAATTTTGCTGTTCATTGCATATCTTGAGAATATTTTCGGTTTTGGAAATTCCTCGGTGTCCAAACATCCTTGGTCTATAAATACCTAAGTTTGCATATCTATCAAACTACCCTAGGAGCCAGGAAAACTTCATATTTTTGTTATTTCTGGTGGAGCCGTATAATCAGAGAGGAAAGTATCATAATTAGGTGAAATCTCTTATGACCGCTAGTTTAAAGACTTTTGTGGGATCAAGAAGCTCTGCGAGTACCATTGGTGGGAAACAAGATAATTGCAATGTTATTAGCTTTCGATTGGTTTGATTGACTAATAGTTGTTGAAACTTCGATTTCATTTAGTTTGTTTATTCTTGAGAATCTTCTCTTCTGATATATGATTCACTCAAACTAGATCGAAGTATCGACGGGATCTTTAGAACTGTTTGTAGATCTAAAGACATCTTGTTATAATCCATTGTTAATAGACTCCGTTCTGTATGTGATTGATCACAAGAGATTCAAGTGGTGTTGTGCAGGTATTTATTGAAGATTAAAGAAGACTTGAAGACAAAAAAGATTTATTATTTGGTTCTCATATCTTAGGGTGTGCACAAACCTTGATCGGCTGGGGTCTAACTAGAATCGAATTTATTCGATTGATTAGTTGCGTGATCGGCATCACTTTACAGTTTCTTGTTGGAATCTATATTGATTGATTGAGAATCTAAACTTGAATACTTTGTATTTATTGGATAGATTGATCTAACGAGGCAAAGGAGTTTATTAGATTAAACGGAAGAGCCTTTGTGTATGACTTGAGATATCTTATCTTGAAAGAATCGAAAGAGTTGTTACCAAACAGATTTGTTGTTCCTTTACTGTTTGGAATACGATCTAAAAGAATTGTTCCAGTGCGTGCACTCATTGAAGTCGCAAGCGCATGGATACTGAGGGAACTAAGTGAACTAGGGGTAGTTTCTTGGTCTCAACTATACGAAGTTAGTTTAGATTTTGTATAACGTCTTAATTCTGAGAGTATTCAATTCGTCTTAATTAAGAGTATTCATATTCTCGGTGAAAAGAAATTGTCAGGGTACCCAAATACACCACAATCTTTTATTTTGATCACAACCTATACAATACCCACTGTGTATAAACCTCTTGGAGCAACAATCACTCAAGGAATATTTCAACACAGTGTCCACTTGAAATAGGGTTAGTCCGGATTAGTCTAACAAAGTGAGAATATCAAAGTCAAGTGGAGAAATCCAATAAACTTTGTGTGGTCGTCTATGGATATGAAATCGAGACAATACAACAACAAAGTGTTCACTTGATAACCAAAATCTTATATGATAAATATCAAGTGCCTAATTAACGTACAAGTGTATTTACTTTAATTATAATATAAAAACAATTATAATGCGGAAATAAAGTAAAGCACACACACACACACCAGAATTTTGTCAATTGAATTAAGACGCTACAAAAAGTAAACCTGGAACTTCGTGTAGACAATACTAAGTAAACTAAAATCCTAGTTACTTGTTTCCTTATATTCTTACAATGATTAGCAATAATTAGTATGGATCCTGGTAAGAATATGAACTTAGAAAGCAAAATTCAAAACCCTGAGATGCATCAATCGGTGGTGGATCTTTCTAAATCTTATGAAGCTCAAATCTCAATCAACTTGATTGATTCTCAAGCAAATATAAGGTATGATCTGTGGAAACATTCATTAATTGGTCGACTTGATTTACAGCATCTCAAATTTGTAGAATCTTCAGATTTATTGTTGAAACAATGGAAGTTGACTGGTAAATGCCAGTTAATTCCTTTGGGAAAAGGTTTTCTCACAATCAAATTAGAAAATGAAGTAGATAATAATTACATTAAAACTGGTAAATGGGAAGTCAAGATAAAATTCTTAAGTGTTCGGAATTGGATCCCTAATTTTAGACCTGAAAATCAAAGAACATCTAAAGCTATGGTGTGGGTTCATTTCCCAGGATTGAGTTTAGAATATTAGGATGAAGAAACATTATTCAAATTAAGCAGAGCTCTTGGAAATCCAGTTAAGGTGGATGATGCTACATTAAACTATCAAAGTGGGTACTATGCAAGAGTTTTGGTGGAAATTGATTTAGCAAAAATAATCCCAAATAAGCTATGGATTATCACTAAGTATGGATGCTTTTCTCAAGGTGTTGTTCTTACCAACTTACCTAAATTTTGTTGGAAGTGTAAAATTGTTGGTCACCAGCATTCTGAATGCAAAGCCAAATCTCAGACAGAGGCACCTAAATAGCAAGTTTCTTCTTCTGGGCAACAACAAGAAATTCCTCAAACTCCTAAGGTGGTTATGAAACCATTTGATATATGTCAAACTCCAAAGAAGGTTCAAGAAATAATTCAAGTTCCAAACATTGATCTTGAATCTTCAAATAACAGACCAAGTACTATTACAGTTTCTAAACGAAAATTCAGTCCATTGCAGGATGATAATGCAGTTGAAGAAGCAGAATTAAGTCCTTCTAAAATCCTTAAACTAGTAGAAGAGAATTCAATAGATAATAGTGTGGTTAAATACATTAATGGTAGGGATGGTACTGTCTCAGCTGAAAAGGTACCAACTACTTCATGGTCAAGAGTAGTTCAAAGACCTTCAATTCCAAAATCTCCTACTGCAACCAGCAATGAGGAAGCACCAAAGGAGGTAATTACAAAACCCCAAGTTAAATAAAATTTTAGAAAGAATCCAGGAAAAGGAGGCACTGCAAGCCTCCATTCTAAACAATGAAAGTCTTATTCTGGAATTTAAGAGGCCTTAGAAGACCAAGGTCACAACATAAATTATGGTCTCTAGTTAATAAATTTAATCCTTCAGTTGAATGGATAGATGAACCAAAAATTTTCTATGATGCTTCTTTCTGTAATAAGTTAAATTTACCAGGAATGCAAAGTATGGTTATTCACAATTCTTTTTCAAATAAAAAAGGTAATATCTTGCTATTTTGGAACAAAAGTTTACCTACTCCTACAGTTATTTCAATGTCAAGTCAGATGATTACAGTTGATATTGGAGGTCTGGATATTTTACAACTACTTTAATAAAGTTTACCTACCCATATGGACTGACCAATATGCTTTATTAAAGTAGTTCTAGCAGCTTGGGAAAGAAGCTTATGGAGCCAGATAGAGATTCTAGCATCAATAGCCTGGAGAATACCCATATGGGTTTGGATTTTAGAAGCTTTAAAAGTTGTAGGGGTACCCAAATATTTTTCTCCTAGGTCCCTATTACTAATATCAAGGATACCAGAGAGCTGCAGTTTGAGATGTTCTGGAATTTTTTTGCTAAACAAGATACCAGACTTGTCAAAATTAATTTCTTGACCAGAATCCAAGAAGTACTTTTGAAGGTACTCTTTGATAGTCTGGAAGTCCTCAATAGTAGCTTTAAAAAATAGCAAGGAATCATCAGCAAAGAGAAGGTGTGTCATAGCAGAAGCATTTTTACACACCTTTATGCCTTCAACCAACCCTTTTCTAGTTAGAGCATCAATGTAAGAGGACGAAGCCTCAGAGCAAATGATTTAAAGATAAGGATACAGAGGGTCTCGTTGTCTTAATCCTCTTTCTGGATTGATAAGGCCAGTCGGGCTACCATTCAGGAGAACATAATAAGAGACAGTGGAGACACACTGATTTATGAGTTTAACCCAGTGATCAGAGAGACCCATTTTTTTTTCAAAACCTTCTAAAGAAAAGACCATTCCAACTTATCATAGGCCTTAGACATGTCAAGCTTGATGGCAGCAATACCAATGGCTTTATCATGATGATTGACATCATAGATGGCCTCGTGCAAGAAGGATGTTATTAGAAATACTTATTTTAGGGACTAAAGCACTTTGGTTTTAGGAAATGATATTATTCATAAAGGGTTTTAATCTGTTAGCTAGAGTTTTAGAAAGGATTTTGTAAATAAAGTTACAAAGTCCTATGTGTCTGTATTGGGAGACTATCTCAGCTAGAGGGACTTTGGGGATAAGAGCTATGTTAGTATGATTAAAAACTTTAGCAACATTTCCAGTTCTGAAGCAAGTTTGAGTCATGTCAATAACGGTTTCTCCCACAATGTTCCAATGTTTTTGATAGAAAATACCAGTAAAACCATCAGGTCTAGGGGCTTTTTTACCACCCATTTGAAAAACAGCATTTTTAGTCTCCTATGCAGTGAGAGGAGAGTTTAGAGAAGAGTTATCATTCTCATAAAATTTAACAGGAAGATCAAGAAGGATTTCATCCTGGAATTGTTGGGGGTGTGAAGAGTACAAATTTTTGAAATAGTCAACAAAAGATGTGCTATGTCTATCAGTTAGAATAGTACCAACAACATTTTTAATCCAACTAATAGCATTTCTCTTTCTCCTAAAAAGGGCGACTCTATGAAAATATGGTGAATTTCTATCACCTTCCATGATCCAAACCTCTCTGGATTTATCTTTCCAATAGAGTTCTTCCAGATTGTAGAGATATTCCAATTTAGATTTTAGTCTAGAGATGGCTCTACAATCTGTAGGAGCTATGGTTTTGGTATCAACAAGTTCCTTCCTAGTAGTAGAAATATTAATTTGGATATTACCAAATGAAGACTTGTTCCAATCACGAAAACCTTTTTTTTGTATTTAAAAGTTTTACTTTGAGCTTATAGGCTGGGGATCCCACCACATTAACAGACCAAGAGTTGGCGATAATGTCTCTACAAGTGGGATCCTCTATCCACGTAGCCATGAAATGAAAAGGCCTAGGCATGCAAACATCATCATAGTTAAAACCAATATGCATAGGACAATGATCAGAAGAATCTCTAGGCAAGTTATTAACACACAGTTTAGGGAACAAAGTTTCAACAATGGGATTAATAAGACATCTATCAAGACGTTCAAGAATAAGATCAGGACCTTGTTTCATATTAGACCAAGTAAATCTAGGGCCAGAGAAACCAGGATCATGCAAATCAAAAGTATCACAAAAATTCCTGAGATTGAGAAAATCATAATCATCAACTTCTAGGCCACCATTTTTATCCTCAGTACCTAGCAGAGCATTAAAATCACCTATGAAGAAAACAAGTTCATCTAAAGGTGGTTTAGGTAACTGACATTGATTTTCCCAAAAGGCTTGTCTAAAACTGCTATTAGGTTCACCATATATGAAATGTAAGTGACTAAGTTTGGAGTGGATAATGTCAGTAGTAGTAACATATATGCCCCTCAAACTAGAGGATAAAACATTGAGTTGGATTTCCTTCTTCCAAGCAAGGACAAGACCACCACTTCTACCAATACTTGGGACATTAAAAGTGCAAGGGTATCCAAATTTTTTTATTCTTCTAGCAGCAAAATCTTTATTATCTTGGTTTCCGATAGAAAGATAATATCAGGGTTAATGTTTCTATACAGCAAGCTAAGCTCCTTATTAGCTGTTTTCTTACCCAATCCTCTAATATTCCATCCAAGCACATTCACATTATTAACATGAAAAGGATTGGTATTTATAGCAGTATTAATGAGATCAATAATAGGAGGTGAGGGATTTGAGTTTACCTGAGTGGTGGATGCAGAACCACCATCAAGAGCAGAGTTATTAGAACCACCAATTTGATTAATCTCCTGGGTAGAACTGAGATTCAAAGAAGCATCCTTATGAAGGGAATTATTGCGGACACCATCGTTGCTTGGAGTATCATCAACAGGCACATTATAACTATCATAGGGGTTAACCAGAGAATGGGTATTGAGAGTACAGTTGGAGAGGTTAATGGCAGGGAGATCTCTCAATTTGGTAATAGGAGGACAAAGAGTTGAATAATCAGGTTCAGAAACATCTAATTGATTTGGGATTACTACAATGCTAGCTAAGGTAGAGTTACTAGCTCTGGTACGTTTTCTCAAATCAGCTCTTGGGTTAATTTTCCTTTTAAGGTTGGACAAAGCATCATGCTCCGCAGCAGTAGAAATAACTTCTTCTCTAGAAATAGCAGGTTGGTTTGTCGGAGTAGCCGCCGTTTTGAATCTTCTGGACGAGTTGGTGGTTCGAATCGGACCCCGATTTAGCGATTCAGAAGGGATGCTTGAATTTTCAACTGTGACATTCTGGGTTGTAACTTGTTTAAAGATGACTGGAAGCCCGTTGTTCAAAATAGAAGAGCTCTGTTGGACAGGCCCAACATCGAAAATCTTCAAAGCAGTGGATCGATTAACAAAGGGGCCCATCTGGAAATTATTAGCTACTCCTTTTTGAGTCACATTCTCAGAACTTTGAGCTAAGACCTTAGCTTTACCTTTGGTACTATCATGATCAATAACATCATCGACTTGAGTTTCATGTACTACTTCAGCTGGAGACATGATGGTATCTTGAATCACGAGATTGGTATTTGGTAGAAAAAGTTGAGCATCTTGATCTCTTGGAATCATTAACTTCGAGACAGCATGGAGAACATATTTTGAGCTTGAGGCGGCTGCTTCTTGTATTAACTTCTGTTTTGATTTCCAAGATGGACAATTAGCATTTTTGTGATCTAACACACGAAAAGAAGTATAGAAGTACTTAGGAACTTTATAGTATCTGCATTCTATCAGAAAAGGTTGATATCTTCCTAAAGCAAAGAGAGGGATGCCAGTTGGTAGAGCTTTTTGAACACAAACTCTAACACATATCTTAACATTCTTCTTTATAGGATGGTTTCCATAAGGTGTTTGGGATTCTACTAATTCTCCCAGCTTGAGAGTGAGCTTTTGGAGATCTTCAAATTCAGTACACTCCTTAGGGATGTTGCATAAGATGATCCAAAACAGTTCCTCAGTAAACGAGACTTGATGATTTGTTGGCCAGCCATTTGGGGGAACAACTTTGAGAACCATTAGATGACCACAAGCATACCAAGGTCTCTGTGAATTGACCCTATTGAAATCACTCTCATCTAAGAATCTGATAAGAACTTTGTTTTTCAAACCATTGAAAGTAGTAACATAAGGTGATTGAGCTAATGGCCATTGATTACAGATGTAATAATGGTTGGAAGAGGTAGGAATGAGAGTTTCACTGCAGATGTAGCCAACCATGCACCATTTCCAACTATTATCATCTTCAGCCAAAATGACAGTTTTGTCAATAAAGACTGGTTCAGTTTGGGTAGATGGTAGTTTCAGCTTGTCTTCCATTTGTTTGGTGAGGTTTTGGATTTCAAGGTTTTCAGGAGTATAATTAAGAGGACTCATATGGAGAGGATTTCATATAGATTATTATAGTGATGAAGAGAATTAAGATTTTATCAGAGATGAGAGATTGGCTGGAGATTAAGATACAAATATGAAGAGAAAATATTCTTGTAGCAGTGCAAGAATTGTGATGGAGTCCTATCATACAAATGTGTAGTTGCAGCTTGACTTTGACATCAAAATCAAATTGATCCTTAAAATGGGAATTCTGAAAGAGTTGAAAATGGTCAGCAAGGGGAGGAGTTTTGGAATGGTATGGTTTTGTGAAAGATTCCCACTTTTTGTAGAAATGTTGTCTATTGGTGTATAACTATTACAATCAAAATACTAAGGAATGTTGGTCTAAAGATCCTCAAGCTCGTCAACTCTATTAGACCGGTCAAGAGACAATTTAGCCGATAATAACTCGATTAGTTTAACACGAATGTTAATTAATAAGAATTAATCTAACAACGATCTAGATACGAAGTTAGTACCGCTGGATAGATCTCGAAAAGTTACGCAAAGTGGAGTGGACAACTCGAACATGTCAATTGTTTATCAAACGAAGAAGTAATCATCAGATACATATGAAGGGAAAAGATATGTATGAAGGGGAAAATAGTATTTGTGCATCCAAGCCGACATGGGTTGCTAATCGTTGTCGTAAGCATCAAAAATAATTTCACTTTCTTACTCACTAAATATAAATGAAGTACAAGGTAAGGAAGAGTTCGTTTCCACAGAGAGGCAATTGTTGTTATGCGATTTTCAGTTTCTAAGGTAACCAAGGGGGGATTTTTGTTTTATCTAAGAAATAAAAGTAATTGAAAGCAAAGTAAATAATTCGAATAATCAATAAGGAGAAGATATTGGTCACGGGATAGTATCATTCACAAACATGTATTATCATCAATGACTAGAATTGGTATTTTAATCTCTCATTTACTACAAATCCTAGGATACCTTGATCGCAAGAATATCCCGCTAATTACCTGATTTCATCACAACCACATTAAAATATGTATATGTGAATTCTTCCTAGAAAGCAACCTAAAGTGTAAAAGCACAATTAGATTTAACTCCCTAAAAGCAATAAGTTCTATGGATAAGACTAATCAAGGAAATCAAACGTGTAAGAGCACTAATTCAATTTAACCAAGGTTATGATTCATATGTGATTATAAAGATGTATCACTAAAAGTAATAACCACACTATGCTACTTAGAATCAGGGATAAACAACTATTTCGTATTGAAAACCCTAATCTAGCAATAGAGGTGAATGCAAATCGGATTGATTCCGGACTCAACCTAACAAGTATTCAAATCATATGACAATATTAATAATGAATCATAAACAATAAAGTATTGAGACAAAACTAATTCATTGAATCAAATAACATGTTGAGAAATCAACTTTATCCCATAACCAATAATATGTATTTAGCTACTCATAGCTATGGAGTTCATCATAAAAATATTAATTGAATATAAGAATATGAACAAAAGAAAATCCTAGAAGCGTAAACAAAAGCGGCTCTCCCCAAGTTCCAAGAATAATATGTCGTCCAAAGTTGTAGAAACTTTCTCCTTTTGTAGCTTTTCTCCAACTTCCAAAACTAGGTCTTCATAGCCCAAAGCCCATGTGGTCCACCAAGTCCATGTGTGTGCAAATACCCATATAGAAAATATACCCCAAAAGTGATCGCCGGAAATCTGGTATTATGGCCGGAAATTGGCCGGAGAAGTGACCGGAAAACGGCTCAGGTGACAGGCAAAGTCCACCCGGTCAACTCGGTCAAGGTCAGACCGAGTCAAATCGGGTCATTTGAGTCAGGTATGACTCAGACAGACGAGTTAGATAGCTAGTCAGACTCAGCTGAGCTGAGTGACCTTGGCCTGATTCAGAGGCTAATTCAGCTAGGCCAATGCCATGAGCTGTTGCAGGCCAAACTTAATATTGGGCCAAGATGGCACTTCATCCACTACAACTGCAAAATCATCTCAGCACCTCCAAACACCTTCATTCATGCACCTGCAAGGTGTTCATTCACCACTGCCACAACACCTCTTATCTAGAACCATGCCATTCTCTGAAGTACACAGCATTACATCAGCTCCATCTGTTTCTTCCATTGCAGTTGCAAAGCACATCACAACACCACCTTTTCTTGCTTAGCCAAATGCAGTCACAGCATACAACCACACTCATATCAAATCACTTCAATTGCAACCCATTACAGCACTGTTAATAACTGCAACAGCACCATCTCAGCCCAATTCATGCCAAGCCATTTATTCATCACAATACCATCTTCTAAACCTTCTTGTTATCTCAACAGCATCATCTTTGGCTCCAGCTGCAGCATGAATTATCTTGCTCTCTTGCAGCAACTCATCTCAATTTCTGCCGCAACATTTACCAGTTTGCACCACCTGCAACATAGATCCATCTGTAGCAGCTACACTCAAATTCAAGCCAAGATACGACCCATTCAATCACCCAAATCTCAGTCCCATGGCAATCACCACAACATCATCAGTCAAACACCACTGCGACTCCCATGTACAGCTCGACTGCAACTTTCCATTCTAGCATCATTCGCACTCGCTGCTGCAACAACTATCTCAGCACCAGAGCATTACCAGCTGAACTCTCTATAGCTCGAACACCATTACCTTGAACTCAGTCCCATTTCACTACAGTACCAGTTTCACCTAAAACAAGCCATCTAACCTGCACCTGCTATTCTCATTCAATCTCTAACCCTGTACACAGAATCACATCTATGACAATTGCATCTCAGTACTGCAACTCAGCACAGTTCAGCTCAAAATCACTTCCTCCTCTGAGTTTCACAACAATTCCTTACAGACAACAGCTCCATTATCTCAGGTCATCACAAAACCATTGCATCCAATAAACACTAGTTGCACATTGTAACAGCACATCCTAATGTACTCAGATTCCCTTATAATTGCTTACATACACCATCTGAAACAGTAACTTGTCCTTCCTCCTTGCAGCTCCATTCTTGCAGTTGCACTCAGCTTTAGAAGATCCAACTCATTCTTCTTCACACATTCATCCATCATCTGTATTTCTCATGCTTTACAGTGACCACCATCTGCAGCTGAGCTTAAACAATTCATTGCACCCACGACTGTATCTTCATTCTCAAGAAACCTAACTGATTCAGATCCCCTTTCTTCCATCTCAGCAGAATCAATTTAGTTCTTTATCTCAAATTCAAAAATCCATCAAAACCCCATTCACAAATTCAACTCTGCCAACACTATTCAGCCCTTCAATTCATCTTCCCTGCTTTCAATTCTTCTCAAACCCTAACATTCTCTGTTACAAAATAAAACCCAAATTTCTCACAAATTAATTGCGCCAGTCTTGAAATCAAATATACCCATCACTAATCTCATCAATACTTCCCTAATCTCTTCATTAAAAACTCTTTGCTTCTCGATCTGTAGCAGCAGTGACAATCCCATCTCTAACTGTTCTTCTCCGCTACAATTGAAACCCTAATTCGTGTCCTATCTGATCTTGTTGTTGTGAATTCAAATCCATGCAAACCCTTGAATATCAAACAAATTCTCCCTTTCAAATCAAACAATCATCATCAACCATCGCCCTTAACAGAGTTCTTCTCGACCTCTGAAGCCGCCATTCATACAGACACAAAGGAGAAATAAAAGAGAAATGATTTTCTCTGATTCTTGAGTTTTGGTAGTAACTGAAATTGCTATATGCACCCAGCTTCCTGATATAGGCCACCCAGTTATCATTGGCCTGTCAGTTCCAGAGAACTGACTTCCTGTTCTCTTTCTTATTCAACTGTCATTTGTGGGAAACTGACAGTTCATTCTTCTCCCATGAATTGACCTTTTAGCGCTTTTTGCTCCAAATGAATGATTTCTCCTTCTTTTGCTCCCAACGACTCCATTGCACCTAATAACTCAAAACTAGACATAAGAGATGCAATTCCCACGGAAAATAGCAAAGAAAGCATAAATACTAAATATAAATATCAAGGTGTTTTAGACATCTATCAAATTCCCCCACACTTAGACTTTGCTAGTCCTCGAGCAAATCAAACAAAACAAAACTTATTCTAAAGAATACATACAACTCCGTGTCGTCGAGGCTACGGTTACTCTTAGCATAAATAACAAGCCTTTGAACCCCGAAGTGTCCCTAGTGGACGAGTTATAGTCTCGTGAGGGTTTACTAGAGATATACCCACAAAATCTATATTTCCAACTTACTAGTTCTCCGATAACATCCAACGCGCTAAGAAGACATAGAGATTCTGCACACTAGTCATAAGAAGTTAGACACATAAATGAACACAATCTCATCCTTAAAAGTTGAGAGAGAAATAACCATCCCTTATCGAAAGAAATTCGGGTTCGGAGTGATCAAAAGTCTCGACTCTGCCTCACAAGAAAGGGTTTTATGATATTTCTCTCAATAATAAATAGCTTTTTATGGGTCACACATGTATCCAGGTAGGAATGAAGAGAGAATCATGCGACACGTTGAATGGTAGGAAGGATAAAACCTTCTGAATTGTTTTGAAAACCCACATCTTTTATTCATTTCGAAAACCCTTTTTTTCTGACGATCTCTAAGAAAGGAAATCAACCACTTAACGAAGGTGGGAATATGCTTACTTACCTCGTTATCCATTCGGCGTGCAGCTAGCACCACTCTCACATCATCCATAGAAACGTCTTCGATCTTCATTCGGTGTCTTCATCTTCGTCTTCGGTCTTCAACTCTTGATGATAAAATCTTGAACTTCGTAGAATCTTGACAATGTAACTCTTTTCCTCTAAATCCTTATTGCTTGAAACTTCAGTATAGATATTTCTTCTTTCCATTGGCTTTATTGAAAGAACAAAACTAAAAACGAACTATACAAACCCAAAATATGATACAATGAATTTTTCTTTTTTTTTTTTTTTTTTTATGAATCAAGAAAAATAAAACAAATACAAAACAAAACAAAACAAAACAATAAAACTAGTAATGAACCTAAAGAAATTTTCTCATGTCTTTTTTTTTTTTTTTTTTTTTTTTTTTTTTTTTTTTTTTTAGACAAGAATAAAATGGAATACAAATAAAATAAAATAAAAATGTAAGTACAAAGGCCATGGTGTAAGTACTTTACCGCTTTGATTCTTCACAACTTGTATGTCTTGATATCATAAACTTCTCGAACTCTCATCTTGATAATTTTCACTCTTGTACAATAGTCTTCAACTTGTAAAAATTCTCGCTCCTTGTCTTGTTGCTTTACATGAATCAAATCTGCTCATTTACGTGATGTTGCTTGTAAACCTTGAACGTCTTCAACTTTCCTTCGAACTTGTGATGCTCCTCTTGTTGATGATGATGGTGTTTCTATGGACCTGTTGGTGTAGAGAGAGATAAAGTGGATGGTGCTAATCTGCGAACAAGATTACAAGTGGTATGTAAGTTAGCAATTAGATGTCACCATCATGATTGATAAAAATAGCACTCAAGAGATCAAAATGGTGCTTCTATTGGTGGGAGGTTGGGCAGCTCACCATTCTACCCGAAATTAACGTACGGTGACACACACTCTAAAAGTACAAATTTAGACAGTACAAAGAATTGAAGGTCGATGCCTCTCATGATGTAACATGGGTAGTCTCCACTATAGGGGATCCACTACTCTAATACCGAATTCGATCTGCACCTTATTTTTCACCGGCACGGTTAAATCCAACTTTAACTCTCATACAATTAAGAAACCCGATCATGTTCTCTGTCATCTCTAAGTTCAGTCACTCTTATGAGAATCTTGATGTAATCTTAGCGACATGTATACTATGTGACTCTAAACTAACTACAAGTTGGAGTTTTTATTCACTAGTTTACACAAAAGTTGAAAATTTCATGAAAAATTTACAATGCAAATGCTTAACTACTCCCCACACTTAAAATTTACATTGTCCTCAATGTAAATTGAATCGTCCAAAGTAAGTCAAGGTGGGAAATTCTAACATGATATGTGACAAGAAATCATGAAAAAATAAAAAAAAGACAAGAAAAACTAAAAACAAGACAAGAAATACTCATCCTATGGGTTGCCTCCCATTTAGCGCTTGGTTTAAAGTCGTCAGACCGACTATCTCCTTGCTTTCTATGACTCCTCCAGAGGGAGTACATCCACAAAGTTAACTCCTTCCACCACTTCGGAAGTGAAATTCTCATAATATGGTTTCAACCGGTGCTCATTAACTTTAAGTTCTTTCCCTGTAGCTATGCTACGAATTTCCACTGCACCATGAGAAAACACATTAGTAACAATAAAAGGTCCAATCCATCGTGACCTTAATTTACCCGGAAATAAATGCAAGCGAGAATTAAACAAAAGCACTTTTTGACCAATGCAAAATTGTTTCCTAGAAATCATGTTATCATGAAATGCTTTCGCCTTTTCCTTATAAATGCGCGAGCTTTCAAATGCATTGTTGCGAAGCTCCTCTAGCTCTTGGAGTTGTAACTTCCTTTGCTTTCCAGCCCCATCCATCTCCATATTGCATTGCTTAATAGCCCAAAACGCCTTATGCTCATTTTCAACGGGTAAATGACAAGGTTTACCATACACAAGCCTAAAGGGAGACATCCCGATAGGTGTCTTGTATGCTTGGTTCTATAAGCCCACAAAGCATCATTAAGTCGCATGCTCCAATCCTTTCTTGTTGGATTCACCGTCTTCTCTAGAATGGATTTCACCTCGCGGTTAGACACCTCGGCTTGTCCATTTGTTTGGGGATGATAAGGTGTTGCCATCTTGTGCGACACATTGTACTTCTTCAACAAGCTTTGTAAAATCCTATTTTTGAAGTGAGAACCCCCATCGCTAATTATGGCTCTTGGAATTCCAAACCTTGCAAAAATATTAGCTTGCACAAAATCAAAACCACTTTAGAATCATTAGTTGGGGTGGCCTTAGCTTCCACCCATTTAGAGACATAATCAACAGCAAGTAAGATATAAAAAATTTCATGAGAGTTGACAAAAGGACCCATAAAATCAATACCCCATGTAATACCCAGTCCAATTTTTAAGGGTATTTTTGTATATTGATAAAAGGGTAATTTCATAATTTAGTATACTTAGATTATCTCAGCGAACTTGTGCTTGATCAAGGACGTTGTTAATATATTTTTACTAATTGATTAGATTTGATTGATTTTAACAAGAATATAATTAATTGATGGAGCTTGACATGTAACATGTTGACATTTGTGAAACTTGATAATTAATTATATTAACAAAAATAAAAAATTTGTTTTGCATGAGCTTATGAATGTCTTCAGAATTTATTTTTGGAAAGTGTGTACATATTATTAGGTGTCACTCTATAAATATAAATAATATAATTAAGTATTGATTATATTTTTGGTAATGTTTTAAATTCGTTAATTTAATTATAAAAATTATTATTGCTAGTTGTCACTTGAGGTGAAAATGAAAATAAATAGTTTTGCATGTCACTATATTATTGGTTGTTGATTGATTATTTGGTAATGTAAATAAAGAAAAATCGCTTTCCTTAGTTGTCACGGTTAGTGATTAATGGATTTTTTGCATGGATTTTTTGCATGGATTTTAAATTGGAAAATTTGAACTATTTTGGTAACTTAATAGTTTGTGCTCTAGCTAATTCAAAATGTGAAACTAAAAATCTTAATTATATTTATTGACTTGACATGATTAAATATTGAGAATAAATGTGGAATTTATTTTAGATTTGAGAAAGAAGGAAATATATAATTTTTGAAATTATGCTTAGGTGTATGAATGGTAGATTTTGATAAAATGGAAATAACATTAATTAAGAAATTTATTTAGTGTTAGGATGGAAAGAATATCTTTGTTATTAAGCAAGATGCTTTATTATTTATAAGAAAACAAAAACAAAAGATTATTACTTGATATTTTTGATATTTTGAGAATCCATGGAAGACGATTATTTCGTTTAGAAAACAGAAAAGTTTTGTCACTAGATAAAATAGGGAATAGTATTGGAGATGATTATTTTGGTATTGAGGATGGTGAAACATAGTGGTTATAAAGTTAATAGCTTGTATTTTCATAGCTTCTGGATCTTGCAATTTGAGGTAGGCGCAACACAGTCAAAAACCTTCTTTTTATTTAAGTTTCTTTTAATTAAATTTATTTTGCAAGTTTTCATTAATATATGAATGAATGATAATCGATGTTGTGAGTATGATTATGAATGTTGGGCTGCGGTCCATAGATTGTGATTCTTAAAAACAACTTTGATGGGATACGAGATATCCTTGGGAACGGTTTTGTTTCCCTAAACCCACGTGGGGCTCCCCCGGCGAGCGGATTGATTGAATTTATTGTTGTTTATGGATGAGGTGTTTCCATGTGTTTGCGGTGTTGTTAATCATGTTAGATGTTTTTAAAATGAATTGAAAAATATTGCATAAAATGTTTTGTTGCTTCTTTGCCTACTGGGTGTCACAACTCACGTCGTATTATGACAAAAATTCCAGATTTGATGCGTGACAAGGGAGTTGATCAACTTGGAGCCTAGAGAATGATTAAAGATGTCTAAAGTTATCATTTATGCCTAAAATTCTATTTTAAGATGTAATTAATCTTAGTTTGAATGCTGTAAAAATATTGTATGATGTTTAGTTGACTGATCTTCATTTTAAATTATCAATATGTTTAGATATGATTATTTTTGTAATAAATGTAAAACATCTTAAGGGACATTTGATAAAATTTATAGAATTTTCTGAGTTGTATAACTATTTTTAAAATAATTCTTTATACGAGTGTTAAATCCAGAAAAATATCTGACTGTTTTAAATGTCTTATAAAAATCCTAATTAAAAGCTATGATATATTGGTTTTTAGATGTTAGTGTCCACAGAGGAAATCATCATCTATGTTTTTTTCTTTCTAAAATGACAGGACTCATCCAATTTTGAGTTGTGCGCGATTTAATATAATTTTTCTAAAACAGAGTGTCACAGTTTTGAATTTCTGCAGTTGCTAGTCAACTACATGTTTGACCGTGGTCTTAGGCAACTAAACTTAATCTAAAAATTATGGAAAATTGATATATAATAATAGTTTCAATCAGTACTGTATCCGTATAATTATCATAAATTTTGGAACTCGTATGAATCCTGTAAAATTCTAGGAATCTACCTAGGTCTGTTTTCAGTTGTACAATTTGGTGTTGTAATAGTTACTTATTAATTAAATCATAAAACATGAACGGTATTGATTTTTTATTTGTGAACCAAAATGTGTTTTTTTCTAAGTAAAATTCTAAATCAACGGTTAGATTTTCCTAAATAATTTTTCTAAGTTTTCCGCCGCGATAAAAATATTAATTTGAGCATGGATTAAATTAGCCCAAATGAATTACTTAAAGAGCTTGGGCTTAGTAGCCGGATTCGACTATGGTATCGAAGTAGCACTTCGGGTTTTCGGGCATGGATCCTGCGATCCGGGCCCGAAAACGGTGTTACAATTTGGTATCGTAGCAACGATTAGATCCTTCGGGAACTAGTTGTTGCGCAAAAAATTAACAAATCTTAATCTTGTTGTGATTTTCTCTTTTAGGATAATATGTTTGGTTGCTATGTTATTCTAAATTTTCTGGACGAAAATTCTTTAAGTGGGTAAGGTTGTAATACCCAGTCAATTTTTAAGGGTATTTTTGTATATTGATAAAAGGGTAATTTCATAATTTAGTATACTTAGATTATCTCAATGAACTAGTGCTTGATCAAGGACGTTGTTAATATATTTTTACTAATTGATTAGATTTGATTGATTTTAACAAGAATATAATTAATTGATGGAGCTTGACATGTAACATGTTGACATTTGTGAAACTTGATAATTAATTATATTAACAAAAATACAAAATTTATTTTGCATGAGCTTATGAATGTCTTCTAATTTATTTTTGGAAAGTGTTTACATATTATTAGGTGTCACTTTATAAATATAAATAATATAATTAAGTATTGATTATATTTTTGGTAATGTTTTAAATTCGTTAATTTAATTATAAGAATTATTATTGCTAGTTGTCACTTGAGGTGAAAATGAAAATAAATAGTTTTGCATGTCACTATATTATTGGTTGTTGATTGATTATTTGGTAAATGTAAATAAAGAAAAAATCGCTTTCCTTAGTTGTCACGGTTAGTGATTAATGGAATTTTGCATGGATTTTAAATTGGAAAATTTGAACTATTTTTGGTAACTTAATAGTTTGTGCTCTAGCTAATTCAAAATGTGAAACTAAAAATCTTAATTATATTTATTGACTTGACATGATTAAATATTGAGAATAAATGTGGAATTTATTTTAGATTTGAGAAAGAAGGAAGTATATATATAATTTTCAAATTATGGTTAGGTGTATGAATGGTAGATTTTGATAAAATGGTAATAACATTAATTAAGAAATTTATTTAGTGTTAGGATGGAAAGAATATCTTTGTTATTAAGCAAGATGCTTTATTATTTATAAGAAAACAAAACAAAAGATTATTATTAGAGGTGCTTGATATTTTGGGAGAAGCCATGGAAGACGATTATGTCGTTTAGAAAACAGAAAAGTATTGTCACTAGATAAAATAGGGAATAGTATTGGAGATGATTATTTTGGTATTGAGGATGGTGAAACATAGTGGTTATAAAGTTAATAGCTTGTATTTTCATAGCTTCGGATCTTGCAATTTGAGGTAGGCGCAACACAATCAAAAACCTTCTTTTTATTTAAGTTTCTTTTAATTAAATTTATTTTGTAAGTTTTCATTAATATATGAATGATAATCGATGTTGTGAGTATGATTATGAATGTTGGGTGCATGGTCCATAGATTGTGATTCTTAAAAACAACTTTGATGGGATACGAGATATCCTTGGGAACGGTTTTGTTTCCCTAAACCCACGTGGGGCTCCCCGCGGCGAGCGGATTGATTGAATTTATTGTTGTTTATGGATGAGGTGTTTCCATGTGTTTGCGGTGTTGTTAATCATGTTAGATGTTTTTAAAATGAATTGAAAAATATTGCATAAAATGTTTTGTTGCTTCTTTGCCTCACTGGGTGTCACAACTCACGTCGTATTATGACAAAAATTCCGTTTTGATGCGTGACAAGGAGTTGATCAACTTGGAGCCTAGAGAATGATTAGAGATGTCTAAAGTTATCATTTATGCCTAAAATTCTATTTTAAGATGTAATTAATCTTAGTTTGAATGTTGTAAAATATTGTATGATGTTTAGTTGACTGATCTTCATTTTAAATTATCAATATGTTTAGATATGATTATTTTTGTAATAAATGTAAAACATCTTAAGGGACATTTGATAAAATTTATAGAATTTTCTGAGTTGTATAACTATTTTTAAAATAATTCTTTATACGAGTGTTAAATCCAGAAAATATCTGACTGTTTTAAATGTCTTATAAAAATCCTAATTAAAAGCTATGATATATTGGTTTTTAGATGTTAGTGTCCACAGAGGAAATCATCATCTATGTTTTTTTCTTTCTAAAATGACAGGACTCATCCAATTTTGAGTTGTGCGCGATTTAATATAATTTTTCTAAAACAGAGTGTCACAGTTTTGAATTTCTGCAGTGCTAGTCAACTACATGTTTGACCGTGGTCTTAGGCAACTAAAATTAATCTAAAAATTATGGAAAATTGATATATAATAATAGTTTCAATCAGTACTGTATCCGTATAATTATCATAAATTTTGGAACTCGTATGAATCCTGTAAAATTCTAGGAATCTACCTAGGTCTGTTTTCAGTTGTACAATTTGGTGTTGTAATAGTTACTTATTAATTAAATCATAAAACATGAACGGTATTGATATTTTTATTTGTGAACCAAAATGTGTTTTGTTTCCGGTGGATGAAAATTTAAATCAACAAAAATAATTTTTCTAAGTATTCCTCTGCGATAAAAATATTAATTTGAGCATAAATTAAATTAGCCCAAATGAATTACTTAAAGAGCTTGGGCTTAGTAGCCGGCTTCGCTATGGTATCCAAGTAGCACTTCGGGTTTTCGGGCATGGATCCCAGATCCGGCCCGAAAATCGGGTGTTACAATTTGGTATCGTGAGCAACGATTAGATCCTTGGGGAACTAGTTGTTGCAAACAATTAACAAATCTTAATCTTGTTGTGATTTTCTCTTTTAGGATAATATGTTTGGTTGTTATGTTATTCAAAATTTTCGGGACGAAAATTCTTTAAGTGGGTAAGGTTGTAATACCCAGTCCAATTTTTAAGGGTATTTTTGTATATTGATAAAAGGGTAATTTCATAATTTAGTATACTTAGATTATCTCAGCGAACTAGTGCTTGATCAAGGACGTTGTTAATATATTTTTACTAATTGATTAGATTTGATTGATTTTAACAAGAATATAATTAATTGATGGAGCTTGACATGTAACATGTTGACATTTGTGAAACTTGATAATTAATTATATTAACAAAAATACAAAATTTGTTTTGCATGAGCTTATGAATGTCTTCTAATTTATTTTTGGAAAGTGTGTATATATTATTAGGTGTCACTTTATAAATATAAATAATATAATTAAGTATTGATTATATTTTTGGTAATGTTTTAAATTCGTTAATTTAATTATAAGAATTATTATTGCTAGTTGTCACTTGAGGTGAAAATGAAAATAAATAGTTTTGCATGTCACTATATTATTGGTTGTTGATTGATTATTTGGTAAATGTAAATAAAGAAAATCGCTTTCCTTAGTTGTCACGGTTAGTGATTAATGGAATTTTGCATGGATTTTAAATTGGAAAATTTGAACTATTTTTGGTAACTTAATAGTTTGTGCTCTAGCTAATTCAAAATGTGAAACTAAAAATCTTAATTATATTTATTGACTTGACATGATTAAATATTGAGAATAAATGTGGAATTTATTTTAGATTTGAGAAAGAAGGAAATATATATAATTTTCAAATTATGGTTAGGTGTATGAATGGTAGATTTTGATAAAATGGTAATAACATTAATTAAGAAATTTATTTAGTGTTAAGATGGAAAGAATATCTTTGTTATTAAGCAAGATGCTTTATTATTTATAAGAAAACAAAAACAAAACAAAAGACTATTACTTGATATTTTGGGAGAAGCCATGGAAGACGATTATGTCGTTTAGAAAACGAGAAAAAGTTTTGTCACTAGATAAAATAGGGAATAGTATGGGAGATGATTATTTTGGTATTGAAGATGGTGAAACATAGTGTCTATAAAGTTAATAGCTTATATTTTCATAGCTTTTGGATCTTGCAATTTGAGGTAGGCGCAACACAATCGAAAACCTTCTTTTTATTTAAGTTTCTTTTAATTAAATTTATTTTGCAAGTTTTCATTAATATATGAATGATAATCGATGTTGTGAGTATGATTATGAATGTTGGGCTGCGGTCCATAGATTGTGATTCTTAAAAACATCTTTGATGGGATACGAGATATCCTTGGGAACGGTTTTGTTTCCCTAAACCCACGTGGGGCTCCCCACAGGGCGGCGGATTGATTGAATTTATTGTTGTTTATGGATGAGGTGTTTCCATGTGTTTGCGGTGTTGTTAATCATGTTGGATGTTTTTAAAATGAATTGAAAAATATTGCATAAAATGTTTTGTTGCTTCTTTGCCTAATGGGTGTCACAACTCACGTCGTATTATGACAAAAATTCCAGATTTGATGCGTGACAAGGTAGTTGATCAACTTGGAGCCTAGAGAATGATTAAGATGTTTAAAGTTATCATTTATGCCTAAAATTCTATTTTAAGATGTAAATAATCTTAGTTTGAATGTTGTAAAAATATTGTATGATGTTTAGTTGACTGATCTTCATTTTAAATTATCAATATGTTTAGATATGATTATTTTTGTAATAAATGTAAAACATCTTAAGGGACATTTGATAAAATTTATAGAATTTTCTGAGTTGTATGACTATTTTTAAAATAATTCTTTATACGAGTGTTAAATCCGAGAAAATATCTGATTGTTTTAAAATGTCTTATAAAAATCCTAATTAAAAGCTATGATATATTGGTTTTTAGATGTTAGTGTCCACAGAGGAAATCATCATCTATGTTTTTTCTTTCTAAAATGACAGGACTCATCCAATTTTGAGTTGTGCGCGATTTAATATAATTTTTCTAAAACAGAGTGTCACAGTTTTGAATTTCTGCAGTGCTAGTCAACTACATGTTTGACCGTGGTCTTAGGCAACTAAAATTAATCTAAAAAATTATGAAAAATTGATATATAATAATAGTTTCAATCAGTACTGTATCCGTATAATTATCATAAATTTTGGAACTCGTATGAATCTTTGTAAAATTCTAGGAATCTACCTAGGTCTGTTTTCAATTGTACAATTTGGTGTTGTAATAGTTACTTATTAATTAAATCATAAAACATGAACGGTATTGATATTTTTATTTATGAACCAAAATGTGTTTTGTTTCCTATGGCTTTAAAATGAGGCTAAATCAACGGTTAGATTTTCCAAAATAATTTTTCTAAGTATTCCTCTGCGATAAAAATATTAATTTGAGCATGAATTAAATTAGCCCAAATGAATTACTAAAGAGCTTGGTCATAGTAGCCGGGCTTCGGCTATGGTATCGAAGTAGCACTTCGGGTTTTCGGGCATGGATCCGGGTAGGATCCGGTCCCGAAAATCGGGGTGTTACACCCCATACATCAAAAACTTCAATAAATTGAATAAAAGTTTGTGGCATTTGATTTCGGGCACCTAGATTGCCTGTTCGCTGGCACCTATCACAAGTTTTACAAAATATATATGCATCCTTAAACAAGGTTGTCCAATAGAAACCGCTTTCAAGTACCTTGTGAGTGGTTCTCTTACTCCCAGAAGGTCCTCCGCAAGCATAGGAGTGACAAAAAGACAAGATAGAATTAAATTCAGATTCGGGAATGCACCTTCTTATTACTTGGTCACTACAATGTTTCCATAAGTATGGATTATCCCATATGTATTGGTTCCCTAACTTCTTAAGTTTGTCCCTCTCAAAGACGAGACAAGTTCTTTGGGATTTTCTTAGAAACCAAGTAATTGACAATATCGGCATACCATGGTTCTCCAAAGGCAATTGAGAATAGTTGCTCATCCGGGAAACTTTCACGCAATAGGATAGCTTCCTTGTCCACAGCAAGACGGCTCAAGTGATCCGCAACGGTGTTCTCAATTCCTTTCTTGTCCTTGATTTCGATATCAAACTCTTGCAAGAGTAAAATCCATCGTATGAGCCTCGGTTTCTCTTCTTTCTTCATTAGCAAGTACCTAAGTCTTTGCATGATCGAAAAGACAACAACTTTTGTACCAATTAGATAAGAGCAAAACTTTTCCAAAGCAAAAACAATGGCTAACAACTCTTTTTCGTGGTTGTGTAGTTTTGTTGGGCCTCATTTAACGTTCTAGAAGCATAATAAATAGCATGAGGTATCTTCCCAACACGTTGCCCAAGCACCACACCAAACGCATAGTCACTTGCATCACACATGAGCTCAAAAGGCTTGCTCCAATCCGGTGGTTTAATGATAGGGGCTGAAATCAAAAGTTCTTTCAAACGATTGAATGTCGCCATGCACTTTTCATCAAAGTTAAAAACCACATCTTTTTGCAATAAGTTACAAAGTGGTGATGCTATCTTGGAAAAATCCTTGATGAATCTACGATAAAAACCTACATGACCAAGAAAAGAGCGTATCTCCCTCACCGTAGTGGTAGGGGTTAAAGCACGAATAAGGTCTATCTTCGATTTATCAACTTCCAAGCCTTTAGAAGATATTATATGGCCTAAAACTATGCCATGAGTTACCATAAAATGGCACTTCTCCCAATTTAGCACAAGGTTTGTTTCAACACATCATTCAAGGATTAGAGACAAATTGTTCAAGCAAAGGTCAAATGAATCACCAAAGACACTAAAATCGTCCATGAACACTTCGATTATGTTTTCAACATATTCTGAAAAGATACTTACCATACACCTTTGAAAGGTAGCTGGAGCATTGCACAAGCCAAAAGGCATCCTTGTATAAGAAAAAGTACCGAAAGGACAAGTGAAAGTGGTTTTCTCTTGATCCTCCGGTGCTATCACAATTCGATTGTAACCTGAATAGCCATCAAGGAAGCAATAATAAGAGTGTCTAGCTAAATGTTCAAGCATTTGATCAATAAAAGGCAATGGAAAATGATCTTTCCTAGTGGTGGCATTCAATTTCTGTAATCAATACAAACCCTCCAACCGGTTTGCACACGAGTTTAGACAAGTTCTTTCTTATCATTCTCCACCACTGTCCACACGATTTCTTTGGCACTACTTGTACCGGGCTCACCCACTTACTATCGGATATGGGGTAGATAACACCCACTTCCAAAATCTTGAGTATCTCCTTTTTCACAACTTCCATCATGGGAGGGTTCAAACGACGTTGCGCTTCCCTTGTAGGCTTTGCATCGTCCTCCAAACGTATCTTGTGCATACAAACTAGCGGGGCTTATACCCTTGATATCGGTAATTGTCCATCCTATGGCCGTCTTGTACTTCCTTAGCACCCTTAGAAGTTTTTGCTCTGTAATTCACTAAGCTTATTAGAAATAATCACAGGTAACTCTTCATTATCACCCAAGTACAAGTACTTTAGGTGATCGGGAAGAGGTTTCAATTCTAACTTTGGAGATTTAACAATTGAAGGTACAAGCTTTTCATCACTGCATGGTAAAGAAATAAAAGAGATATTATGAGTTTCCTAGGCATCCTTGTAGTGAATTAAGATCACCAAGGGCTTCCTTGACTTCATTACCACACTCTACACCGTTATCCATGGATGTAGTTAACACGGTTTCCAAAGCATCATCACCATTTAATTCAAACATTTGTTGTGCCAATGTATCCATAACATCAATGGAGAAACAAGAGTGGACATCACTAGGATATCTCATCGTCTCGAAAATGTTGAAACGTATTGTTTCTCCATCAAACTCCATAGTTAGCGTTCCCTTATCCACATCAATAATGGTTTTCGCCGTTTTCATGAAGGGACGCCCAAGTATCAATGGAAGAGACGAATCCGGTGAACCTTCATTCATCTCTAACACACAAAAGTAAGCTGGAAAGACAAGTTGATTAACCTGCACAAGAACATACTCAACAATACCCATTGGGTAGACATTAGAGCGATCGGCTAATTGCAATACAATTTCAGCCTTTTTAAGAGGACCAAGATCAAGTGAATTATACATTGATGCAGGGCATAACATTAACGGATGCACCTAAATCCAACATAGCTTTGTTAAATGTTGTGTTACCAATTGTGACGGGAATGTCAAAACTACCGGATCCTTGCACCTAAGTGGGAGTTTGTGTTGTAATATTTCCAAGCATTCTCCCCCACACTAAGCACTTCATTACCTTTGAGCCTTTGCTTATTGGTACACAAGTCCTTCAACACCTTTGCATACTTTGGAACTTGCTTAATAGCATCAATGAGTGGTATGTTCACATGGATTTTTTTTTAACGTCTAAAATCTCCTTTTCTAGTTCCACCTTCTTAAAACTTGCAAATCTGCGAGGGAAAGGTAAAGGAGGAACATAAGTAGAAACGGAGTTTTAGAGTTAGGAATAGGTACTTCGAAGTTTGGAGAGAATCCTCAATCTTCTCCTCCAAAACAGGTTCCTTTGGTGTTTCCACCTTGCCCGAATCGCAACTTCGGGTTGCACAAGTTGTGTACCACTTCTCAACGTAATAGCATTGACACCCTCTTTTGGGTTCATAGGTTGAGAAGGGAGTTTCCCACTATTTTGTGCCTTCAATTGGTTCAACTCAATAGCCATGGAGCCCATTTGTGTCTGCAACTCCTTGATATCACTCTTAGTTTCCTGCTGACTTTCTTTAAACATGGTGGAAATGCCTTGCATCATTGTTTGAAGCTTTGAATCGATATCGAACCTTGATTTTGCATTGATTGTTGTGCTTGTGGTTGCTGAAATTGTTGTTGTTGTGGTTAAAATCCACTCGGACGGTTGAAAGTAGGTTGTTGGACTGCACCTTGCTTGTTGGCATAGCTAAAATTGGGGTGATCTCTTCATCCCGGATTGTAAGTGTTGGAGTAGGGATCATACCTTCTTTGTTGATTTGGAAAGACCGCATTAGCTTTCTCGTCTTCATAAGCTTGAGAGGAACTTGGTATCACTTCTGCGGCCGCAACTTGTTGCATCATTCTTGTCATGTTACCCATTTGTTGACAAAGTTCCTCGACCTCGCTCACTTCATTTAATTTCCTAAGAAGCACATCCGAACCACGACTCAAAAACTTTGGGAGTTTGTTGCCATGTTTTCAATCAACTCTCTAGCTTGTGCCACCGTCTTTGCTCACTAGTGCACCACCACCCGCAGCACAAGAAGATTCCTATCACTTGATTGGAGTCCTTCATAGAAGTATTGGATGATCATAAATTTGTAGTTGCAGGAAATCCCACACTACACCCCTCACTATATTTTGGTTAATTAGTCCATTGAAAGTTGTATAATTGAGAATGTTTATTGATTAATTTCATGAGTTGTTTACACAGGAAGAGTAAGATTACACTTAACAAGTAAAACACTCTTAAACTTTCTCTCTCCTAATGACTTGCCCAACAATTCCAAAAGATCTCTCCTCACAATGACTCACTCAACCCTTTATATAGGGCGATACATAGTGGATGACGGCTAATCTATCCTTTTATTTCGAAATGTTCCGCGAAGTGTCGCAGATGTACAAACATTTATTCTCGCGACACTTCTTAACCCTCGCCCGGGTTCCATGTCTTTCTCGTTTGTTTTGTGTGTCGTTATTCATCGCGTCATTTATTTTAGTTGTCTGCGACTGCCTCGCGACGTCGCTGTTTATTAACCCCGCGAGCCCTGCACATTGCGATATTATGATCCTACATCTTGCCTCTTTTTCCTTGAATATTGCTTGAAGAGCGATTTTTAAGGAAAAATCTGTTGTTGTAAATATCTTTGGTCTTCGCTGATGAAGGAACGAAAGCGTAAGAATACCGTACTTGAAAAGTACGTACTTGCCTCTATTCTTTTGCGATGTTAAGTTTTGCGTCTCCTGTCTCTCCTCATACTTTTCTTGCGAAGGGAAGAATATCATGAGAGCGAGTCTTTTATTCGCTTGCGATCGCTTATCTTTATCTCGTTTCAATTCCGTGATACGCTTTTAACCATTAAAGCCGTTTTTCGACACGTCTCTTCCAACCGTTTATTCTTGACCGTTCATGTCTCTTCTCGCATTAATTGACCTCGTTTTTCTCGAGGATCTTTTTTCCTATATATAGTTTTCTTTTCCCCTCCTTTTCATTCTTTAGTTTCTCTCGCAACTTCTTTGATTTTCTCCTTCCGCAATTTGCGCTCCTGCTACTGCAAATCTTCTCCCTGCTACTGCAAATCTTCTCTTCGTCTTTTCTAGCATCGATCTTAACCTTTAACCTCTCATCCATTCCCATACTGATAATGGCTGCCATTAGTCGTGCATACAAAGCTTCTTTTGATGAAGTTCAACAGAAGTTGCTCGAGAAGGGTTTCACTCTATCGACCATTCCTGATCAAGAACCCTCATCCATTCTTTCTGCAAGATTATTTTCTGATCATCAATGTGATGATCAAAGGATTATCGTCTCGCTAGGTCAGCTTCTCGCGGGACTTCCCATTCCCTTATACGATCCAGAGTTGCCTCTATTTTATGAAATCTTGGCCCATGAAAAATTCTCTCGGCCGTTTATCGGTTGAGTGGCGATTGCATTCGCCTAATGCTTGAATTCGCGAATCGTGGCGCCGGCAAAGGATCTTTATACTCTACTACTTGTTAGACACCCCGATTTCAAAGACTTGGAAATATCTCGCAGAGAAGTACACCGTAGAAAACTTTTTGAAAATTATTCATTCAAGATAAAGATGGTTAATGCGAAGTCTCATTTGGGGCATTCGCCCGAAAAGAAGGATAATGTCTCTGAGGATAAATTGCTCATGCAGGATATTGATTGGCACCCGGGTAATAATACTACTCCTCGCCACTCCAAAGATGAGAAATGGTGGGTTGTACCCTTGTTTTTAAATGGTCCTTATATCGCGGGCTCGCACGTTCTTCCTGCGAATCTCGCAGGGTATCATCCTTGGGAGTTCAAATGGCCTGATAAAGCAAATGAGGTATGTTTCCCATTTTAAACCTTGCCTTTGCAACTTTCTTTTTTCATATGTTGAGTTTGTATAATTTTTCGGATCGCTAAGTTGAGAAAAAGTACAAGGATAATCCGTTGGAGAGTACTCGACCATACTTCGATCGCTTACGAGTGAAGTAAGAAACACTTCCTTTGTTATTTGAAACAATATTGTTGTCTCTCGTTTCTTATCTTTAACCGTATGCGAAGGTTGGAGTTGAAGAAGTCAGAGCCGCGAAGGGTAAAAGTAAGGGCAAACTGTCGCTCGCAAGAATAAATCTTCGCTCCACTAACTAAAAAGCGAAAGATTCAATCTTCTTCTCGCCTTAACTCAAACTCGAGTCTTCTGATGAGGATGACCATGATTCGAATCGCTCTCTCGCTACAGGGACCCCGTTAACTGGTTCTTCTATGGGTCAATTGTCTAGTATCTTCTCGATTCTTTCCAAGGAATGGGAGATGCTCCCCTAGCCTCTCTCTCGCGGAACTCTCGCAAACGTGTGCAATGCCACTCTCACCGGAGGGCAATGATTCTTTCAATGGAGTCTCTAGAACTATGTCTCCCGACTTCTTGAATGCGCTTGGATCCTTGGTATGTATACAATCATATCTCCCCATTGACTTTATATTGTTGTATATGTATTAACACTTTTTCTATCTTCTTTCATAGGTTGGAAGGTCTTCTTTGTAGTTGCCTCGGATCTTGAGAGAAGACGCAACAATCTTGAGAAGAAGAATTCGCAATTGAGCAAGAAGATTCGAGAATTGAGACAAGTCACAACGTTATCTCGCGATAAAGACGAGACGATTCAAAAGTTAAATACCGAACTTGACTCCCAAAAAGAGAGGGTATCCACCCTTCAAAATGCTAATCAAAGAACTTTATGGTATAATATTTTGCCTTCTTTTATTATTTTTATTTTATTGGTCGCGTATTGCCACCTAACTTATTACTTTCGCAGACGTATATAATCTCTCCGATGAGGCTATTCTTCTCCATACATTTCCTGAACCTATGGATAATAACCTTCTTCTCGCTCATCTCAACACTTCTTTAAGTAGTTCTTCGAACAAAATTAACTCTCTTTCATTAGATGAACTTCAGACCAAATATCGCCTTTTAGAGATTGAACATAGATCCGGTTTAAGTGCGGCCAACCAATTTAAACAAATGTTTCTTGAGTCTCGTAAAGAAATCAAAATTTTGAGGAAGAAAATTAGTGATCATATAGATGACAAAGACCGCATTGCTAACAATGGTGCTCAAGCATTAGCAACATTTCAAAATCTCTTCTTGAGCTACAAATTGAGCGAGATGAATTGCTTCGCCGAATTCCTTACTTAGTGAGCGAGAAGATCGATTCGTTCGCTCCTTGTTATAAATAATGATGATGAATTCGCACGGGCTGCGAAAGTTTTAGATAACGCCGTAAATAACCTAGGTGTTGATGTTAGTCTTCACGCCGAGCATACTTCCTTGGTTAAAGATATGATATCCGACGAGAAGGTTGCTTATTATACCTTCTTCGCTTCTTATTTCCGTAATATTGCTTGTAAATTGTTAACTTGTTGTTTCTTATTTGCGAGAATCCGAGAAGAGGCTTCGTGTTAGAATTAGAGAGCTTGAGTCTGAAAAAGAACAACTCGCCGGAATTTTCCAAATGAGAATTGAAGAACTCGAAACCGAAAAAACAAATTCGCAAAGAATCTCTTCCTTCGCGAGAATAAATATTCCAAGTTGAAGAAACAATTTCTAACGACAAATGGAGAACTTTAACAATGATGCTTTTTCGCTTTCGCAATAGAGGCATGGAGTATGTTTGTAAGGACCACAATATCCCTCTCGCATTCATATCCCGGCTCCTTGAAAAGGTTCCCGAGAATCCGCCTGTCTCGACACGTTTCGATAGCGAGGCTGGCGAAGAAGAAAATTCTCGATGAGAATAATCGATCAAGAATCGATGAAGAAGAAGAATCGCCAAAGAAATAACTTTTTTCGTTTTCTTTCTCTGCTTGTAGTATCTGTACATTTCTGTATCCTTATTATAATGTATTTCTTGGATTTTTCTCCTCTGAATTCAATCTTCAGTCCCCTTTTTTGGTAGTTCTTCCTTGTAATATAATTGATTAACATTATTGATGTATAATTCTTTCATCAGAAGATGAATAACAATATTTCATCTTTTCCATTCCCATACTTGCCTCTGTTATTCTTCTTCAGATGGAAGATTTTAGTTGTCATCATGTATTTTGTTGGTTATTAATTGTATAGCCGCGACGAGATCGCAGGTATCTTTATGAATCGAGGATTCTATCTCTTTTTGCTGCGACAAGGTCGCAGGCCGCCTCTACACTTTCATGCAAAGGCCCATTGACCTTGCCTTATCATTTTGTGTGGTCTTCCAAGTTAGACCTCCCTAATTAGAGGTCCTCCCCTGCCACCGTTTATTGCGACAAAATCGCAGGACGTCTTTACACTTGTATGTAAAGACCCATTGATCTTGCCTTATCATTTTTCAAGTATTTTTGCCTCTGCAGGATGTTTTGGTTGCAACAATATGACAGGCCTAGATATCCTTGCGAATATAAAGTCCTATGACATTGCCGTCTTGCGACGAAATCGCAGGACGTCCGTACACTTTCATGTAAAGACCCATTGATCTTGCCTTACCCTCGCGTTAGTATTATTGCCTCTGCAGGATCATTGCACAAATATGACAAGCCTAAGTCTCCTTGCGAAAACAAAGCCTCATGACATTTGCGTCTGTTTTGACACCCCCCTAATGGAGAGTGTCGCCCTATCATCTCCCCCGGTTGCCCCTTCAAGGAGGCGAAACATCGGCCATACAAGACTAGCTCCTCCCATCCTAGGTCTTAACAACAACCAGGTTGTTTTCGCAGCCTCTTATCCTTTATACCTATATGGTTTATAGTTACGAGACTGCACCCTAAGTGGAGTTTTCTTCGGGCGAGTGCAACGCATGCCAAGACTTGCCAAGAATGGCCAGTGGTAGGTTCATCCATCCCGGCACTCGGCTCAACCGTGTACCTCGGCGCCTTGAGCATACATCGACTCCTAGGAAGAGACCCTCGGTCGCCCAACCAGGGTATAACCTACATATATAGTTGGGAATCCAAGGTACCTCTTCCGGATAGGCTTTCATGGGCCCCAAATTTTCATGGCTCGAGCTTCGGGAGCGGTGTAACCTTCCCCCGAGCCACGGCGAGAGATACCCCTTATATGACGCACTTTAGGTCTTACATTTGCCTCTTACGAAATGTTATTCGCGAACTAGGGTGTACGCCATAAAGGTTCGTCCCATTCATTTGCGCATTTATATTTGTTAAATCATTCAATCATTCATGTTTCATTATTTGTCGATATTTGTTTGCGAAGTATTCGCACAAATTGTTTCACTTGTTGTATTTCACTTTTCTTTCTTAGTCGAATCCTCATTTTATTCTTGGCTGCGAGATTCTCGCACATCATTACTCCAGCTCCTGCTTTTGTTGATTATTCACTTCTTATGCCTTTTGTTCCTCATATCTTTTGCTCTTCCATTATCATAACACTCACCTGTCTCTTGATATTCACCTCGCGGGGTATGTTCAGTCCTTGCTTCTATAGCATCCACCATCAGTTTTTCCTTTCTCTGTTCATTTTTCACATGTTGCTTCCAACCCTTTCTTTTGGCATTTCTTTCTTCGCAGCTTTCTATATCGACCTCATGACATTGTTGCGATTCTTTCCAATCTCCTTGTATGATACCAATGCCATTTGGGTGTGGAAATTTTATGCATTGATGGTATGTTGAGGCGACCCCAAAATTTCATGAAGCCATGGCCTCCCAATTAGTGCATTATACGGGATTCCACGTCAACCACACGAATAAAACATCGCTTGACAATCCTTGTAAAGGTATTCTCATGTGAACCTCTCCTTTGGCTTGTTTGCGGTGCCATTAAAGCCATATATCTTGTATGTCGAGGGGATCAAATCCTCGTCCTTTCCTCCCATCGTCTTATAGGTATGGTAAAAAAGTATATTCACCGAACTTCCAGTATCGATCAGGATTCGGTTGATCGCCCAACAAGCTTCTCGCTTCATCATCTTCTCCATCAATCGGTCTTGGGTTAATCTCTAGTTTCACCACCAACGGGCTATCATGTGTTTCTCTCCTTTTGGTACTTCATCTCGGAGAAAGAAATAGTCTTCAACTGCCACTTTTCTAACTGCGTCGTTCTCGCCAGACTCATTATTTCTTTATCATTAGCATCTCTCGCGAAGACTCTACTGAGCACGTTGTCATGAAAATCTTCGATGGTGCGATATGAGTGGATGATAGAGTTGCAGTTCAAATTCTTAGCTTTTGTTCCTACTTCTATCACAAACGTTTCCTTTCCTTTCGCTGACACTGTTCTGTGCATTTCTGGTGGTGGTGGTAATGTCTGGCTTGTTTCTCCTCCCTTTAGAAAGTGATTCAGTTTCCCCTGATCAATCATCCTGAGAATAATTCTCTTTATGTTTCTACAATCGTTTGTTTGATGCCCATGGAAGCGATGGTAAGAACAAAACTCATGACTTCTATCGCCTGGTGGTGGTTCCATTCCAACGTTCCAAGGTGCTGGTACATTTTCCATCACAAGTATAGCTTCCCAGATCTTTTCAACGCTAGCATTCAGTGGAGGCATCTTAATCTGCTCCCATATTGTTCTATGACTTCTCTGCCCTCCACGGTTATTTTGCCTTCGTCCACCATAAGTTTCTTGCACATGATCCAGCCTCTGAATCTTATTATTGCCATTACGGTTGTAATAGTTCCTTTCACGTTCAAACTCTTCTTGATCATGGCTTCCCATAGCTACGATCTTCTCGCATTCCTCATCGCTTTTCCTAGCTTGCTCAGTCCTTGCGAAGTGCTCGCCACTGTATTTATGAATTGAGGTAACAAACTTGCATTCGCGGCGTTAGAGCTTGTGTTCGCGACTGGATAAGAATTCATTTCATTTTGTCTTTCTTCTAAGGCAATATATTCTTCCTGTAATTCTCGCAGTTCTGCCATTGTGATTGTATTTTTGATTCTAAAAATTTGAATGTATAACAAGTTAGTTGCGAAGAGAGCATTCACAAATGAGAGTATGAGATATCTCTCCTCAACCCGTCCTGCCATTTCGCTACACATGGTCCTCCATCTTACCGTCAATTGCCTTAAGCTCTCGCCAATCCTTTGTTTCAACCCGAATACATCTTCAATACCTGGTCGCGAGGTGTTATTACTTATGTATGCTCCCAGGAATGTGGCTTGTAAATGGTTAAATGATGTGATTGTGTTCCTTGGCAGACCTTCAAACCACTTTAGTGCTTCTCCTATTAAGCTTGATGCGAAATATTTGCACAATATGGCATCATGATTCTCCCATTGTAACATACATCTCATATAAGCCTTAATATGTTGTATCGCACAAAGTTGTTCCATCAAAGATGTTGGTTAATGCGGTAGATTACACTTAGGAGGTATTCCTCCCATCTGTACTTCTAGCGTGAAGGGATTCTTCGCGGCTTCTGCAATGGCTTCGTCTAACTGTCTCCTTCCTCCTTCCCTTCTACTATTCAGTAATCCTCTCATTTCAGCCAGTTCTCTTAGGATTTGTGCATTTGCCTCAGAATTTGATTCTACTGGTCTTTTGAGCTCTGCTTCTCTCCTTCTTCGCTCGTGCCTATTTTGACCTTCCTGCTCGTTATTTTCTCCTCTTCTTTCCTCGCGACGCTCTTCTTCGTTCCTTTCGTCAATTCGCACGCCATTATATCGGTTGTTCTCTCTTCTTGGTTGCCTCTCAGCTCTCATCATCTGCACCCTCTCATATTCTTCATTAATATTTCTATTGGTACGATTTTGTTCCCTCCTTCTCTCGCGGTTGTCATGGTTATTCTCACGGATTACTTCTTCCATCTCTTGATTTTCCATTTCTGTTCTCATTCTTTCTCTTTTTTATGAGCTAGTCGCGCTTGTTCAATGTAGTGTCTCTCAATGTCATCTTCGATCTCTCGGTTTCTTCTCAATTCTTCTCTCCCATGCAAGATTATTCTCCCTTCAAAGCAGGGGTCATTCGGTTCTTGGAGTTGCATGTTTCCTTGATTTTCCCTATTCCGCTCATTTTGAAGATTTTCTGGCCGAGGAATATAACGATCTTCTATTTCTCCTCTTCTCTCGCCATGCTCTATATTCGGATTTTGTGTTTCTCCATTGGTGCTTTCGTTGGTAAAACTCTCCTTCTTTCTTCTCCATTCGATCTTGAACTTGATCTCACGCTACTTCTAGATCTCCTATTTTGCAACCTCATATTTTCCATTCTCAATTCATGATTCTGTCTTGTCAAGTTTGCTCGTTCCTCTGCCTCTAGCCGTCTCTCCTCGTGTATTGTTTGTCTCAATCTTTCTAATGCGCTATTTCTTCGTTACTGGATTCATTTCTCCATTCATTTCTTGCTCTCCTCCTCCTTGTCCATTGTCCACCAACCGCTCGCTCCTCTTCTCTCTCGTCTTCGAATCGATCTCCAAGTATGTACACTTACTCTATCATAATCCTCTGCCGTGTTTGCTACCGGGGGAAATTGGTGGCTGATTTTGATCTTCTCCATCATTTCTCCTATTCATCCTTGATGATTCTCCCTGTTTCATTCCTCCTTTCTCCAAAAGTCTTCCACTTCTTCTTACAATCGTTGGTTGTCCTTGTACATTTCTTCTTCTAGCCATTTTTCTTTTCTAATGAATTCTTGAGTATCTTCTCCAAATCCTTTTTCTGTTAATCCAAATTCCTTCCAATTTCTACGTCAATCTCTGCACAGTCCCTGTTTCTAGCGCATATGTAGTTGCAGGAAATCCCACACTACACCCCTCACTATATTTTGGTTAATTAGTCCATTGAAAGTTGTATAATTGAGAATGTTTATTGATTAATTTCATGAGTTGTTTACACAGGAAGAGTAAGATTACACTTAACAAGTAAAACACTCTTAAACTTTCTCTCTCCTAATGACTTGCCCAACAATTCCAAAAAGATCTCTCCCTCACAACAGACTCACTCAACCCTTTATATAGGGCGATACATAGTGGATGACAGCTAATCTATCCTTTTATTTCGGAAATGTTCCGCGAAGTGTCGCAGATGTACAAACATTTATTCTCGCGACACTTTAACCTCGCCCCTGGTTCCATGTCTTTCGCATGTTTTGTGTGTCGTTATTCATCGCGTCATTTATTTTAGTTGTCTGCGACTGCCTCGCGACGTCGCTGTTTATTAACCCCGCGAGCCCTGCACATTGCGATATTATGATCCTACAATAGCATCACTGAATTGGTGGTGAGGGCAGCTTGCCACCAATCTCTTGTATCGTTCCCAACATTCATATAAGGATTCTCCCACATTTTGCTTCATCCCACAAATCTCCTTGCAAATTTGAGTAGCCTTTGATGCAGAAAAATATCTCTCTAAAAGAGTTTCTTCACCCATTCCATGTCGTGACACTTCCTAAGGCAAATAGTACAACCAATCCTTAGCACTATCCATCAAAGAGAAACGAAAAACTTTCAACATTTCACCATCCGCCTCAACATCCGCTAGAAGCATGGACATGACAATGGTGTGGAAGTCCATAAGATGCTTGTTTGGGTCTTCATTCACCATGCCATGGAACTTTGGTAATTATCTAAGCAACCCCGGCTTGATCTCAAAAGTAGAGTTTGTTTGAATACACCCCTGTTGTGTATCAAGCCTATGAGAAGCCAAGTCCTTGAGTGTACGATTTGCGTCACCCAGTGTTTCTTCTGCTTTAACTTGTGGTTCGTCTACGAATGGAACCTCTTGTTCTCCTTCTAGTTGTAACTCTTCTCCCACTTCTAACTCTTGATCTTCTGTTGTGTCTTGACATGGTTGGAGTAGTGTGCCTCTTCGAGTAGCTATCCCGCACCTTGGGTAGTTCCAATCTTTAGAAGCCAGGGATTAGGTACCTGAAAACAATTCTTGCAAACAAGTGAGAAACAAGACAAGAAACAAAAAGCAAAGATAAAAGCAAAAATTATAAAAAAGAAACTAAAAACTTAATAACAAGTCAGTATGCCTCCACAAGAACGGCGCCAAAATTTGACCGGTCGTCACCGAGCAAAAATAATTTCACTTTCTCACTCTACTAAATATAAATGAAGTACGTGATAAGAAAGAGTTCGTATCCACAAGAGGCAATTGTTGTTATAAAATTTCGGTTTCTAAAGTAACCAAGGGGGATTTTTGTTTTATCTAAGCAATAAAAGTAATTGAAAGCAATAAAATAATTTGAATAATCAATAAGGAGAAGATATTGGTCACAGGATAGTATCATTCACAAACATGTATTTTCATCAATGATTAGAATTGATAATTTAATCTCTCATTTACTAAAAGTCATAGGATACCTTGATCGCAAGAATATCCCGCTAATTCCCTGATTTCATCACAACCACATTAAAAGATGCATATGTGAATTCTTCCTAGAAATCAACCTAAAGTGTAAAAGCACAATTAAGTTTAACTCCCTCAAAGCACTAAGTTCTATGGAATAAGACTAATCAAGGCAATCAAACGTGTAAGCGCACTAATTCAATTTAACCAAGGTTATGATTCATATGCAATTATAAAGATGTATCACTACAAGTAATAACCACACTATGCTACTTAGAATCAGGGATAAACAACTATTTCGTATTGAAAACCCTAATCTAGCAATAGAGATGAATGTAAATCGGATTGATTCCGGACTCAACCAAACAAACAATCAAATCATATGACAATATTAATAATGAATCATAAACAATAAAGTATTGAGACAAAACTAATTCATAGATTTAAATAACATGTTGAGAAATCAACTTTATCCCATAACTAATAATATGTGTTTAGCTACTCATAGCTATGGAGTTCATCATAAAAATATTAATTGAATAGAAGAAGATGAACAAAAGCAAACCCTAGTAGCGTAAACAAAAGCGGCTCTCTCCAAGTTCCAAGAATAATACATGATAAAAGTTGTAGAAATCTTTCCTTTAAATAGCTTTGCTTTCCAAAATTAGGTCAAGTCTCAAAGGTCCAATAGATAGAAGTCCACCAAGCCCATATGTGAGAAAAACCCATGTAGAAAATATGCCCCAAAACTGTCATTTGAAAATCGGTATTATGGCCGGAAATCGGCCGGAGAAGTGACCGGAAGAGAGCTCAGGTGACCGGCAAAGTCCAACCGGTCACCGGTCAAATGAGTCAACCGAGTCAACTCAGCAAAAGACACTGAGTCAAACCGGGTCATATGAGTCAGATAAGAGTCAGCTGTCTAGTCAGACAAATCAGATCTGAGTCACCTTGGCCTAGGCCATTTGCACTCTTGCACAGACTATTAGGAGTGATGCATCATCATGGCGCTTCATTCCTTCTCAGTACCATCTTGCAGCTCCAACTTTCCATTTGTCCCAGAACCCATCACTCACCGCTCCATCTTTCTCCACCAACTCTTCACCAACGCAACAGCCATTCACTAGCTTGTCCTCCTTACAGCCTCTGATCCATGACAAGAACCATATCCAATCTGCAGCTTCTCCTGCATCTGCAGTTTCTCATACACAGCAGCAAGAAAATCTCCCAAGCTCTGTCCATGTCTTCTCAACTTCCATGCCATCCCTTCTCATTAGTCTCAGTTGCTTCCACTGCCGCAACCCATCTCGATCAGCGGTTAAATCTCTCGGCCAATCACCAGCCCATGACCTACAATTGCGCTTCACAAGAAAACCAACACCACCGGTGCATCTTCTTGAGCATCAGTTTCATCTCCAATGCATCTGCAACCACAACTTCAATCAAGGCAACAGATACCACCAGAATCCTCCTCCATTTAATTCATCTCAGACCCATGACTACAGCAAAACTCCATCTTCTTCCATATGATTCAACCACCTTGTGCTCAATTCACCGACAGAGTTTCATCACTTGAACCACTATGAAGTGCGAGCATCAGCAATACCAATAACTCCACCAGTTCCTCACAAAGAACTGCATTCAATTACCACGCACTTTCTCACCGAATCTTCTCGAACAACTCATTTTCATGTCTGCCGGCAGCAAACACAAGGCCTTCCCCGCAATGCCAACACCGACTCGAGCATATCTTCCACTTCAACATTCTCCGGTTCCATAGCATCACAGTCAACCCCATGCAAATCACCATTAGCACCAGCAACAGCCCATTATCATCATAGCACTACCCCAGATCAGTTTCACTGCAACTTCTTGTGATCTGACCACCTGAGCTGCACCTCCACAAAACATGCCGCACAAACCATTCACCATCTCGATCATATGCATCTCGCACCCGCACCAACTCCTTCGTTCCAACAAATAGAGCTCAGCTCCATTGCAACACAAAGACACCATTTGTAGTAACTCCACCATCGCATAATGCCACATTACCTCATCGCTACCGCAACATTCTTCATAGGCTGCGATAACAACAATCACCCATTGCGTCCATTCGATTCACTCCTTGTAGCATCATCATCTCGGGCATTCAACAACAACACCAAATTTCTAGATTCACTAAGACCACAGTGTGCAGACCTCCACCACTCCTCATAGCAACAACTGCAGTCCTTGCCTTCAATGCATTGCATCACATTCCTCAGAATCTCTCGGATCAAACCCATCCACCAGTTCGGACTTAACAACATGACCAACCGCCTTCTCAAATTCCATCTATGTTCATTCTATTCACCATTTGCACCCGAACCAGCAACTCTCCACCCCGAATCACCATTTGAGTCACAATTTCACAACCAACACCCTTGACTCGCAACTTAAAACCTAGCATTCATCTAAGCCCTAACCAACTTCGTAAATCCATTAACTTGTATCCTCAAGAGCAATTGAAGGCAACCCCTTCTTTGTATTTCAAATCATGAGTTTCAACATCTCAGACTTCATTTCTTCAATCACCACCTTCAGATTCAAGTGATTGCAGTTCACCTGATCTTCTTCACTATCTCCAGAACCAGCATCAGTACCATCTTAAGCTGCACCTAAACTCAATGCCAACAACACCATCAGTTATTGCACTTTCAAAACCGGCACCTCCAGATTCATTTCCACTGACCCATTCAAGCTAACCTCAGCCTTCGCCATCACCGGCTCTCTACTTCACTCCCTCAGAATCTTCCATCTCCATCTCGAACTCAAAGACCATACTCAGAGCTCCATCATTTGAGAACTGACGACATAAACAACACTCTCGCCTTGACTGATTCACAACCAAACCCATATTGCATCTGAATTCAACCTCCACCAAGCATTCTACACTTCAACACAACCTAAAACCTAATTCAAGGAAAACCCAACTCCAATTCCTTGCTGTTAATACCGATAACACCTCAAATCCTTGTAAATCGATCTCCTTCTTTCAATTCAGTTGCCTGCAAATACAAGAGAGAAATACTGTTTGGAAACCCATTTTAATCTTCTCATTTCAATCACCAGATTTTAGCAGAACCCTAAATCGACTTCAGATCTCTTTCATTCTAAGCAGCAAACATCAAACCCCTCTTTAATTTGTCACTAATTATGTAGCTTCTCAATCTTCTCCAATTAGCTATAAACATCAACAGCAGAAACCCTTGTTTCTTCCCTGAATTATCAGCTTCAAATTCTGTCAAAATCACCATAGATTCGAACCCTAGACTGTTACTCCGCCATCATTGAACAACATCAAATTCAGTTCTTCATCATCTTCCCTGCTTTCAATTCTGCTCAAACCCTAACGTTATCTATTACAAAATAAAACCCAAATTTTTCACAAATTAACTGCGCCAGTCTTGAAATCAAAGATACCCATCACTAATCTCATCAATACTTCCCTAATCTCTTCATTAAAAACTCTTTGCTTCTCGATCTCGTAGTGGCCAGTGACAATCCCATCTCTAACTGTTCTTCTCTGCTACAATTGAAACCCTAATTCGCGTCCTATCTGATCTTGTTATTGTGAATTCAAATCCATTCAAACCCTTGAACATCAAACAATTTCTCCCTTTCAAATCAAACAATCATCATCAGCCATCGCCCTTAACAGAGTTCTTCTCGACCTCTGAAGCCGCCATTCATACAGACACAAAGGAGAAATAAAAGAGAAATGATTTTCTCTGATTCTTGAGTTTTGGTAGTAACTGAAATTGCTATATGCACCCAGCTTCCTGATGTAGGCCACCTAGTTATCATTGGCACCATCGGTTCCGGAATCGACTTCTGTTTTCTTTCTTGTTCAGCTGTCAGTTGTGGGAAACTAACAGTTCATTCTTCACCCGTGAATTGACCTTTTAGCGCTTTTTGCTCCAAATGAATGATTTTTCCTTCTTTTGCTCCTAATGACTCCATTGCACCTATAAGACTCAAAATCAAACATAAGATATATAATTTACAAGAAAACTCACAAAGAAAGCATAAACAATAGATAAATATCAAGGTGTTTTAGACACCTATCAATGGAGACTCGGTTGATTTTCCATCCACTAATTTGTTAAATCCTTCAACTGATTGCACGACTTGCTCACATTCTCATCGTGTGTATGAACACACGTGCCGTGAGACCGCCGAGACCAAAACCCTAGTTAATATCCCCCATGTGACATGATTGATGTCTCGTGTGATTGTGGAATCTGCAAGGCAGACGTGTATTTAGTTAGTCAGTTGCTGACTTCATGGGACGATGAGTCCTTGTATTGTTTATTCGAACATGGTTTGGAAATGTTCTGAGACTCATTAATTGAACATGTCTGTTGAGACAGATATGATGTGTGAATAAGTTAACGTGAGAAAATATTGCTCATTTGATGAATTGTTGAATATTGATAGTCGAACCAATATTCTTTGATTTGAGCAAGTATTGCTCATCTGAGCAAATATTGCTCGTTTAATGAATTATGGTAGCATGGCCAAATAAAATATTAAATCAGAATGCTAGCAATTGAACCGAGTATGATAAATAAAATGTTGATCACGGGATCAACGTAAAATTATTAGCGTTTGAATCTGGAATTATTAACCTTGGACTCAAAACCCTAATTTGAGCAATTGATTATTTATTGATGGTTTATTGAGAATTAACCACAGAAAAGGAGGGACCGGATACATGGGATTATGAGTCGACCATGTAGTGCCCAGATGCTCATGTGAGCAAATATTAAGATCTCTGCAGACCAGTTAATTTGTTGATGAAAGGATGATTAAATGTGGTTTAATCATTTATTCGAAAAATGCTCGTCCAAGCCTTAGGTGATAAAACCTAATTAATTATGAAGAGATGAGGGACCGACCAAGGGACCATAAAACTGGCCCTAGGTGTTCATGGGATCAAAATGATGATCGTTCCATGAAGTCCCAAGTTGTTTGGAAGAGTTTTGGACATAATACGTGTGATTGTGCAAATTGGGTCAAATCATGAGAATACGTGGGACCGGCTTCTTGCAAGCCAAAGAGCCAACCTTGGTCGGTCAAGGTAACATGCTCACGCCACCAAAGTGTCCGTATGTTAATTCTCGAGAATTTTGATATTTCCCGAGATGTGCATTTGAGTAATCATTTGAGAAAATATGAAGAAATCAGGTTTTTGGATTTAAATCACAAAACTTCATGAGATGAAGGAAGAATAATAAAAAGTGAGGGAATCATGAAGTGTGGGACCGGCCATGGCCAAGGCATGATCGGCCGGCCAAGGAGCTTGGTTCCACACGTTTTTCCCAATTTTCATAATATTTTCATAATTTTAGGAAATATGATAAAACCAAGGAATTTGTTAAAACCAAGGAGTTTTTGTTGAAATCAAGGAGTTTCCATGAGATGAAGGGAACAAAAATATTAATAATAATAAAATAAGGGCATGGGACCGGCTTGAGCATGGTTGGCCGGCTAGGGCCCGGTCCCGTGAGTTTTCCCTTATTTTATGTATTATTTCATGATTTGGAGTTTTCATAATTTGAAGGAAACATCATGACATCAAGGAATTTCATGGGATTAAGGAAACATGAAAAATATAATAATAATAAAATAGGGCGTGTGGGGCCAGCTAGGGCATGACCGGACGGCTATGGCCCGGTCCCACGGGTTTCCCTAATTTTATATTATTTTTCATGGGATCAAGGAAATATCATGAGTGTTGATGGGTGAAAACTACTCCTGCAGAATTTGGTAATTTGGGGTGTGGATGAGGAATGAATCTAAACCCTAAACAAATGCATCTTTACGCGATGAGTGCTTGTAGATTCGAGAGATCAATGCAAAGTCCTACCTAAACCAAGAAATGGCCGTTCCAGGACTTGTTTCGGTCACAAAGTGAAGGAGATGGAGTTGATCTTAGGGAGGGAAAGGTGAAGAAGATGTTGAGATTGTGAAGGTGTTGGCTTGCTTATGACTTGTGACGAAAAATGAGCAAAGCTTACGGTTAATGTAAGGTGTTTGAACTCAATGGTGTTTGATTTTCTGTCTTGTTTGAACTTGTGTTTGTTGTTTGAAATAGGGCGGAGAACCTATTTATACAAGTCATTGAGCCTCATTCACGTCTCTCGTGGGAAGTGGAGGAAGTGGAGTGATGGAGTAGTGGAGTTGTGCGTTGGTGATACACGACCGCCTTGCCCACTTCTCCTGTTCATCTCTAACCGTCCATGACTTCCTAACACGTTCTTGTGATGGCGCGTTACACGCCGCACGTTGTAAACCGCCGCACCAATACCCCAAAGATGTATCCCCGCTTTGTGACATGATTGATGTCCGAATGTGCGGATCGTGGATCCACGAAAGATAGCATGTAATGCTGAATTGAATAATCTGCGTTATTCGTAAAGTCGATACTTGTGAAGTATCGTGTGTATTTTATGCAGTGTATCGCATTGTGGTGTGGTAAAGTGATGGGTAATGACGCCTCACTAACCAAATAACTCCCGACTGTGGTTGTATAACCAAGTCGGTGAAGTTGAACGGATGAGATGATGTTTGAGACACTCATCTCGGACCGTTAATGAATACTAGGGTTTTTGAAGAGGTGCGCAAGCATCACTCTTCAGCTTGGTCGAAACCAAGCACGGGAAGGGCTTTGGAGAGGACCGACCGGTCATGCATGTTGATGGCATGCCGGTGTACACGTCCTTGTCTCACTTTCCCAAGAAGGCGCGATCTAGGCCACTCAAATTGACCGGACAACAGTGGTTGAGATCGGTTTGACAGCAGAAATTTCTTACCGCAAAGGAGTTGATAACCGCGTGATATTCCCGAAGACGCGTTCCAAGACAACCATCCTTGGTCGGTCTTGGTCGATCACTCCAACGTGTAGGTGGTAGGTTGATGTTCACACCTATACCGAATATCCCATGAAAACGTGATCTAAGCCATTCAAATCATCCTATGAAGTTGAGCGGTCGAGATCAATTTGCAATTTGGGAAGTGTAACCACGCATGTTTGGGCGGGCGTTTTGGATTAGCCGGGCATGATATGCCTTGGCCGACCGCATGAGGAGATAGATGGGCCCACGGTGATCATGCTGGTATGACTGGCCCTTGCTTAATCTAATCTGTGACCCTCCATTCGTACTCGAGAAGATGGACGCTGCGTGATGGATTGAAACCCTAATTTGGCTTTCAAAGCCGTGGCGCCACCTCTTGTTTGGGTGACGATTTTGTCACGGCCAAACCTTGTTGGTCTTGACCGACCGGGTCAAGTGTGTAGGCGGTCTCACGGTGATCGTGTTGACATGCTCGGGCCCTTTGAGTCTACATCTAGACCCTCCATCTATACCTACAAAGATGGATGGTTGAGACTACTTTGCAACATATGTAATATGCCGCAAACCCTAATTTAGGTTTTCCGTCATAATGCTTGGTATGAACGGTTTTATTTTGGCAAGCTAAGGCCGGTGGCCGACCATGCGGGTCGGCCGTGGGTATTCCATACCTGCTTGGGGGTGATGGAAATTGATCTCGGGTCATCCAATCATGCTTACGGAGTTGGATGATCGCGATCGAGATCATATCCGAGACCGATACGGTCAAGTCCGGATGCTCAATCGGGCTAGTATAACACACCGAGAGGGGCTCAATCGGGCTAGTATAACACACCGAGAGGGGCTCAATCGGGCTAGTATAACACACCGAGAGGGCTCGGGCTAGTATAACACACCGAGAATCAGCCTGTACGGTATTTCGTACATGGTTTCATTATAGTGCTTGGAGGTTCGTGTTACTCTATATGAGTAACACTCAGTCATCATGCCACACTGATAATGAGTACAGGAAATACAAGGCTGATATGAAATCCACAGAATGGGACTGTTGCTACAAGTTCCATTCTTGGTGAATCAAGTGAGGGAGTAAGATGTCAGCGCATGATTTTCTTTGGTTTTTACAAATATAACCTTAAACGAAAATCCACCATCAACATTAAGTCCCCTGCCTAGCACATAATGGTTACACTATTGTGTGGTAGGCATGAGATGGTGACAGTTAAAGATAAAACTTATGAGGAAAAGTTAGATGTTACCCGGGAGGGACGGGTCATCCCGTCCTTGGAGTATGTCACGTTCAAAAGGCATATAGGAGAGTGTTTCCCTAGTATGATGTCGGCCTTGCTCGGTTTCGATCGACCTTGCTATGCCTGCTTCGGTCGAGGGGCTATTGCGCCCGCTTCACTCGATCGTGGGGTTGTGCCTAATCGACGGACCGCTGCACCCGCTTCGTTCGTGGGGCTACTGCGCCGCTTGATCGAATGTGGGCTTGTTGTGTCTCGATTGAACGTGAGTCTCACCCACATACGCCGACAGACTTGAAACTTGTACTGGTCTTGAAACTTGTACCGGTCTTGAAATCAACACCGACTAAAATTTGTACCGGACTAAAATTTGTACTGACTTGAATGGTGTTTGGACCGCCATTGTGTGCTCCGATGTGAGTCGTGTGTCTTGCCGTGTGACTACATCTCTCCCCGTATTTTCATACAAGTTCTAACTCCTGTCTTTTATTTCATTGTGGAAGAAAAGAATCCCTCATTGAGATGTCTTCGGAGATAATGCCGGGTGCCAAGTCGAGGTGTTGAAAGCTTCAAAGATATGCCGAACATTGATGATGAGTTGTTCACCGCGCCTTTTCAACTATAGGAAAATATCTGCTCCACAAGATAACTCTTCTCCTATCGACTTTTAGGTTTTTCATGCTCCTGAGCCCTTATGAAGGATGGATGAGACGTATGTTGAGCAATGAGTACATCAAAGATAACTTGACCGGAGCGCATATTATTGATGCGGCTTGAGTGTTGAAACGCCCTCGAGAGGATGTTAAAGTGGTTTCGATGCGACCGTTGAGGTAGGTCCTGGAGAGAGTGTTGAAGAAGGATTCTCAAGCGAACGTGGGTCTCGGAGAGAGCGTTGCGGCGGCTCTTGAATAGACCATTGAAGCAGCCTTCATTGGAGGGAGCGTTGAAGTGGCTTCCTCTTCGCCTCGATTACCCTTGCGAATCCATGATTCTTGACTCGACCATCTTTCTCATGTCAAGAAGTCCTTGATCGATCGTGAAGGAACTTCATGCCGAGCCTCGACCCCCAAGCGTGGTTTACATGGTTTGTCCGTAGTGGTTGTTGTCGAGCCAGTGTATGGAATACCTTGGACGTTGTTTCATCATTGTGGGATTCGTGCACGTGGTACCGGAGTTGGAGTTGATGGACGCGCATGATGTTGTATCTTGGTGGTTTTCCTCTTGCTACTTCAAGGAACTCAAGCAGTATAGGTGAATGTTGTATCGCCTATTGGTGAGATATATGCCCCTACAAACATTATGAGGCTCTTTCCTAAACAGGCCTGGGTTCTTTCTATCGGGGCATATGTTGTTGTAGATGAGCGTTCAACAGCTCCAGAGGATGACCAAAAGCGCGGATTCTCCAATATAGCGTGATAGACATGTACCGCTGTCTGATAAAGTGACTCACCCGGATCTTGTTCGACCACCGTCTGATAGAGTAACTCGCCCGGATCTCTCTCGATATGACGGTTGGACATCGTTATCTTCTTGAGGCTGCTCCCTTGAGGTATCGGCTCCAGTGGAAGATTACCGTCATAGAGCGGTTATACGTTGAACCGGCACTCTTTAAACCAAATGGCAAAGATGGTATAATAAAAATTTCCGAGAGGAGTTCTAAAAGATATCTTACTTGCATCATGCTCGTACATCCTTATCCTGTTTGTAGCCGCTACATCCATCCATGGAGGAGAACATGCCGTGTCCGCTGGTTGTATCTATTAACATGTCGATGTTAGGCAGAGGAGGATCGTTTTGAGCAAAGACTGTTCAAGTCTCTCAAGTCTATGCAAGACTCCGATCTATCCATTTTCTTCATGTATGAACTACAACTCGTTTAACCGACTTGGATACAGGTTATGACATGTATATGATGGGTGACCAATTTTCATCCGGCATTTCTTCATATCTCCAAGCAAATATGTCCTCGGTACTCTTTGAGAAGTTGCACGAGCTTCGTGCGTTTATCCGTACACAAGGTTGAGCTGATGGAGATAGGCCTAGGAGATTCCTCAACGATTTCAATTTCATCAGTTGTAGAGTTGGTGCCATCTTGCAGCTGTTGTGGAGCATCTAGCACTTGCTCTTGTGGTTCGTTGTTGTTGTAGCATTCCATTAGGTGGAGAGACTGGGTAACAGTCTCCTCTGCTGATAATGGCAATCTTGCGATACCGTTTTCCTTTCTGGTCACGACTCGCCATAAAAGTTCGTTCCTCCTCGTGTGAACGTGGGTTGTGGCTTCACAAAGATGGAGAAGAATGCTTTGTCGGCAAAGATGCATCGTGGGTACTAGCCCTCAATGATGCAAGTCGGTCTTCTTCCCCGAATTGATGCCCACATGGGGAGTGGGATGCAACGAACTTGTTTGATTCTTTCCACGGAGCTTCTCCCGTATGTGCTGGTTTGGTTTCCCTCGAAGTCCGTCATTGTGGTAGGCTTCCGTACGACCTTGCCTGGGAGAGCCTTGGATGTCCTGAGAATCTTGAGAGTAATGAAGACGACCCTTATCTACACAGGATCGTCTTGAACTCTGAATCCTTGATGCGTGCGGTGACATGTAGTTCACTGGTCGTGACCTTCCTCCTCGGTTGATAGCAGCAAAACGCCTCCGCGCGCCGATTCTTTGAGAGATGTGAAAGTTTGCATAAACTTTCCACTAGAGAAACCGCTTCCCGATCCACCGGCCTCTCGGTTCATAGTGAAACTATTGACTTGAGGAAGATCGTTGTGAGGATCACCCCAGTGTAGGAGCCTCCATGACAGACCGCTCATATCCGATGTCGCTTCTTTGATCGGGTCCATGTAGGTCCGTGCCATTGAAGTACCTTCTCCGGTGCGTTGAATTCATTCCTTGTTGGCTCCGTGGGCTGTTGCGGGTCATGTGGAAATCGATCGCTTAATGTCTTAAGAAAAGTGAGTACCTCTTTCCGAGTTTCGGCCATATCCGTTTGAGTCTTGACAAGAACTTCCCGCTTTCCATCAAGTCTGCAATAATGGGAGATGGTCCTCCTCTCGCCTCCGGTTCCTCGTCCCGATGAAGGATTGGAAGTTGTTGCTCGTGACTACCGGAGGTGTTACACTTGATGAGATGCCGGACTTGCAGCTGCTCTGCTCTGGTGATGGGAGGTGTTGTAATATCACCGCCGAGTGATCGAATTGAACGTTCCCATCCTCTCGTACTCACGTGTTACTTGATTGATCTCTCCTTCCTCAAGCGTTTCTTCACGGTTCGACAAGGGTCTTGAGATGTAAATCTTCCAGCAGGATCCGTAAGATGCAGGCTCCATTTCTTTATCCGATAGACGTTGTAGTACTCCTGACAAGTCCTCTCCTCTCGTGGAGTTGCCTCGGTTCTTCATTGTTGACTGGACCATGTTGTTCATCTTTCCCGAGTCTCCCGGGCTCTTTTTTCCTCTCCACCGGTAAAGGTGTGACTCCCGGCTAAGGATTCAAACGTTTCTTGCACCGCCTGAGTAGATGCACGCCGACCCTTCTTGTAATTGTGATGTTATATCATTCAAAAGGCGGAATGTTTCGCTCTACCTTCCGGTGATACCGCTTGATTTGCCAAGACATCCTCCAAAGATTCTAACTATACTTCCCATGATATCCGAACCACATGTTGTTTCGGATACATTGCGAGATGGAAACCGAAAAATTGAGAATTCAATTTTGTGCAACCGAGAGATCAACCTCCCACCGTGGTCGCCAATTGTTTATGGGTGAAAACTACTCCCGCAGAATTTGGTAATTTGGGGTGTGGATGAGGAATGAATCTAAACCCTAAACAAATGCACTTTAAGCGATGAGTGCTTGTAGATTCGAGAGATCAATTTGTGCAAGTCCGTCCTAAACCAAGAAATGGCCGTTCCTGACTTGTTTCTGGTCACAAAGTGAAGGAGATGGAGTTGATCTTAGGGAGGGAAGCGAAGAAGGTGTTGAGATTGTGAAGGTGTTGGCTTGCTTATGACTTGTGACAAAAATGAGCAGCTTACGGTAATGTAAGGAGGCTTGAACACAATGGTGTTGATTTTCTGTCTTGTTTGAACTTGTGTTGTTGTTTGAAATAGGTGGAGAACCTATTTATACAAGTCATTGAGCCTCATTCACGTCTCTCGTGGGAAGTGGAGGAAGTGGAATAATGGAGTAGTGGAGTTGTGCGGTGATACGACCAGTCTTGCCCACTTCTCCCCTGCTTCATCTCTAACCGTCCATGACTTCCTAACACGTTCTTGTGATGGCGCGTTGCACGCCGCACGCTGTAAACCGCCAAACCAATACCCCGATGTATCCCCCGTTTGTGACATGATTGATGTCCTGAATGTGCGATCGTGGATCCACGAAAGATAGCATGTAATTTCAATTGAATAACTTTGTTATTCGTAAAGTCGATACTTGTGAAGTATCGTGTGTATTTTATGCATCGCGCATTGTGGTGTGGTAAAGTGATGGGTAATGACGCCTCACTAACCAAATAACTCCCGACCAGGGTTGTATAACCAAGTCAGGTGAAGTTGAACGGATGAGATGATGTTTGAGACACTCATCTCGCGACCGTTAAATGAATACTAGGGTTTTTGAAGAGGTGCGCAAGCATCACTCTTCACTTGGTCGAAACCAAGCATGGGAAGGGCTTTGGAGAGGACCGACCGGCCATGCATGTTGATGGCATGCCGGTGTACACGTCCATGTCTCACTTTCCCAAGAAGGCGCGATCTAGGCCACTCAAATTGACCCAGACAGAGTTGAGTGGTTGAGATCGGTTTGGCGTAAATTTCTTACCGCAAAGGAGTTGATAACCGCGTGATATTCCCGCACGCGTTCCAAGACAACCGTCCTTGGTCGGTCTTGGTCGATCACTCCAGCGTGTAGGTGGTAGGTTGATGTTCACACATATACCTGATTATCCCATGAAAACGTGATCTAAGCCATTCAAATCATCCGGTGAAGTTGAGCGGTCGAGATCAATTTGCAATTTGGGAAGTGTAACCACGCATGTTTGGGCGGGCGTTTTGGATTAGCCGGGCATGATATGCCTTGGCCGACCACATGAGGAGATAGATGGGCCCACGGTGATCATGCTGGTATGACTGGACTGCTTTAATCTAATCTGTGACCCTCCATTCGTGCCCGGAGAAGATGGACGCGCGTGATGGCTTGAAACCCTAATTTGGCTTTCAAAGCCGTGCGCCACCTCTTGTTTGGGTGACGATTTTGTCACGGCCAAACCTTGCTGGTCTTGACCGATCGGTCAAGTGTGTAGGCGGTCTCACGGTGATCGTGTTGACATGCTCCGGGCCCTTTGAGTCTACATCTAGACCCTCCATCTATACTGCGAAGATGGATGGTTGAGACTACTTTGCAACATATGTAATATGTCGCAAAACCCTAATTTAGGGTTTTCCGTCATAATGCTTGGTATGAACGGTTTTCTTTTGGCAAGCTAAGGCGATGGCCGACCATGTGGGTCGGCCGTGGGTATTCCATACCTGCTTGGGGGTGATGGAAATTGATCTCGGGGTCATCCAATCATGCTTACGGAGTTGGATGATCATGATCGAATCATATCCGGAGACCGATACAGTCAAGTCCGGATGCTCAATCGGGCTAGTATAACACACCGAGAGGGGCTCAATCGGGCTAGTATAACACACCGAGAGGGGCTCAATCGGGCTAGTATAACACACCGAGAGGGCTCGGGCTAGTATAACACACCGAGAATCACCCTGTACGGGTATTTCGTACATGGTTTCATTATAGTGCTTGGAGGTTCGTGTTACTCTGTAAGAGTAACACTCGGTCATCATGCCACACCGATAATGAAGTACGGAAATACAAGGTCGATATGAAATTCCACGAGAATGGGACCGTTGCTACAAGTTCCATTCTTGGTGAATCAAGTGAGGGAGTATCCAACACTTATAGATGGCTTTATCTTTTATAAGATGTCAGCGCATGATTTTCTCTCTGGTTTTTACAAATATAACCTTAAACGAAAATCCACCATCAACAAGAGCATATTATGTAACTTATTTTCGTGGACCCGATTCAGTGCGACTCGACGCAACTTAATAACGTGGCCCCGAATTTTTTAGACCCCTGCATTAAGCCTTGCGGATTTCTCAGCCTCGCTTTGTGGGCAGAGCCAACTACGCCCATTTTTGGGCTTGGTCAACGATCTTGTTTCTTTGATATCTCCTTCATACGACGTCTGAATTGGATGATTTTTGTCTCGTTGCGATCGTATTTTAATATCCTACAACATGAAGGTAAAACATTTACACTTGGAGATGAATATTTTTGGACCAACCACGTCATCAACATGTTAATATAGCGTCTTTGACCGGGTGCCACATCTGCCAGTTCCTTCCATACAAGTTGTCATATTAGCAACTTGCCATCATATTAGTAGAAGTTGCACCACATCAGCTGCTCCTGCCCCAGCAACAATCTATTTCTCGACTTACTCCACATGCAAATTTGTTTATTCGATAACTTCTTCATCGTACGACCAAAATGAAGAATTTTTGGCTCGTTGCGATCGCATATCAATTTCCAACAACATGGTGGTGCAATTTCAACGTTTTAAAAAAATAAATATTTTCTGAGATTGGAGCGGCGATATCGAAGAGGGGCGAATTTTTCACCATATGAAGCCATAACGAAATCCTCAAAGATTGATGTTGTGTTGATTTAAGTCCACAACGTGAAATGTTCGCGCTAGTTGTGTAGATTTTCAAATCTCGAGACACTTATGTTCGATGATGACCATTCTCACTACCAAATTGATCGAGTTATTCTGTCTGCCCTCGGCAATCGCAATCCAGATTGATCAATCATAGATCCCCTTTTCGCATAATTACTACAGTCCAGTTGATCCAGCTGATATAGTCCAGTTCCTCAACAATACTGCAGTCCAGTTGATCGAGCGTCTGTAGTCTAGTTCCCTTAAAATCTTTAGTCCAGTTGATCGAACTGCCGCAGTCATTTTTCGTAGAATTATTACAGCCCGGTTGATTGAACTGTTGTAGTCAGATTTTCCTCAAAACTATTTCAGCACAGTTTTCCTCGTAATTGCTTCAGTCCAATATGATCGAACTTCTGTAGTTCAGTTTCTCAAAGAATCGTTGATCCCGGTTTTACTTATAAATGTTCTGATTCACCGATCGCACTGCTTTGAAATACAATTCCATGGCAACTGTCTTCAATCCAGTTTTGATTTAACTGGTGCATTCCAGTCCCGCAGAAAAATTTACTTGCTCAGTCAAGCCGAGACGCTTAGGCAACTACACTAGTCATCGCAGCTGGAAAACATCAACATAGCCAGTGGACATCTTAATCACCCTAAAGTCGCAATAACACTTTTAATATGGTACGTATACAATTTACATATTTTCGCATCATTTCATATAATCATGCATACTTTTGTTTCACTGGGATACCTACAACGTGGCGAGCGTTTTCACATGCATGTGCATGTGAAGATGCAGACATCTCAATTCTGCGCGAATCTGGAATAGTGGGATTGGCCCCCTGTGTGAATTCCAGGTAGCAGAAAAACTTTCAACCTCATTCCATGCGCGAGCAATATGCAGCAAGGTTGTGCACCGTTGTGCGAGCATTGAGCAGCATGAAAATCACTATCTTATGGGGGCGAGTTGCATATCACTCCAATGTGGATGACCATCACTTGGGGGCGAGATATGTAACACCTCATAGTCTAAAGTATATCTTTCTGAGCAAGTTGCGTAACACTCCACACGCTTTGGGGCGAGTTACATAGCACCTAAATGTAATGCGGAATTCAGCTTCCGAAAATCAAAACTTCAGGTAACCCAAACTTCTTAATTATCCAACGAGTTATAGGATTAAGAGGTGGCGAGCATACACCCTAATATTTTGACGCAATTGTAGGATCATAATATCGCAACAGACAAGGTTTGCGGGATTAATAAACGACGATGTCGCGAGGGAGTCGCAGGGAGCTAAAATCAACGACGCAATGAATAACGACAGACAAAACATAAAGAAGACGTGAGACCTGGCGAGGGTTAAGAAGTGTCGCGAGAACGAATGTTTGTGCATCTGCGACACTTCGCGGGACATTCTCGAAAATAAAGGATAGCTTAGCTGTCATCCACTATGTATTACCCTATATAAAGGGCTGAGTGAATCTGTGAGAGGGATCCTTTTTTGGGAGAGGAATGGTTAAGCAAGTCATTAGGAGAGAGAAAGTTTAAGAGGGTTTTAATTTCTAAGTGTAATTCTATTCTCCTGTGTAAAACATTTCATGGACTCAATCAATAAATATTCTTGATCTTACATCTTTCAATGGATTAATTAAGCAAAATTGAGTAAGGGGTGTAGTGTGGGATTTCCTGCTACTACATATGCGCTAGAAACAGGGAACGAGCAGAGATTGACGTAGAAAATTGGAAAGAATTTGGATTAACGGAGAAAAGGTTTGGAGAAGATACTCAAAGAATTCATTGGAAAAGAAAAATGGCTAGAAGAAGAAATGTACAAGGGCAACCAACGATTGTAAGAAGAAGTGGGAGACTTGCTGGAGAAATGAGGAATGAAACAGGAGAATCGTCAAGGATGAATATGAGAAACGATGGAGAAGACCAAAACCAGCCACCGATCTCCCCAGTAGCAAACGCGGCTGTGTATTATGATAGAGTAAGTGTACATACTTGGAGGTCTGACTCCGAAGATGAGAGGGAAGAGGAGCAGCAGCTGGTGAACAATGGACAAGGAGAGCAAGGAACGAATGGAGAAATGAATCCAGGAAACGAAGAAATCGCAGCATTAGAAAAGATTGAGACAAACAATACACGAAGAGAGACGGCTAGAGGCGGAGGAACGAGCAAACTTGACAAGACAGTCTCATGAATTGAGGATGGAAAATATGAGGTTGCAAAATAGGAGATCAAGAAGTAGCGTGAGATCAAGTTCAAGATCGAATAGGAAGAAAGAAGGAGAGTTTTACCAACGAAAAGTACCGAGGAAGAAACACAAAATCAAGTACAGAGCATGGCGAGAGAAGAGGAAATGGAAGATCGTTATATTCCTCACCAAAATCTTCAAAATGAGCGGAATAGGGAAAATCAAGGAAACATGCAACTCAAAGGGCCGAATGACCCAAATTTGAAGGAGAATAATCTTGCATGGGAGAGAAGAATTGAGAAGAAACCGAGAGATCGAGGATGACATTGAGAGACACTACATTGAACAAGCGCGATGCTAGCTCGCGAGAGAGAGAAGGATAAGAGCAGAAATGGAAAATCAAGAGATGGAAGAGGCAATCCTAGAGAATAACCATGACAACTCGAACGAAGAAGAGAACAAAATCGTACCAATAGAAATATTAATGAAGAATATGAGAGGGTGCGAGATGAGAGCCGAGAGACAGCCAAGAAGAGAGAACAACCGATATAATGGCGTGCGAATTGACGAAAAGAAACGAAGAAAGAGCGTCGCAGGGAAAGAAGAGAGAAAATAACGCAGCGGGAAGGTCAAAACAGTAACGAGCGAAGAAGGAGAGAGAGGAAGAGCTAAAAAGACCAGAGAATCAAATTCGAGGCAAATGAACAAATCTTAAGAGAACTGGCCAAATGAGAGGATTAATTGAATAGTAGAAGGGAAGGAGGAAGGAAACAATTAGACGAAGCCATCGCGGCTTTTAAGAATCCCTTCACGCTAAGTACGGATGGGAGGAATACCTCCTAAGTGCAATCTACTCCGCATTAACCAACATCTTTGATGGAACAACCTGTGCGGTACAACATATCAAGGCTATATGAGATGTATGTTACAATGGGAGAATCATGATGTTATCTTGTGCAAATATTTCGCATCGGCTTAATAGAGAAGCACTAAAATGGTTTGAAGGTCTGCCAAGGAACACAATCACATCATTTAACCATTTACAAGCCACATTCCTGGGAGCATACATAAGTAACAACTCTTCGCGACTGTGTATTGAAGATGTATTCTGGGTTGAAACAAAGGGTTGGCGAGAGCTTAAGGCAGTTGACAATAAGATGGAGGACCATGTGTGGCGAAACGGCGGGGCAGGTTTGAGGAAAGATATCTCATACTCTCATTTGTGAATGCTCTCTTCGCGACCAACTTGTTATACATTCAAATTTTTAGAATAAAAAATAAAAACACGATGGCAGAAAAGCGAGAATTACAGGAAGAATATATTGCCTTAGAAGAAAGACGGAATGAAATGAAATGAATTTATCCATGCAAACACAAGCTCTAATGTCAGCTGAACGCAAGCTTGTTGCCTCAATTCATAAATACAGGCGAGCACTTCGCAAGGACAAACAAGCAAGGAAAGCGATGAGGGACAAGCAGAAGATAGTAGCCATGGGAAGCCACGATCAAGAAGAGTTTGAGCGAGAAAGGAACTACTACAACTGTAAATAAAGCAATAATAAGATTCCGTGAGGTTAGATCATGTGCAAGAAACTTATGGTGGACGAAGGCAAAATAACCGTGGAGGGCGAGAGAAGTCGCGAATAGTATGGGAAAGAGATTAAGATGCCTCCACCGAATGCTAGTGTGGAAAAGATCCGGAAGCTATACTTGTGATGGAAAATGTACCAAAGACCTTGGAACGTGGAATGGAACCACCGCCAAAGCGATAGAAGTCATGAGTTTTGTTCTTACCATCGCTTCCATGGGCATCAAACAAACGATTGTAGACACATAAAGAGAATTATTCTCGGGATGATTGATCGGGAAAGCTGAATCACTTTCTAAAGGGAGAAGAAACAGGCCGACATTACCACCACCACCAGATGCAGGCGTAACAAATGTCAATGGAAGGAAAGGAAACATTTGTGATAGAAGTTGGAACAAAAGCTAGAAATTTGAACCCAACTTTATCGTCCACTCTATCGCACAATCGAAGATTTTCATGACAGCGTGCTGATGAGAGTCTTTGCGAGAGATGCTAATGATAAAGAAATAATGAGTCTCAAGCGAGAACGACGATTAGAAAAGTGGCAATCAAGACGATTTCTTTCTCTGCAGCATGAAGTGCTAAAAGGAAGAGAAACACATGATAGCCGTTGGTTGTGAAACTAGAGATTAACCCAAAAACCAGCTTGATGGAGAAGATGATGAAGCGAGAAGCTTGTTTGGGCGATCAACCGAATCCTAATCGATACCTAAGTTCGGTGAATATTCTTTTTACCATACTTATAAGACGATGGGAGGAAAGGATGAGGATTTGATCCCCTCAACATACAAGATATATGGCTTTAATGGCACTGCAAAAAGCCAAAGGGAGAGGTTCACATGAGAATACCTCTACAAGGATTATCAATGATGTTTTATTCTGGTGGTTGACGTGGAATCCCCGTATAATGCACTGATTGGGAGGCCATGGCTTCATGAAATCTTGGGGGTCGCGTCAACATACCATCAATGTATAAAATTTCCACATCCAAACGGCATTGGTATTATACAGGAGACTGGAAGGAGTCGCAATGTGTCATGAGGTCGATGTAGAAGTCGAAGAAAGGAATGCCAAAAGAAAGGGTTGGAAGCAACATGTGAGAAATGAATGAGAAAGGAAAACTAATGGTAGATGCTATAGAAGTGAGGACCGAACATATCTCGTGAGGTGAATGCCTGAGACAGGCCAATATTATGATAATAAAGAAGCAAAAGATATGAGGAACAAAAGGCATAAGAAGTGAATAATCAATAAAAGCGAGAATGCAAAGTAGCAATGGTGATGATGACGAGCGAGAATCTCATAGTCAAGAGTAAATGAGAATTCGATTAAGAAAGAAAAGTGAAATACAACAAATGAAACAGACTATGCGAATACTTAAGTAAACAAATATCAACAAATAGTGAAACATGAATGATTGAATGATTTAACAAGTATGAATGAGTAAAAGAATGGGACGAACCTTTATGGCGTACACCCTAGTTCGCGAATAACATTTCGTAAGAGGCAAATGTAAGACCTAAAGTGCGTCATTTAAGGGGTATCTCTCGACATGGCTCGAGGGGAAGGTTACACCCGCTCCCGAAGCCTGAGTCATGAAAATTTGGGGCCCATGAAAGCCTATCCGGGAGAGGTACCTTGGATTCCCAACTATATATATAAGGTTATACCACTGGTTGGGCGACGAGGTCTCTTCCAAGGAGTCGGTGTATGCTCAAGGCGCCGAGGTACGGTTGAGCTGCAGTGCCCGGGATGGATGAACCTACCCTGGCCATTCTTGGCAAGTCTTGGCATATGTTGCACTCACCAAGAAAACTCCACTTAGGGTGCAGTCTCGTAACCATAAACCATATAGGTATAAGGGATAAGAGGCTGCGAAACAATCAAGTTGTTGTTAAGACCCCATGGGAGGAGCTAGTCTTGTATGGCCGATGTTTCGCCTCCTTGAAGGGGCAACCGGGGAGATGATAAGGGCGCGCTCTCCATTAGGGGGAGTGTCAAATGTATTTAAATGTCATAAGGCTATGTTTTCAAGAGAATTTAGGCTCGTCATATTTGTGCAAATGATCCTACAGAGGCAATAATACTAACGCGAGGGTAAGGCGAGATCAATGGGTCTTTACACGAAAGTGTACGGACATCCTAACGATTTAAATGCACGACGGCAATGTCATGGGCAGATGTTCGCAAGGATATCTAGGCCTCGTCATATTGTCGCAACTAAAACATCCTGCAGAGGAAAAAAATACTACTGGAAAATGATAAGGCAAGATCAATGGGTCTTTACATGCAAGTGTAAAGACGTCCTGTGATTTTGTCGCAATGAAAGGTGGCGGGGGGAAGACCTCTAATTAGGGAGGTCTAACTCTAAGACCACACAAAAATGATAAGGCAGGGTCAATGGGCCCTTGCTTGAAAATGTAGGCGGCTTGCGACCTTGTCGCAATGAGAATAGATAAAATACATTTATGAGGATAAGACAAGGCAAGTAGAATTCTTGATCTATGAAGATACTGCGACCTCGTCGCAACAATACATTTCAATAACAATAAAATTATTATCCAACCAAATATATGATGACAACTAAAATCTTCCATCCGAAGATAAATAACCAGAGGCAAGTATGGGAATGGAAAAGTTGGAATATTGTTATTCATCTTCTGGCGAAAGAGTTATACATCAATAATGTTAGCCAATTATATTACAAGGAAGAACTACCAAAAAAGGGGAGTGGAGATTGAATTCAGGGGGGAAAAATCCAATAAGTACACCATAATAAAGATACGAAATGTACGAGATATTACGGGCGGCGAAAGAAAACAAAAAGAGTTATCTCTTTGGTGATTCTTCTCTTTCATCCGATTCTTCTGGTCTTATTATTCTCATCGCGAGAATTTTCTTCTTCGCTAGACTCACTATCGAAACGCCCGAGACAGCGATTCTCAGAACCTTTTCAAGAAGCCGTGGATATGAATGCAGAGGGATATTGTGGTCCTTACAAACATACTCCATGGCTTTATTCATGAACGGGCTTGCATCATTATTAAAGTTCTCCACTTTATCGTTAGAAATTGTTTCTTCAATTTGGAATATTTATTCCCGCCAAGGAGAGACTCTTTCATGAAATGTTCTTTTTCAAATTCAAATTCTTCAATTCTCGCTGGAAAATTCTGGAGTTGTTCTTTTTCGATTCAAGCTCTCTAATTCTAACCCGAAGCCTCTTCTCATTTAACTGCAAATAAGTAACAACAAGTTAATAATTTACAAGCAATACTACGAAGTAAGAAGTGTGAAGGTATAATAAGTAACCTTCTCTATCGGATATCATATCTTTAATCAAGGAAGTATGCTCGGCATGAAGACTAACATCAACACCTAGGTTATTCCTGGCATTATCTAAAACTTTCGCATGTTGTGCGAATTCATCATCACTATTAATAACAAGAAGAAACAAACTTGCTCTTCTCGCCGCTTAAGCATGGTATTCGATGAAGGAGTTCATCTCGTTCGACTTGCACACCAAGAAGAGATTTGTGGAATTACGCTAACGCCCGTGCACCTCACATAGTAATGCGATCGTTCTCATCTATGAGATCACTAATTTTCTTCCTTAAAGTCTTGATTTTCTTCTCGGAATCAAGGTACATTCGTTAAAGCGATTAGTTAAATTTAAACTAGATCTGTGTTCGATCTCTAAGAGATGATATTTGGATTGAAGATCCTTTAATGAAAGGAGGTTAGTTTTATTTGAGGAACTACTTAGAGATTGATTGAGGTGAGCGAAAGAAGGTCATTATCCATAGGTTCGGGAAATGTATGGAGAAGAATAGCCTCATCGGAGAGATTATATACATCTGCAAGAAGGTAATAAGTTAGGTAGCAATATACGACCGATAAAATAGAAATAATAAAAGGAAGTAAAATCTTATACCATAAAGTTCTTTGATTAGCGTTCAAGAGTGGACACCCTATCTCTTTGGGAGTCGAGTTCGGTATTTAACTTTTGAATTCTCTCGTCTTTATCGCAGATGACGTGCAGCCCCTTCAATTTCTAATTCTCGAATCTTCTTGTTCAATTGCGAATTCTTCTTTTCAAGATTGTTGCGTCTTCTCTCTCGAGATCCGAGGCAACTACCAAAGAAGTTCTTCCAACCTATAAAAGAAGATAGAAAAATCATTAATATATATATATTTTTGAAAATTTAAAATTAACAGGGAAATATGACTGCATGCATACCAAAGACCCAAGTGCGTTCAAGAAGTCGGGAGACACGATTCTAGAGGCTCCATTGAAAGAATCATTGCCTTCTAGTAAAGTAGCATTACACACATTTGCGAGAGTCCCGCAAAGAGAAGCTAGGGGAGCATCTCCCATTCCTTGGAAAGTGTCTAAGAAGATGCTAGATAACCGATCCATAGGAGAACCGGCCAATGGAATCTCTTTTAGCGAGAGAGATTTGAATCATGGTCATCTTCATCGAAGATTGAACTTGAGTTAAGGCGAAGAAGATTGAATCTTTCGCTTCTTAGTTAATGGAGCGAAAGATTTATTTTTGCGAACAGCGGTTTTGCCCTTACTTTTAATCTTCATGCAGCTCTACTTCTTCAACTCAACCTTCGATACGGTTAAAGATAAGAAACAGAGGCAACAATATTGTTTCAAATGACAAAGGAAATGTTTCTTACTTCACCCGTGAAGCGATCCAAGTATCGTCGAGTACTCTCCAACGGATTATCCTTGTAGCTTCTTCTCAATTTGGCGATCTGAAAATTTCACAAACTCAAAGCAAATATAAAAAGAAAGTTGCAAAGGCAAGATTTGAAGTGGAAACATACCTCTTTTGCCTTATCGAGGCCATTTGAATTCCCAAGGATGATATCCTGCAAGACTCGCAGAAGAATATGCGAGCCCGCGATATAAGGGCCATTTAAAATCAAGGGTACAACCCACCACTTCTCATCTTTGGGAGTGGCGAGGGAGTAGTATTATTGCCTGGGTGCAGTCAATATCTTGCATGAGCAAATTATCCTCGTGACATTATCCTTCTTTTTCGGGCGAATGCCCTAAACAGAGATTTCGCATTCCTCATCTTTATCACCAATAATTTTCAAAGAAGTTCTCTACAAAGGTACTTCTCAAAGAACTATTTCCAAGTCTGCAAAATTGGGGTGTCTAATGGTGGTAGGGTATAAAGATCCTTTGCACAAACACTACGATTCGCAAACTCAAGCATTAGGCAATGCAATCGCCACTCAATTGATAAAATGTTCTCGAGAGAATTTTTCATGGGCCAAGATTTCATAAATAAAGGCATCTCGGATCGTATAAGGGGAATGGGAAGTCTCGCGAGAAGTCACCATGTGGTCGGCCGTGGGTATTCCATACCGCTAGGGTGATGGAATTGATCTGGGGTCATCCAATCATGCTTACGGAGTTGGATGATCACGATCGAATCATATCCGAGACTCGATACAGCTCAAGTCCCATGCTCAATCGGCTAGTATAACACACCGAGAGGGCTCAATCGGCCTAGTATAACACACCGAGAGGCTCAATCGGGCTAGTATAACACACCGAGAGGTCGGGCTAGTATAACACACCGAGAATCACCTGCGGGGTATTTCGTATACGGTTTCATTATAAGAGCTTGGAGGTTCGTGTTACTCTATATGAGTAACACTCTACTATCATGCCACACTGATAATGAGTACAGAAATATAAGGTCGATATGAAATTCACTGCACGGGACCGTTGCTACAAGTTCCATTCTTGGTGAATCAAGTGAGGGAGTATCCAACACTTATAGATGGCTTTATGTTTTACAAGATGTCAACCGCATGATTTTCTCTGGGTTTTTACAAATATAACTCTTAAACGAAAATCCACCATCAACAAGAGCATATTTTGTTAAGTATAAATCGGCGTCAAGATATTCCTTTGCTACTGTAATCTTAATTTGAATATACTAAGAATATTCACGTCATTGGTTGACGTCGTTATCATCTTATGTCATGACGTCATCATCGTCAGCAGCAGCAGTCGCCGGGGCCTTCATCTTCTCTGGAAACGACACAGCAGCAGGATGCCGGCGGTCTGACCTTGCGGCTTCACCCGGCGGCTCCACCCGGCGGCCACCTCCGTCCGGCCACTGATCCCGTATAGCGACAGCATCTCTGTTATGGTGGGGCATGATGTAACTTATTTTCGTGGACCCGATTCAGTGCGACTCGACGCAACTTAATAACGTGGCCCCGGATTTTTTAGCCCCCTGCTTTAAGCCTTGCGGATTTCTCAGCCTCGCTTTGTGGGCAGAGCCAACTATGCCCATTTTTGGGCTTGGTCAACGATCTTTTTTCTTTGATATCTCCTTCATACGACGTCTGAATTGGATGATTTTTGTCTCGTTGCGATCGTATTTTAATATCCTACAACATGAAGGTAAAACATTTACACTTGGAGATGAATATTTTTGGACCAACCACGTCATCAACATGTTAATATAGCGTCTTTGACCGGGTGCCACATCTGCCAGTTCCTTCCATACAAGTTGTCATATTAGCAACTTGCCATCATATTAGTAGAAGTTGCACCACATCAATTTGCTCCCCCGCCTCAAGAACAATCCATTTCTCGACTTACTCCACATGCAAATTTGTTTATTCGATAACTTCTTCATCGCATTTTACCAAAATGAAGAATTTTGGCTCGTTGATCGATATCAATTTCCAACAACATGGTGGTGCAATTTCAACGCTTTAAAAAATAAATATTTTCTCGAGATTGGAGCTAAAGCGATATCGAAGAGGGCGAATTTTTCACCATATGAAGCCATAACGAAATCCTCAAAGATTGATGTTGTGTTGATTTAAGTCCACAACGTGAAATGTTCGCGCTAGTTGTGTAGATTTTCAAATCTCGAGACACTTATGTTCGGTGATGACCATTATCACATAAATCCCAACTGATCGAAGTTGTTACATGCAGTTCTCAAAGAATATCGCAATCCATTGATCGAATCATTGCAGTCCTTTTCGTATAATTACTAAGTCAGTTGATCCAAATTGATATAGTCCAGTTCCTCAACAATACTGCAGTCCAGTTGATCGAGCGTCTGTAGTCTAGTTCCTTAGAAATACTGCAGTCCAGTTGATCGAACTGCCGCAGTCATTTTTCGTAGAATTATTACAGCCCGGTTGATTGAACTGTTGTAGTCAGATTTTCCTCAAAACTATTTCAAAGACAGATTTTTCGTAATTGCTTGATCCAATATGATCGAACTTCATAGTTCGATTTCTCAAAGAATCGCTTGAGTGATTTTACTTATAAATGTTATATTCAAATTTGATCGCGGCGTTGCTAAATACAATTCCATGGCAACTGTCTTCAATCCAGTTTGATTTAACTGGTGCATTCCAGTCCCGCAGAAAAATTTACTTGCTGAGTCAAGCCGAGACGCTAAGGCAACTACACTAGTCATCGCAGCTGGAAAACATCAACATAGCAAGTGGACATCTTAATCACCCTAAAGTCGCAATAACACTTTTAATATGGTACGTATACAATTTACATATTTTCGCATCATTTCATATAATCATGCATACTTTTGTTTCACTGGGATACCTACAACGTGGCGAGCGTTTTCACATGCACAGGCATGTGAAGATGCGAACATCTCACCTTAAGAATACGGAATAGTGGGATTGGCCCCTGTGAATTCCAGGTAGCAGAAAAACTTTCAACCTCATTCCATGCGCGAGCAATATGCAGCAAGGTTGTGCACCGTTGTGCGAGCATTGAGCAGCATGAAAATCACTATCTTATGGGGGCGAGTTGCATATCACTCCAATGTGGATGACCATCACTTGGGGGCGAGATATGTAACACCTCATAGTCTAAAGTATATCTTTCAGAGCAAGTTGCGTAACACTCCACACGCTTTGGGGCGAGTTACATAGCACCTAAATGTAATGCGGAATTCAGCTTCCGAAAATCAAAACTTCAGGTAACCCAAACTTCTTAATTATCCAACGAGTTATAGGATTAAGAGGTGGCGAGCATACACCCTAATATTTTGACGCAATTGTAGGATCATAATATCGCAACAGACAAGGTTTGCGGGATTAATAAACGACGATGTCGCGAGGGAGTCGGGAGCTAAAATCAACGGCCAATGAATAACGGCAGACAAAACATAAAGAAGACGTGAGACCAAGCGAGGGTTAGAAGTGTCGCGAGAACGAATGTTTGTGCATCTGCGACACTTCGCGGACATTCTCGAAAATAAAGGATAGCTTAGCTTGTCATCCACTATGTATTACCTATATAAAATTTGAGTGAATCTGTGAGAGGGATTCTTTTGGGAGAGGAATGGTTAAGCAAGTCATTAGGAGTGAGAAAGTTTAAGAGGGTTTTAATTTCTAAGTGTAATTCTATTCTCCTGTGTAAAACATTTCATGGACTCAATCAATAAATATTCTTGATCTTACATCTTTCAATGGATTAATTAAGCAAAATTGAGTAAGGGGTGTAGTGTGGGATTTCCTGCTACTACAGCAATTATTGCAATCAGTAATGTTAAACTGCTACAGTTAAGTTGATCGAATTGATGTAGTCCAGTTCAAAAGAAACTCGTCAGACTCGCTGACGAATCGATGCGCCCAGCCATTATCAATTTCAGACTTCGCTGACGAACTTGTGCCTGGGTTTTATTTATAATCTACACTCAAAGCCATTTATAACTATTTTAGCCTGGGCCAAAGAATCGCGGGCAGTCCATCTTTGCCTGCCGCCGCTAAATTCACCCGATCGGGCTACTATATTCCAAAGATAGTTCGGGCCGCTTCCCGCAAGATGTCAACAGTTGCTCACTCCTCCCGCAGTCCAATTGATCGCAGAAACCGCAAAGGCGCTTTATTAAGTCACCGCATTTCAACCGATCAAGTCGGTACCCATCTCTCGCTTCGCAGCTTCTGTAGCCCAACCTGACTGTCAGCTTGTCAGCAGCTGGCAGCCTTGCTCGCCAGCCGATTTCACCGATCGAGCCGCACGCACGTCAGCTTATGTCCAGTAACTCCTCGCGAGCCCCGACCGACGCAATCATTGCAGCTGGCACCTTTTTTCGCCGCCGTGCAAGCTTTAACTAATCGGGCTAGTCATAGCCCAAATATGTTCGCAGCCTCCCAGCAAATCATCATCGGCCGCTAACAAAGGCAGCTTTGCTCGTTGCTGTCAGCGATTTCATCGATTGAAGCCACCGGCAAATTCGAACATGTTCGCAGCTTCCATAACTTCAACTGGATCGACAAGTCAGCCGCGAAGGAAGCTTGCTCGTCGTCACTGCGTGATTTCACCGATCGATTACTTGTTGAACCCAAATTTTGTTCGCACTTCTGTGCATCCAACTGACCGTCAGACAGCCGCAGCAGCATAGCCTTTGCCTCGCTGCCGCGATTTCAACCGATCGGGTCGGCCGTAATCCAGCGTATGTGAGCAACTCCCAGTCCACCTGATCGCGAATTGGCCAGCAGCTGCAGCCTTTGTTCGCTTCTCGTGCAGCTAGTCTAGACCGATCAGCCGCACCAGCTCGCTGTCAGCACTCCCCGCAGTAAGTCGACCGTAAGCACCGGCAGCGGCAACCTTTACTCATTGTCACCGCCGACATATACATCGATCAAGCCGCCGCATTACACCGACATCAGGTCAGCTGCAGCCTAGCTCGCTCGCAGATCTCATGCACTCCAACTGATCGCAGCTAGCCAGTAAGCAGCACGCGTTCGCTGGCACGCCATGAGCCTCACCGATCGGCTTACCGCAACCTCGGCCTATGTTCGCACGTGTGAACTATGTAAATACTGTTTGTAGCCTCTTAATTAATTTGGTACAACCATGCACTTTAATAAATAAATAATGTTTTGGCCAAATAGTGCTGGGCGGCCGGTACCCCTGAGTATATTATATCCAGCACATAGTTAATACTGATACCTAATGACTTGATCATCGTACTACAATGACAACTATAATTTATCATATACTACTTGCCGTTTCAGTAACAAAACAACATGATGACTTGATCTACAGAAATAAATGATCGAAGAAAGATATGTTAAATGATGGGCTTACCTTATGGCACAGTCCACATTTTGTCCAATATTAGTGGATTTTCCTGGAAAGCCTGATTGTTCAAATTGGAATTTGATTAGGTTACATGTCATCAGAGAATTTGCTCGTTTTTGAATTGTAGATCTTAATATCGCGACATCAATACTTCGCGAGTAATAAATGACGGTATTGCTAAGGCGCTGGGGGAAGTAATTTAAATGACGACCGTGACGAATGCATGTGATATGAGAAAAGTGAAGACTTGGCGAGATTTAGGAGTGTCATGAGAAAACACTTATACACTCGCGATACTTCGGAAGGATTCCCGAAATAAAGGATGCCTTAGCCGCCATCCACTATGTAATACTCCTATAAAGGGCTCTATAAGTCCGGTTGTGGGAGAGTTCTTTTTTAATTGTTAAGCAAGTCATTAGAGAGAGAAAATTTAGAGTGATTGAATTTCTTTAGCTCCGATCAATCTTTCTTTGTAAACATTTCAAGAGAATAATCAATAAAATCTATAGCAATTCATATTCAAATGGATTAGCTGAGTGAATTATAGTAAGGGGTGTGTGATTTCCCGAACTACATATGCGCTAGAAACAGGACTCGAGGAAAAACTAAAGATAAAAGATTGCGCTTAAAATCATTTGAATCAAGAAAATGAGAAAGGAAAATGGTAAATCGATGAGGCAGAGGAGTTTAGAAACAAGGAATATAATGAAGATATAGAGTATACTTAATTACAAAATCAATGATTAATGAATTTCACTAAAATATCGTGAGGAATGATACATAAACGAGATTTTGAAGGAAAGAAGATTATAGATGAAGAGAAGATATCGCCTTTGGAAAGAATGGGAAAAGCAGAAAATAACATATCTACAACAAAGAGGTACCTAAAGAAGGATTGAATCATACATCTCCATTAGTGATCACGATAAATGTATGCAAAATGGAGAAGAACCTACGAAAGCAAAATGAAGAATGGGCAATAAATAGGACTTTGGTGGATACAGAGTTTGGTGAGCATCATGTTTTACCATACTTACAAAAATTAGGATATAAAGATGAAGAAATGATTTCCCAAACAGACATATCCATGGTTTTGGAAAATCTATAACAAGACCTAAAGGAGAAGTAAAATTACTGGATTCTCGCTTGAGAAATTGAAACGCAAGTTTACAAATGAGTGAAGTGGATATGGAATCACCATACAACATGTTATTAGGAGGCCATGGGCACATGCAATTAAGGTCAGAAAGGCCAACATTTCATCGTTGTATTAAATTTCCTATGCCAACAGAATTGGTGAAATTAGAGGAGATATTGATAAAGAAGAATATATCATCAAGGCGAAGTAAAACATTGTGAAGAACGAGTGAAGAAGCGAAAAGATCGCAAGAAGATGATAAAGCAAAATAAAAAGAAGAAGAATTTAGAATTTACATGATAAGAGCAAAGGAAGGAAAAGGAATACCTAGCTAAATCTCGGAGAAGAGAATGAGTTTGCTGAAGGAGATGAAAGGACCAACCCCATGGGAGAATCGAGAGCGAGTTATGTCACAAGCAGTAACAAACAAAAGAAGTGAAATGTTGGAACCGAAAAAGAACCTAAGATGCTAAAAATTGGGACTAAAATGGAGGCGATGAAGAAGAAGGACTATTGATTTGTCGCGTAGATTACAAAGATATCTTCGCATGGGATATGGATGAAATGCCTGAATAGATCCATCTCGTAGCTTGCCATAAATTGAAATTGACAAGTGTAAAACCATTTAAATAAAGAATTAGAAAGATCGCAACAAAGATATCATCCTCAAATGAAGAAGAACTCGCAGAAATGTTAGATGCAGGAATCATCGATACAAAAAATATCCCTAATGGATAGCAAATATGGTTATAGTCCCAAAGAAGAAAAAAGGAATAAGAATTTGTATAGATTTTATTGATCTAAACAAAGCTTGTCCTAAAGATAGTTTCCATTACCGACATATTCCGTGAATTGGTCAAGCAAATACAGAAATGAAAGGATATCATCTCTGATGGATATAAAGGTTACAATCAGATTCCTCTCTCCAAGAAGATCAAGAACATATCGCTTGCTCCAAGAGGATTATACTGCTATACAAAAATGCTGCCTGGCTTAAATGCCGAGCGACATACCAAAGAATGGGTAGAAAAGGTGTTCGCGAGACGGATACACAAAACATTAGAGGTATATGTAGATGATATGTTAATAAAAAAGCAAAAAGCAAAAGACCACGTAAGCAGGATTTGAAAGAAATTTTTGAACAAATGAGACATTTCAATATCAAAGTAAAACCTTAAAATGTACCTTGAGAGTTGCATCTGAAAAATTTAGGTTGTATCAGATCAAAAGAAGGAATTCAAGTCGACCTCCAGAAAGTACAGCAGTTCATGATATGCCAACACCGGTGATGAAAGGATGTCTGGTTAATGGGTTGTTAGCCACTTAGGAAGGTTCATCTCGCGATCATCCGATAAATGCAAACATTTTTCAATATCCTCAAAAAGGGATCAAGTTTAAAAACGGACAGATGAGTGCGAGAAAGCCTTGCAAGGAATAAAGGAACATTTAATGGATATATCAATTTTGCAAAAAGCAGAACTGTGGAGAAGAATTGTTGATCTATCTTGCGACAACCTCGCATGCATTAAGTGCAAGGTTGTCATGAGTGGACGCAGGGGTAGAAAAACCAATTTATTACATCAAAGAAACTTTCAATGTCAGCAGTAAAGGAATTACTCAAAAATTGAAAAATTAATCTTGGCATTAGTTTACGCAACATTTAAACTTCGATATATTTTCAAGCGATATTGTCAAGGTAGTGACAAAAATTCCAATCGAATCAAGAATGAAAAATTCAAAGAGGCCGAAGAGTTAAAGATGGAATGCTCAAATAAGTCATTGCAATCTCAAATATGAAATACTATCTTCGCCAAAATCACAAGTTGTCGCACTCCTTTCTTTGGAAGAGGATGAACCAAAGGAAGAAATGATGGATGTGGAAGAAGAACATGGAGATCCAAAAGATTTGTTAACATAACCAAATATATGGGAAATATTAGTGATGGGTCATCAAATGGAGAAGGTAATGGAGTAGAATTGTTGTGATATCGCTGAGGGCAATAAAATAGCTCTTTCTTTCGGGATTGGAGTTTGCATCAACAAATAATGAAATGGTAATATGATGCTATAATACATGCTTTTATGATTCGCAATAGAAATGAAGCCGAGAATGTGAGGATTACCAAAGATTCGCAATTGGCAATTCGCCAGATAAAAGAAGAATATACCATAAATGAACCGTCTTTGCAAAAGTACAAGAAACTTGTTGACGAGTTGTCAATACAGATACCTAGAATAAAATGGAGACATATATCAAGGAGAAATAATAGACTCGCAGACGCTTTTGCCTTTATATCAAGTATGATGGTAGATCCGATCATGAAACATAAAAATACAAACACTTCGATGCCGTCAATTGATAAAGAGGAAGAACAAGAAACCGATGTAATGCTAATAAGATGGAGCACAAACACTTTGCAAGAAGATTGGAGAGCAGAGCTTCATGCATATCCGATGAAAGGAGAAACACCAAGAAATAGATTAGAGGCACACAAATTAAAAAGTCGTGCAACAAATTATGAATTAAGAGATGGAGTGCTATACCGGCGATCTTTTAACGGACTGATGAGTGCCAAATAGTGCATATTTATACACCTTTTTTATTGGCATTTTACTCATCTTTTGCGCTTAGAAACTCGAGACATTATCCCATATTCGTGTTTTCTTTGTTTTCAAGAATAAATATTTGTATTAATTAATTTTGTATTTTTAGGTACTAAATAAAGTCCTAGAGAAACCGAGAGCCGAAAGAGCAAAGAATTGGAGACAAGCATCCATGGAGCAGAAAGCCTAAGCTCGCGCAAGCAACAATTGCAACCCAACAAGTAGCAACTCAATCTACAAGACACGGGCCTAAACTATCCAAGACCCGCGATCCGATCCGAGCCCGCTCATCCCGAGCCGCTGAGATCTCGCCTCGCCACATCATATACGGTCGCTCCGACTTCGCTCACATCTATTTTGATGCGCCGCTCAACACCAAATCTACTCCAATACTTCCCTCACGCTCGTATCGCTATCGCCTTCATCCAACGCCGCTGAGGCCTCCCCATCTTCCATTCGATGCATCCGCTTCACAACAAAACTCCCTACACCCTATACCCCCATCGAGCAACCATTTTCTCATCTTCCTTCTCTTTCTTTCTTTCTCCACCCGCACTCGCAAAACCCATCACCCTCTTCTCCTTCTCTTCCCACGCCCGATGCAGACATCATCACCACCACCACACCTTCATCTCATCACCGCCATCACCACCAGCCTCCCCCACCCTAGGTTCACTCTATCTCCACTTCTAGCTTCTTTCATAACCTAGAAGCTATGTCAAGATGAAAAGAACTAGCTTAGGGTTTCATCAAACAATCAAGTGATGGAGTTCTGCAGGCCGCAGACAAGGAGCCAACAACCGATTCAGAGAGTGGGTGAGAGTTATTTTAATTTAATTTCTGCTTTTGAAGAGAATTAGGTTTGTGGAATTCTTGCATGTATAAATAGAAGTGAGAGATGTGTTGAAAAACTTATGCCTGGGCTAGCCAAAGGTTTCAATTTAGGTTTAATTTGTAGTTTAATTATGTTCTTGATGTTTTAATTAAATTGTTAGGTCTCAATGAAACCCTAATTTGTTATTGTGTTTTCACTTTAAATGTTGATTCTTGAATGCTTAAATACTTCCTAAGATAGATTTTAATCTTAGCATGTCATTGCTTTGCTCTCACAAAGGCATGCCATGTATGCATTGTAGTTAGAATATAACCTGTGATGATTATGCCGCAACTCAAGCCTCTAATTAGATTGCTATCAATCCTCGATTAGTTGTACTTTCAACAGACAACCAATACTTGGGAAAGATACCATAGTTGTGATTAAGATATCAATCGGAGAAACATCTTAGACATGGAGCAAAGTCGACACCTCTCCTTTACCCGTCATAAAGACAAGAACAATATCATAAGTTGAAAACATAATAGGTTAAGGTGGATTTGAAGACCCTAGTATCACCATTTTATCTCTGTTTTATACCTTAGTTTAGGTTCATTTCACTACAATTCAGCCAGACGGCACAAAACATCTTTGTTACACATTGTCATCCTACCTTGCACTTGTTGAAATCTCGTAAAGAAGCCTTGATCACATAAGCATCCCATTTCCCGTGGATCGACTTCGACTTGCTGCTGCCTCCGATAGACGCCGTGCACTTGCGGTTTATTACAAGTAGGCTTAAATTTATACACATCCCAAGGCCTACTAAGTTTTTGGCGCCACTGTCGGGACTTGGCGTGTGCCCTGTTGTTCTTTGGTTTTTCTTTACTACTTTTCACCCTGTACATATCCATTTTGCACTATTGCTTTTGGTCTCTTCTTAGTATAACTTATCGTAACTTGTAGTGTAGTTTGTAGCATCATAGCCCTGTAGTAGTGCAACTTAACATATAGGTTTCCATATCTCGCATCTCCGTGCATCTTCACTTGCATTCATCCCTATTTAGCATTTGCATAGTGCATCATTATCTATGTGACGAGACATCCTCTCAACCCACAAACAGCTCAACCCACAACATCTGAGTTGTGGGATCATAGTCATCCGTGCATTGCACTCACCATCCCATTTAGCATTTGGCATTTCAAGTTTGAGTGGGTTATTAAGACCTTTCAATTGCAAAACCCTCATCTTTGCTAGCTGACTTTGTGTAGTGATTATGTTGATGTAACATCCGCATTTTTGGAAACTAAACTCTCATTTTGAGCTAGCAGGTACCTGTGAGCTGTTGAGCAAGCCCAAGGAAGAAAAGGTAAAGGCGCAAAAGCTTGAATTCACAAAGCACTGAGCAGCCCCTGCCATTCATGCTATTCATGTGAGTGGTTCAATGCTAGTTGATGGTGCTCTAATTTTGTGCTAAATTGTGTGAGTATATGCAGGATGAGTAGATACCCTCTGAGCATCCACCCCTGCAATATCTAGGGTTTGCATATATGAATCTGTGATACTGAGTACACTCTGAATGCATGATAACTTAGCAGCTTGACTGAATAATCCTAAACTGCAATTTCTGTGCATACATCTGTGAACCATAATGAGCATTATTCCGTGGCACATCATGACCACCGATAAGAGTAAAGCATGATAAGTTAGCTTACCACAACCTAAAGCCAAGTTAGCTTACCACAACCCTTTGTCATCATTTTTATTGCATGAATTTGCTTTGAGCTCTATTCTCATGACAAGAGGGTTAAAATCAGTGCATCCGCCGCAACTTGTGTGTAACCCCGAGACCTTGTGTGAGCTGTGAGGTTGCAAACCTTATTGCCATAACCTGAGCATAACCCCTTGTATACCCTGAGCTCAGCCTGTGAAAGCCAAGTGAAACCAGCTGAGTGACTTGACCTCACAGACCACCTTGCTAACCCTTGTATGTTCTACTCCAGCCCCCTGTAGCTGTGAGGCTTGAACTTGAATAACCAAGTTGGCTGCAAACCCCATTGCCTGATTGACCCTGCAATGCATGCTTGATTTTACCCTAAACCTAGTGTGAGTTGTGCTATTCTCATGCCGTGTCATTTGCCATCCCCTGTGCGATTAACCCTATGATTTGTGTCATTTGCCAAAGATTCACATAACCGCCAAAGCAGACATAACTTGCACACAACCCGTGCAACCGGGGATGACCAAAACTAGGCCTACCAAGGTCGAACCTGGGCCCACTAGGCATTTCACAAAATTCCACTAGGCTTTGCAAACAAACTTGGGCTCTGCACAAACAAAACTTTCAGCCCACAGAAGCCACAAACTGGGCTGTACACAACAACTGAGCCCACACCCAACTAGGCTTTGCAAAACAACCTGGGCTTTACATTTTCACCCAACTCGGGGCCGACAAACCAAAATCGAAGCCCATTTAACGGACTCTGGCTCTGCCCCTTTGCAATCAAGTCAATGCAACCAACTAAGCCCACATAAGCTTGTGTAACTTGGCTGTGCATTTACACACAACCTGGGCTTTGCACATAACCAAGCCTACAGCCCACAAAACCAAATCCCAACCAAACCAAATGAAACCCAATAAACCAAACTGAGCCCACTACAACTGGGCTTTGAGTTCAATTTGAGTTGTTAAATCATGTCAGGATTTTGGTCTGCATCTGGGGATGGAAACAAATCCATTAGAGAGCTTGCTTACGGGCATGCTTCACCATATGAAACCCCCACAGACCATAATGATTTTAGGGAGTATTATGAGCCTTCTCAGGGCCCTGACCTTGAGTACTCATACCCTAACCATCATGAGCACATGTATCACCACCACAAAGTGGGGAGATGAACAATTTTATACTCCCCAACTCCTTGTTTACAATCACTAATGGAAACTCTCATGGAGCAAAATGCTAGGCTTGAACTGAATGCAATACATGACCATCCATATAGCAACATGCATGATCATCCCTTCTCTAGTGAACCATGTGCACAACCATTTAATGATTATTCATATGAAACATGCATACCCACTATTGAAGACTCTCCCTCCATTGAACAATGTCACATGTTCTTAAAGATGAACCTTATTCATTTAGAAAAGGAAGAATGGAAGGCAGTTCATGATAGGATGATTATTGTCCCTAATAAAGTAAATCTTGAAAATAGTGTTTCTATTCCTACTCATGCAACTAACACCTAATATGAACCTAATCTAGAGGTAAATGAGTACACTAGAAATGCTAAATTTTGAATGGGAAATGCATTTTTGTTATGATGATGATGATGATGAATATGATATGTTAGAAGAGCATGTGCATGCAGAAAATATGATGGAATCTTTTGGTTCGAGACGTTAGGCGTCTCTTCTCAGTGAACCCTATGAATGATACTTCTTCTAACATTCATATATGTGATATTAATTCGAGCTTGGTTTTGTGAAATTCTTCAGTGATTGTGAGCATGCTTCACAACTTATTTGTGACTTAGGAAAGGATGAATCTTCCGTTGACACTAATGTTCTTTTGGATCATGATATTATTGTTGTGTCTCGATTCCCCTCGCCCATGTCACAACATGTTGCCTCCTCTCGATGAGTATGACATGGAGATTGATGAATTGTTCTATGCGGTGAACATGATTTACCCTCTTCCGACTTTAGGAAAGTGTGTGATGGTGCAAATGATTTTATACATGAAAACAACTTAGATGTACCTAACCTCTCTCCCCGAGTCACAAATTGAAACTCCTCCACCAAACCTAGGTGTAGTTTGTCAAAAAATTGCAAAACCAACTTTTCTAAAAATGCCTAATTTAGGCCTAGAACTTTGTGCTTCCCAAGTCCTCTTGGACTATTTTGCATCAAAGTATGACACCTTTAGGGAACCACAATTGGAATGTGTATGTCTGCCTGTTATTAGCAAAACTCATTTTGAGTTAGACCTTTTGCATGATGTACCTTTAATTTTGCAAGATTTTGTGCTCCCAAACACACCCATTCACAAGTTTAGGTTTGGGGGAAACTCATTCCCATATGCACTCTTACTTGCACTCTCATGTTATATTTGTGTAAGACTGTTGATGTTTGTACATATTTTCTTTTGGGTTGATCCTCAACTCTTTAGACTGTTGGTTTATGGTGAATTTTCATTGTATATAATCCAAGAGGACTTGTTAAATTTTTCTTTTCTTGAATCGGTTGAGTCTTCTTGTGCATATATTGTGCTAATCCGATATGATCTCCACTGAGAATGTTGGATTCTAGCCTTAACGAATGAAGCTCTAACCTTGCTCCCGCCGACATCCTAGGTAATCTCTTCCCTTTTCTCTTATCAAAGATAGTTCTCTGCGGTATGTGATTGTTTAAAATTTTTCTATATGTTGACACATTGAGGACAATGTTTGATTTAGGTTTGGGGGTGCATTTGCATTTAGAGTTTTTAGTCTTTTTAATCTTTTATTTTCAAAAAAAAAAAAAAAAAAAAAACAAAAAAAAAAAAACTCTTTTTGTAAAAACCTCCAACTTTTAGAGATTTTAGAGTCACTAGCATGCTTCTAGCTATGTTTACATAGAGAATCTCACCAAATAATGGAAAATTGAAGTACGGAGAACACAATCGGGTTTCTTAGTTGATTAGAGCGTTAAAATTGGATTTAACCATACCGGAGAGCGAATTAGGTGTTGTTTAGATATTCGGTAGTAGAATTGTGATCACCCATAGTGGAGACTACCCATTTTACATCAAGTGAGGCACCAACCTTCAAATTTTTGCAACTTTCTAGAAAAGTCATTAGAGTGTGTGTGTCACCGTACGTCAATTCCGGGTAGAATGGTGAGCTACCCAACTTCGCACCAATTTCAAAGACTACTTTTGATCTCTTGGGTGCTAGTTTTTGTCAATCATGAGGGTGACGTTTAAAGATGAAAACTCCTTCTAAATATCGATTTGTGCTAGCATCACTCTCTCTCTCAATCAAGAAGACCCATAGAAACACATCATCGCGTCAAAAACGAGCAAAGATCGCATATTGAAAGAAAAGTTGATATAGTCCAAGGTTTATGTGCAACAAAGAAAAGAAAAGAAAATAGGATGAGAATGAATACAAGTTTGTGAAAAATTGAGTTTATCGTCTTTATTGTAATTTGTATTTTTATTTTCTTAAAAAAAAAAAAAAAATGTTAAGTTTTTGTAAGTTCAAGAAGTTCGTCATCAATAGTTGAAGACCGAAGACCGAAGATTGAAGACGTTTCTATGGTTTCTTATGAGAGAGTGATATTAATTGCCAATCGGGTGAGAAGGTAAGTGAGTACTCCCATCCTTGCTAATGGTTGATTTCCTTCCTTAGAGATCATCAGAAAAAGATTCTTTTTGTCCACACTTCTGTGGAGTCTCCGAATTATTATTTCTAAGGTTATCCTTCTTACCTACAACGTGTGCGCAGATTTCTCTCTTTATTCCCCGCCTCGCACACATGAGAGACTAAAAAAAGCGATCTTTTGAGTGCAATTATCATAAAACCCTAATGATGAGGCAGAGTTGAGGCTTATGATCACAATCGAATCCGAATTCTTTCATATGGTATGGTTACTTCGCTCAAAGACTTAAGGATGAGAATGCGTTCTTTGGTAGTTCTAACTTCATGTTACTAGCATGCAGAAAACTCTATGTACTCATAGCTTCTTGGATGCTTGGGACTCTTTTTACACTGGGTTGGAGAAGGTTTTGTGGGTACACCTCCGTAAACCCTCACGAGACTACAACTCGTCCACTAGGGACACCTAGGGGTTTAAAGGCTTAGTGCATACGCTAAATGCATTCGAGAGACCCGCGACAGGGGTATAGTTAGGATTTCTTAATTTTTGTTTCACTTGAGGACAAGTAAAATTCAGGTTTGGGGGTATTTGATGAGTGCCAAATAGTGCATATTTATACACCTTTTTTATTGGCATTTTACTCATCTTTTGCGCTAGAAATCGAGATATTATCCCAAATTCGTGTTTTCTTTGTTTTCAAGAATAAATATTTGTATTAATTAATTTTGTATTTTTAGGTACTAAATAAAGTCCGGAGAAACGAGGAGCCGAAAGAGCAAAGAATTGGAGACAAGCATCTATGGAGCAGAAAAGCCAAAGCCCGCTGGCTACAATAAATTGCAACCCAACAAGTAGCAACTAATCTACAAGACATGGGCCTAAGCTATCCAAGACCCGCGACCCGGATCCGAGCCTGTTCACTCCGAGCCGTTGAGATCTCGCCTGCATGCATCATACGGCCGCCCTTCGCTCACATCTATTTCTCGATGCTCCGCTCAACACCAAATCTACCAAATACTTCCTCGGCCGTTCTCAGATCGCGCCTTCGGCTCATCCAACGCCGCCAGGCCTCTCATCTTCATTCGATGCATATGCTTCACAACAAAAACTCCTAAGCCTATAACCTATCGAGCAAATCCATTCTTTCTTCCTTCTTCTCTTTCTTCTCCACCCGCACCGCGCAAAACCCATCACCCTCCTCTTCTCTTCCCACGCCCCGATGCCAGACATCATCACTACCACCACACCTTCATCTCTTGTCGCCATCACCACCAAGAACTCTCTCTCCGCCACCCTAGGTTCACCCATCTCCACTTCTAGCTTCTTTCATAACCTGTCTGAGGGTTGAAGATGATTGAAGTTAGGGTTTCACCAAACCCATTGAAGGGAGTCGATTCAGAGGCCGAGAAGCAAGAGTAGAGCCAACAACCGATGCAGAGGGTATGGGTGAGAAGTTATTGCAATTAATTTCTGTTTTGGAAGAGAATTAGGGTTTGTGTTCTTGCATGTATAAATAGGGTTGAGATGTGTTGAAAAACTCATGCCTGGGCTAGCCAGTGTTTCAATTTAGGTTTAATTTGTAGTTTAATTATGTTCTTGATGTTTTAATTAAATTGCTAGGGTTCAGATGAAACCCTAATTTGTTATTGTGTTTTTCATACTCTAAGTGTTTATTCTTGAATGCTTAAATACTTCCTAAGATAGATTTTAATCTTAGCATGTCATTGCTTTTGCTCACAAAGGCAGTGCATGCCATGTATGCATTGTAGTTAGAATACCTCTCCAGATGATTATGCTTTGCAACTCAAGCCTAATTAGATTGTTATCAATCCTCGATTAGTTGTACTCTAAATGGACATGTAATACTTGGGAAAGATACCATAGTTATAATTAAGATATCAATCGGAGAAACATCTTAGACATGGAGCAGAGTTGACACCTCTCCTTTACCTGTCATAAAGACAAGAACAATATCATAAGTTGAAAACATAGTGTAGGTTAAGGTGGATTTGAAGACCCTAGTATCACCATTTTATCTCTCATTGCTTTATACCTTAGTTTAGGTTCATTTCACTACAATTCAGCCGTATCGGCACAAAACATCCGTGTTGACACATCTACCTTACTGCACTTGTTGAAATTCAGTTGAAGAAGCCTTGATCACATAAGCATCCCATTTCCCTGTGGATCGACTCGTACTTGCCGCGTCTCCGATAGACGCCGTGCACTTGCGGTTTATTACAAGTAGGCTTAAATTTATACACATCCCAAGGCCTACCACGGACCTTCATTCAGATGCTTAACAAGAAAGGAAGGGGAAATCATATTGAAGATGTTGCATAGTGGGGATGCTTGGTAATCATAGTATGAAGATCTTTAGCACATAAAGCAAAAATGCAGGGCTATTATTGGCCATATATGCATGAGGACGCGAAACAAATATCAAGGCGTTACGAGGATTGCCAAAGGCATGAGGAAGAAAATACATGCACCCGGAGCACCACCGAATTCTTCAACAAGTGTTTGGCCATTTGGAAAGTGGGGTTTAGACATTGTGGGACCCTTTTTACCAGAAACAGATGTAGAGAAGATATCTAATTGTCAAACTCTGATTATTTCACAAAATGGGCAGAGGTGAAAGCGGTACAACACATTCGTGATAAAGATGTCTTTACTTTCATATTCGAGAATATTATATGCAGATTTGCATTCCCGCACAGTTGGTATCCGACAATGGGAAACAATTTGAAGGACAAAATATAGAATCGCCGCTTAATGCATTTCGAATACGATGTGGAAAATCAACTCCTCTATACCTACGTGCAAATGTCCAGCAAGCAACAAATAAAACAATTGCAGACATATCAAGAACAAGCAGAGGGATACAATAAAGGGTGGTGCGAACAAATTCATAATGCAGTATGGGCTTATAATACAACAAGGAGAGAAGCCACTGAATGTCACCCTTTTGTTTAACGTATGGGGTTGAAGATGTGCTCCCAACAGAAATTATGATTCCAACAACAAAGAAAGAATCTTGGGAGAAAAATCTTAGTGCGTAATATTTTAATTAAATTGGATGAATTAGAAGAAAAGAGAGAGAGCATTACAACATATGGAGAATTATCAAATAAGATTGGCTAGGGAATATAATAAACGTGTCAAGATGCGTGAATTTCAACCAGTGACTTGGTGCTGCGAGAAACCCCTATATATCAGCGAGAAAATGGTGGCAAGTTGGCAAGAAAATGGGATGGACCTTATATCATCAAGGAGATAGTTGGTAGAGGGGCATATAGATTGATGGATCCTGAAGGCAAAGATGTAGGACAAAGATTGAGTAGACCATGGAATAGGTTATATCTCAAGAAATATTATCCGTAAAAGATGGAGGAAATGAAATGAACTTTGATGAAACATTTTTGTGACAGAATGATTGCGAAGTTGAATGAAACAAAGAAAGATTGTGCGAATACCTCCCAAACAATACATAAAGAAAAATGAATGATTAAATGAATTGAAAAAATGAATGAGTGAGTGAATGGGACGAACCTTTATGGCGTACACCCTAGTTCGCGAATGATACTTCGCAAGAGGCAAATGTAAGACCTAAAGTATGTCATATAAGGGGGTATCTCTTGACATGGCTCAGGGGGAAGGTTACACCGCTCCTAAAGCCTGGGTCATGGAAATTTTGGGCCCATAAAAGCCTATCCGGAGAGATACCTTGGATTTCCAACTATATATATAAGGTTATACCCGGTTGGACGCCCGAGGTCTCTTCCAAGAGTCGGTGTATGCTCAAGGCGCCGAGGTACACGGTTGAGCCAAGAGTGCACAGGGCATTTGAAGTGTCTCGCCATTCTTGGCAAGTCTTGGTATATGCTGCACTCGGCCCAAAGAAAACTCCACTTAGGGTGCGTCTTGTAACCATAAGCCATAGGTATAAGGGATAAGAGGGTCATGAAAACAACTGGTTGTTGTTAAGACCAAGGTGGGAGGAGCTAGTCTTGTATGGCCGATGTACGCCTCTTTGAAGGGGCAACCAGGGAGAAGATAAGGGCGGCACCCTCCATTAGGGAGCTGATAAGTGTCAAAAGACACAAATGTCACGAGACTTTATTTTCGCAAGAAAATTTAGGCTTGTCATATTTGTGCGATGATCCTGTAGAGGCAATAATACTAACACAAAGGTAAGACGAGATCAATGGGTTTTTACATGAAAGTGTAAAGACGTCCTGCGATCTCGTCGCAAAGACGGCAATGTCATGGGGTTTTATATTCGCAAGAATATTTAAGTCTGTCATATTGTCGCAAATAAAATATCCTGCAGAGGCAAAAATACTTAAGAAATGATAAGACAAGGTCAATGGTTCATTGCATGAAAATGTAAAGACGTCCTGCGATCTTGTCGCAATGAGGGTTGGCGAAATAAGACCTTTAATTAGGAAGGCAAAATAAGACCACACAAGCAATGATAAGACAAGATCAATAGATTTCTTGCGATCTTGTCGCCATGATACATTTCAACATAACTAAAGGTAAGCGAACATGCTTGCGAGATTAGAATTGCGAGATAAGATATAAAGAGAAAATAATGGAAATATTCATCAAAGGATTTTGTCTTTCCAGTCAAAAGGAATACTTCAACGGAAATTAAAGAAGTCATCCGGATAAAGAAGTTGAAAGATGAAAAATTACGTATGATTCAAATCTCTACATCACTTTTCTCAACAACAGGAGATGGTAAACGTTCTTCAACAATCTTATCGCCTTCACCTTCGCTTACTGGACGATTCTCATTAGAAATTCCTTCATTCGGATTCTTCTGGAAAATTTCATCATTAGCGACGTCCTCGCAGCTTTCATAATCGTAATCACTATCAGGGGAGTTAGGAACTTCATCATCACTTACTTCCAGAGGTGCAACAGATACAGGATCAAGAGATTTAGATAGCAAAACACCATTCACAAGAACTTCAGCTTTAAGATGAAGTTGACGAAGGAGCGCTTTTCGCATTTTTACTCTCTATATCTTTGTAATCGCACAAATCAATCTTCTTTCTCGCTCCGTCGCGAGAATGCATAAGGGAAGTAACAAGCATTTTATTCTCCTTGCGAATTTTTGAGTGGTCGGATTTCAAAGCAGTAAGGGAGGAGTGAAGATTTTTCTCAGACTCTGCGAAACAAAGAATAAAAACAAAAAATATATTAACAAACAAAAACTATGAAGCCCTGATAAGATGCTGGGTTAAAGCCGAACAACTATTCTCCATTTGATCCATGGCGATGTCAAAATTATCTCCAACTAATCCTTTCTGCATTTGAGCTAGCAAATTTTTCTTTTCGTTAGAAATAAGTGTGGCATTTTCTTTTGCAAGGAAGAATTGGATTTCTCCAATTGGGAACATTGATCCTTGAGTTGGTTTGCTTTTACACTTAAGGTTATTCTACCCCAATAAGTTTATCTTTCTCAAAGTAACTTCTTCAAGATTATTTCTCAGCGAGCGAAGAGATTATTCTTGCTCTTTACACAATTTTTGACAAAATATCATACCGCTGCGAGTAACCCTACACCTTGTTTAATAGAGCTCGCTTCTCTTGAGAAAGAGTTCCATTCTCATCCGATAAAGTTTCCAACTTTAGATAAGCTAGACAAAGAGTACGAGAGGCGAGATAAGTCATTACTTAACAAGTCGTGTTTCCGAGCTAAATCAGCGTTTTAAAGATTATCTATTTGGTCAACGAAAGATATGTATGAAGATTATCTAATTGGTTATATTGCTCCATCCAAGCATCTTTATCAACTCGAACTTCTTCAACAGTAGACTCCAATTAATATATCTCCATTTTTCGTTTCTAATTTAAAGCTTGAAGGGTGAACAAGGACTTGAGTCTTAAAAAAAAAAAAAAAAAAAATGTAGAGGCAAAAATGTACCTTTTTAAGTCTTCATTCTTCTGCGAAGATTATCGCGATCCAAAGTTGTAATGTTGAGAAGGTTATTCTTTAACATTTTAACTTCTTGTTCCAAAGATGTTCGCGACACTGTGTCAGAGCCAAAATATTTATTCAAGGATTCAAAAACGCTGGACTTGATAGGATCAGTGGAGGTTTTCTTGACATCATTCATAATGTCTGATAAAACTTTAAAAGCTACATTTATCCCTTCTAAATTTTCTTTGGTAAGAGGGATAGACTCCGAGGAGGAGGAGGGAAGAGTTGAATCATTCTTGGTCATAAGAATGCTGGCCAAGAAACCCGATTAACAAGGAGGCGAGACAGAAGTATTAAGAGTAAAAGTTGAGAGGGGTACATTTTGAAGAATTTCATTGACATAAAACTCAGGAATTGATTTATCCTACGAGGATATCGCAGGAGAAGGTGGATTGTCTTGAGGATAAGGAATTGGTTCATCTTGTGAAGTAATCGCTAGAAGAGATAAATTGCTTTGCGAAGGCACAACAGGAGGAGTAATGAGTGAATCCAGGAAAGGAAATAGGAGGTGCAACAGGCTTAGAATGGCGATGCCTCTTGGGAGATCTATCACCATCTTTGTTATCCTGCGAGCCACAAGTTAAATAAGAAACAGAGGAAACAATATTGTTAGTAAAAGAGTAAAATGTTTCTTAAATACCTTGTTACTCGCAGATTGTCTTTTAGAAGCGATGAATTTTGGTTTTGGCCAAGCGAACCTAAAGAGATATTAGGTTTGCAACGGTGAATTTGGTGTTGACTTGTTCTTGCCGAGGCAAAATAAAGCAGGAGAGACATTAAAAGAAGAATAAAATCAATAAAATAACTTTAATAAAAGAGAGTAATCACAAAATAATCAAAAATCAAATGCACTTGATGCCATAGAAACAAAGAGCGAGAAGAATTACAGCAGGAAGACGATGAAGAGAACGATGAAGGAAAAAACAGAAAAGTTGGATAATAAAGAAGATGAAGTGAAAGAAAGAGTTTTCAAAGGGAACTCCCTTTAAATAGACAGAGAAGAGTAAACCGGATAACATTAAATGTGCCGGTAAAAAGTGAAATTTTAGATACGTGTAAACAGTCATTCCCGATTCACTAATCACGTTTAAAAAAATGAATAGAAAACAAACGGTTGCGATATCTCAATCGATAATTTTCATGAGATTCTCTTCTTCGCAGAGAAGACATGAGAAGAGGCAAGATGTACGATCGTAATATCGCGACATCAATACTTCGCGAGAGTAATAAATGACGGTATTGCGGGCGTTGGAAAGTAATTTAAATGACGCATCGATGACGACAGCCAGACATGAGAAAAGTGTGAAGACTTGGCGAGATTTAGGAGTGCCGCGAGGACAAACACTTATACACTCGCGATACTTCGCGAAGGATTCCGAAATAAATGACAAATTTTAGTCATCCCACTATGTAATACCCTATATAAAGGGTCGAGTAAGTCCATTGTGGGAGAGTTCTTTTTGAATTGTTAAGCAAGTCATTAGGAGAGAGAAAATTTAGAGTGATTGTAATTTCTTTAGCTCTGATCTATCTTTCTTTGTAAACATTTCAAGAGAATAATCAATAAAATCTATAGCAATTCATATTCAAATGGATTAGTTGAGTGAATTATAGTAAGGGGTGTAGTGTGGGATTTCCTGCAACTACATGAATATTAGTACCAAACTATTCTAACTTCTGAAATTTAACGAAAGCAAAAATTATTTATTAATAATTAAAACTAATTAGGAAATCAATATCGAACACATGGATTGAATAGACCACTAAAATTCCAAGATAAAACTTGGATTGGAAGTACTCGTCTGCATCAAAATAAACTCCCGTTGGGATATTTTATGATAGTCGGTCTTGAACCTCCAAATAGGCCATTATATGCACGTCTGCATTATCATATTCGAACATCCGGCACTAATGGGTTTGTGTTTTACCGACTGACTGGTGGAAGTATTGTCGGCCTTGGCTTTACAGCAAATGTTAAGGCACTCAGATAAGGAGTTGAAAGATTACTACCCAGGAAAAAAAGATTACAGAGTTCTTCATATTCCCCGGTTCTGATGTTGTAAGCCCAAACGTACTTCTCGTAGGCGAGTACAACCACACTTTTGTCAACCGAATTGAAACATAGAACCTGAATTTCTCTAATCAAATCATCACTACTTTCCACTCCAGTCAATAAAGATTTTATTTGTGTTAACATACCATTAAATGTTTATTCTTGTGCAACAAATACCAGTCTTCCTTGAGTACCCAAACACTCAAACTCATCTCCGTATGTCTGACCGTAGCATAACAGATTAATCCTTCTGATTCCCCAACATGTTCTTATCATCCATCACTCCATCAGGCAAATTAATCAACCTACATTCATTTCCACGAGTCTCTCATGGACGTTCTTTCTATTAACACTGAAAGCTGTTGGAATCTTGCAATAATGAACAGTACGTTAGATGTATCAAAATAATATGTAAAGAACTAATGCGAAACAACTCTACCGAAATAACTTATCGAGGCGTAATCACAGGGTTCAACAAGTTGTCCTTAACACATTAGTTCATGGGTATACTCGAGTTGAGTAATGCTAAACCCCTCACAAATAAGATGTGTCCGGATAAGATCTTGATATAACTTGAGTTAGCACAACGATTACCCTCTCTTCGAACTTCAACGGGGATGGAGGTAAAAACGTATGGAGAAACCCTAGAATAAAGAAGAATTTTTTTGGTGTGTAGAAAATGATTTTCGAGTTGTATTTATAGGATGAAAATACTTGCAAATCAAGTTAGGTTTTGGTTTTCTTCAAAAACAAGTAAAAGGAATTTTACCATAAATAAAAATCTTAAGAATTAATTTTGGAATTAATTTCCTAAAGAAAAACTCGCCAAAAAGAAATCCGTGTAGAAAAGGGACTTGGTGCATGGCATACGCGCGTATCGCATGGGTAAAAATATGTATTTTTGCCCACCCGCTCTAACCACGTTGTACAATTCATACATAAGTGTATGATTATATAGTGGAGCTCCTCTTTAGTTTTCCACAATGTGGGACTAAAGGTTCCACTTCATTCACCCAAAAATGAGTGAGTATCCTTAGACCCTTAGGTCATTAGATCAAACCACACCAAGACCATAAAACCTTTTAATTAAAACTCATTTTCTCCAACAAAAGCTACAATATTGGTGCTTGCCTTTTGCATCCAGTAGAAAACACCATCAAGGGTAACAAAGTTGTGATAGCCGGTGAGTATCCAGGAAATATTCGGAGGATCTGACACATCATACACATTCCATTCACACATCATAGGCCTTGCTCCATTAATATTCGGTACACGAATAACCTTAAAAGTCGTAGAAATTAGTGATGATGAACAAGAAGACTCTTACGGAGCAAGAAGACTCTTCTTCTTGGGAGCTAGTCTCCTACCCAAACATGGTACTTGCTACTGGAAAATGGATTTCGGTTTTCGGAACAAGAAGACTCTTCTTCACAAGTGAAACCACCTACAGCGTTAAAGTTTTGCATTAGTGGTGGTGGGAGTACAACCCATCTCTTAGTGAGTGGATTACAAACATAATAAGCCTTCTGTGCAATATAATCAGTTGTGCACAAAACTAATCCATTACTTAATGTATAAATTATTAGTATTAGAAAAATCATGTATTTGTTTCAAAAACATGAAAGAGAAGCCATAATCACTGTGAACTCAACTCAGGATATGATAACGTGAATTTTCTTGTGGATGAGTAATCACGTTGGTTACTAGGAATTTCTATGTATCGACTACTAGCATGAACTAATGTCCATAATGTAGTGTTGAGTTTATTCCACTTGCTAATAAAATTAGGGTTTGATGAATATAACCCATTAAAAAAAATATATAGGCCTTGTTTGGTAAATTTATGATTATCTATTTATGATTATAGATAATCATAAATTGATAAATGATTTTGACATAATTATTTTAAAAATAAATTTTTCCAAACACTATTTTTAGATAATTGATTAAATAATTGATTATAATAAATTTTCAAAACAACTTTTTCTTGTTTATGGAAATTATGAATTTTTTCAATTATGATTAAAATAACCAATTATTATAATGGTTACCAAACGCATATAGAATCCATTATAATCTGCATAATGGATTATGGGCTGATAATCCATTAAAATAATTGATACCAAACAGCCATATATATATATCAGAGCCAGGTTTCGATCCTGGGACCTGTGGGTTATGGGCCCACCACGCTTTCGTTGCGCCACTCTGATTTGTTTTGTTGATGATTATCCTTCTCGCTTCTACAATGTCAAAAATCACTCGATCAAGGCATATTTACTTGCCGGATATCACCAAGACACCAAGCAACTGTGATACCACGCCAAGATGTTACTGCCATTATTGTGGGTTTTGACAAATTGTCATACCTGCCCAAATACAACAACTTGGCTCTTTTAAGCATTTTTGGCATCCTCCATTCATTGTGATGTTCATTAAAAAGGAGATAGAAGGTTAAAACTAGTGGCGCGCTTAAGAGGTAGATCTGATTGTTGACATACTTCACAGAAGAAAATTAGTGTCCTATAAATCCCTTTATACTTGCCATAAGCAAGTTAATAAGCCACCATACCTCGTTCTTACAAAAAATACTGGGCACACAAAAAAGAAAAAACAAAGCCAAGACCAAAGAGAGTAAAGCTTCATTCACTTGTCTCTACTCCATTGCAATTTTTACGTAATCCATGTCGCTCCATACGAAATCTGGTTGCATTTTTTTTAAACTTTAACTCTCAAACTCATTCCCCTGCCTGTGAGGTCGTAGCTTGTTGGAGTGCACTAGCACTGGTTAATAACATTCCACTAGAGTTCGTCAAACCCATCTTCCTCTATTTGTTAATCCACTTTTTGATACCATTCCCTCCAACTCTCCACTTTTTGATAACATATAATGTAGCAAGTTTAAACTCATGTTTTGAACACTATCTACATATTTCCTGGATTCTTAACCTGATATACAACTGTTTTACCTGACAGTCCGACAGCCGCAATTGCTCTGCACCAAAAAGTATATTCTTGCTGTCACCTGATGGAGGATCCCTGCTCAAATTTTCTGCAACTTCATCATACTCAATGAGTTTAACATAAAAGCCATAGCTTCTAAAAAGTTTGTCAATCCAGTTACGTGTATCAGGATGTTCAAGGCCCTGAAACATAAATAATTTCATTCACATTTCATTTCATCTTAAAGTAATTAAAAAGTGAATTTTAGCACGAGTTCGAAATCGACAACAGGCTAACCTTCATTAGAGAGTCAGCTTCGACTAACCGGGCAGGCAATTCTCCTACAAAAATACATTTTTTTGTTGCTAGATTACCCACTAAGACCAAAATCTCTTTAAATTTCTCTAAGGTCATCATCGGTATCCCCTGCAAACAGACCCAAAGAGATATCTTTCAGCCAGTTACGTCTCGGCTAAGAGTCAAGAGTATGCACCCACATTTAATACAGACGAACACAATTGAATTGTTAGACAACATCAAGGTACGTATGCTCTGAAGAGAACCCGGAGAATTACCTGCAGCGCCCATATGCTTGGCCTGATTCCGTCAAAGCCCTTTCTGTATAAAATCTCTTCGGTATCAGAAGAATTTGATGGAACATGAACAAGCAAGCATCTTGTTGGAACAAACATCTGAAATTTATTCAAACCAAAGGTAACGAAATAATTTATCTTCTTTTCAAAAATTTGCATAGCTAAAATACACTTAGAAGTGAAAATTACCTTTAAGCTTTTGAGATGCTGTAACATAAACCTGTTCCGTCGATACATCGAACATTACAGTTGAAGTCGGCCATTGCAGTCGATATGGCCGTGTGTCCATAAAACAACCTGCATGACAAATAAGATAAGAGCTACATCCTAGATAGTATGTATATCAATTTCTCCATCAGAAACTAGACATCTTGAGTCTGAGTATGAAGTAAAATGTTTGAACTGTTTAGAAATTAGTTTCAACAATTACGACTGAATATTCCAAGTTCAATCAAAGTACCTGTCTAAGCTCATCCTCTTTGGTCATAGTATGAAGCAACACATCATCAATGAACTTGGTGGCGAGGCAATAGTGTGATGCAAAAGATGAGTATTGATCTATATCTCTTTGAACATCATAATCAGTTAGAAAGCACCCAGCGTATGGATCACGAAACAGAGGCTCTGCAAGTAAAAGAGGTGGAGAACTATAACGACATTGCTAGAATCTGTAGAAATCAGTATATTAAAATTTCTGCAGATTCAGACACAGTATATTAGAAAACACCCAGCGTATGGATCATGAAACAGAGGCTCTGCAAATTCTGACTTTTACCTGGTTTTTGGATCTCCTGAAAACGATGTGAAGCACCATTAGTAGCTGATTGAAGCAGTGGGACATTGTCATTACTGAGTTTTGCAACGAACCCACAAATGTTTTTCTTCCTTGAGATAAATATATTGTTTTTGGGTGCGAAGAAGCGGATACAAGCAGCAGAAGAACTTACTACTCCTGCAGGTGCAAAGCAACTCATCTCAGAAGACTTATGATAGGATCCCGATATTATACAAACAAGACCCTAATACTAAAACAAACCACAGTCACAGCCACCTCAAATCAATTGTATTGAATAAAATTGAATGAAAATAAAACACATAAACAGAATAGTGTTTGTAAAAGAGTCCTAATCCTAAGCAAATACTGGTATATAAACTAAATTCTACTGAAACCAAAACTCCTAAGATAAGTAGAATTCTAAAATTACTTAACTAACTAGAATTCTAGTTGCAGAAGAAAAATTTCTTGTTAGAATCCTTCAACATTAACTCAGCGTGAATTCAACAGCAATGTATGATAAAATCAAATGCAGGATAAGGCCTGTGCATGAAGGTTTGCAGAATCCAATACGGATGAAAAGAGAAAAATGAAAATAAATTCAAAACAAAATGTGTTGCTTACCAAAATTCCCGAGAGTCCACTCATATCGATGATTATACGTCTCATCACTTGAAACCCATCTCTTTTCTTTTTTTTTTCCTTTTCATTTCTCTCTTCTGTAATCTTGGCGCAGCTCCTCTCTCTATACCACCAAGCTTACTTTTGGAGATGCTTTCTTGGAGTAGAATCTTCAACTCGTTTTTCCAGGATGGGGGACAATGGCACCAGTATGTAAAGGTTGGTGTCATAGATGAAGAATTTTGTGCCAAGGAAGTTGGACCTGAAAAAGAAACATAACTGAAAAGTTAGAAGGCATTTAATAAGAGTTGGAACTAAATAAAGAAGAATAACCGTGACAATTGGCAAGCCAATTATCATGTTTCGAATGGCCAAAACAACTCCCAAAAACCAGGTTCAGGCTGTTTTAAGAAACACTTGAGGATCACACACCTCAAATTGTTCCAGGACAGAGATCACATACTTAGTGCATCACTAAATTAGATCCATGCGTGCAAAAACGTGGTAACGATTGTTATGTGCTTTCCACAAATTTAACCATCTCTAGTAAATCCTCAATGGATCGATACTCAGTGAAAGGTGTTAGTTTTAGTTGTCTATGAGGTGTGCCGGCTTCTAATGTGTTATTGAGTTCCCTAATCAAAGAAACTTGCCCGACTGCGAAATAACTGATAGTAACTGAGCAACTGGTTTATTCCATCCTGTCAGAACTGTTTAGACTACAAAAAATTGCACTTGACGAAAAGCCTGATTAACAAGGCTCTACCTATAGCATCACTGCAGTGACTGCCATTCCAACTAGGTTGGCACTCACAGCAACCAAAAATCACCTTGCAAAGGAAACCCATTCAGAAATAATATACAAGGGGATAATGAACCTTTTTTTTTTTTTTTACCTCCGCTTGTGCTATCACCTCTTCCTACATAGTTCGGCATGCCCCAAGAACAATTACAAAAGTAAGCAAATTGAAACTCCACATCAGTACAACCAACAATGATATGTCAAAAATTTGAAACACCAACTCTAAATTAATATCGGTCAAAGATTTAAAACACAACACTACTGTCTAAACTTGCTCTCTAACTAGTGATTGTCTTATTCGCAAGTAAGATTGTGTTTGTGCAAGAACAATCTTTAAGTTTTAACAAGCTCCTGACATAAATCAACCACTGGGCTAGGCTTATCCACTAAAATAAAGAATTATATCTTCCCAACCAGAGATTAAAAAAAAAAAAGAACAGTTCTAAGTCGCAATTCTTATCATATCATCAGTACTAGTAGCATATTTATGAGAGAATCAAACTTTTCTAAGAGTTTATTAATACTTTCCACCAAAAGAACAGTCACAGCACTTATCTCAGCTGCTGCCCAGCTAAACAGGATAGCTTAGTTTCACTATTACCTCCTCCTTCCGAACACGGAGCAACTTGATTAATGTGCTAGGAATTGTGAAACAGAACTTAAAAAAAAAAAAAATATTTTCCCAATTAGAGATAAAATATTTAAGTTCCATTTCGCAATTCCAAGAACATCATCGATATTAATAGCATATTTACTGAGAGAATCAAACTATTTGGGAATTCATTAGCTAAACAAGATAGCTTAGCCTTAGCTTGACCTTCCCCTCCTTCTTGTGAAAAACGAGCAACTTGATTAATGTGTTTGGAAGTGGAACTGGAAGAAAGAAAAAATCCAGACAAATATTTTCATTAGTATTTAGAAAGAGCACCGTAATCTCAATCTATCACGATTTGAATATGCATAAGAATCTGAAGAATGATAACAAGAATTAACCAAATAAAGAAGAGATTGAGAGGGAGTCGCAGCAAACATCTCCATGAAATTGATCAACCTGGATATATAATCACTCACCTGGATCTAGTCGCTGCTGGTCTTCTGTTTGAGTGAATCAGTGATGTTTTCCCCAATCTATCTACCTAATTAGGTCAAACCAGGTCAGTGACAAACCTGTTAGGGAAACAACTGGAGCAATTTCAAATCAGTCACACCATTAACAAAGAATCCCATCCAGCAATGACCAGAGATCTTGGAAGCTACTTGAGAGTTGAGATCTCAAAGTGAAAATAACAAGAAAAATGAGACCTTATGTTTTTAGGGTACCACATAGAACTCGGTCGTGCATACTTTTTAAGTTTATCCTTGAAAAACGTTTTTTACCCAAATGAAAGCAGTCACGACTCCAAATCTGTTTTACTAGTGTTGGCTGGTTTACCCTACGGTTTTATCATTTCTCTCTCCTGTCAAGTCCCCCTTCCCAAGATGTTTTGATAATTTGAATTCTCTAAGGCCTCTTCCTATGCACATGCCAAAACATGGTATTTGGCATATATGCACCCACTATGGATATGCCAAACTGCCAAACTCATATGCCAATATGTTATTTCTGGCATATAGGCATACGCGACGAAGTTTCAAATGAGCGATAGAGTCTTCGTCGCTCGATGGTCAAATGATCGTTCGATGGTCATTCTACTAAATGACAGTCAAGCTATCGCCTCAGATACTATGATAATCGCTCATCGGATCTTCATCCAACGGCTAATATTTCCCCTACCGGTTTCAACCAATTCCAACCTAACTTCAAATTCATTTCACCATGGATAGTGCATAACAAGAAGTGGATTTGACTACGAGAAAATAACATGGATCATGATAGCGTATTTCTTTACCTACTCAAGGTGAATTTTAATGAAATGTAACTGGTTTCAATCAATATTAATTTAAAAGATAGTTTCCATTAATCTAAAAAAAAACAAAATTACATTTCAAATTTCAACTAAAAGAAAACATTTTAACTACTCATTTCCTTGTCTGTTTCCTCCTAACCAAAGATCCAATTGCTGCATTTTCTCGGATCCATAGAGTTGTTCAACAAACTAGTTAAGGTGCCGGTTTGAGACCGACTTGGTGGTTGAGTCTCATCGAAATCACCATAACCTTGATAAGCAATGGAGTACGGGGTATGGAACATTATACAAATCTTGAAATGCGTGTGGTTGATGTTGTTCTTTAATTCTATTTCTTATAACTATTATATTCAATCAATAAATATTTCTTGAATGGTTGAAATGCTTCAAGATGAGGTTGAGGCAATTGGGGGTTATTATTCATATTTATTTCTAGATATACAAAAATGGAAAGTTTTATGTTCGTTTGCCTAACTACTTCCATGTTCACACCACCACCAAAGAATCAAATCGAGTCATTGGTATGTCGGTTGGCAAATGACTAAACATACGTGTAGGGAGTTGTATCCATGCCAATGTTTTCTTCAACACCATGTCTTTAAGCTTGACTTTCTAACACCATGTTTGGAGTTGAACTTTCAAGTTGGATGAATTGGAAGAAAACGAAAAGGCTGGTACCTCCTCCATGTGACGACCTTATATCGAGGTCTCAATCTTCTTCCACCACTTTGATATTTGCGACTTCCACCACTTTGAGATAAAGGAATGACTTCCACCACCTTTATGCATCGACTTCCACGACTTTCTTGACCTCCAACGACTTTGTTTGGCTTTGACGGTCTCTTCCCAAGTGCGACTTCCACTAGGACTCAATCCTCCACCGGCTCCAAAACCGGGACTCAATCCTCTACCAGCTCCAACACCGAGACTCATGTCATACATCATGCTTTCCTCAATCTTTGCATCTGTTCCAAGTGCATATTCAAATCCCGAAGAAGAGCATCATAATTGTTACATCGGGTCCGATACTCCAACTCGTAGCATTGACCCCGAGGTATGGATAAGTCCGGTAGGTGCACTAGAAACAATTGGATAAGTAACAATCTCTCCAGATGTCTGTGCTGGATATAGTCTTTACTTCCCAAGAAAATGGTGGCATGTATGACGATGAACTTTGAGAAGGATATGCAAATACATAACCTGTCTCTGGTGGAGGTTGGGAAGGAAGAAATTCATTGTCAAGTGGCAACCTACCTAAAGCTGGGAAATCCATCCGACCCAAACTTTGCGGTTGCATGGAAATATTTGGCTTGAAAATAGTATTAAACCAAGATAGGTACTCATTTCGTCCATCGGCTCCTTTGATCAATGCATTAGCTTCTTGCCAATGATGACCTTCTCTTATCAATTTGAAGTAATCGTCTCTGAAACATCATGTGACTGGGATAAGGGTTGTGACTATCACCGATCTCCTTGCAACTTAGAAGTTGTCTTTCACCATAATACCAAACACCCTTCTCGAAATAGGGCTGTATAACACCATCCTTTTAAGGCTTAACTCTACCATTGTCCGACCTAGTTCTTCTTGGAACTCGTGCACCCCTTCATATGGCCGTGAGATAAGGTTATGGCTTGTTCTACTCAACTGCTGAATCTTATGAACAATAGCAGTATGTTGACCATCTTCAATCTGTGCAGGTTCCCAATTCTCAGAATCATACTTTCGTATGATCGGAAATACATTCGTATAATTCTTAAGACAAGGTTCCGAAACACGGAAATATGTATACCACCAATACTGAAAATAATAACATTCAGCAGGTTAATAACTTTTCCATATAAAAATGACAAATAAATACATAATGTGAAAAAGATTGGTTCTTACCTCCAGAACTCCCCAGAAAGCATTAAAACTATCTTTATCACACGTCGAATTATCACTTAGGGCAATGTAAATCTCTGATAAAATCGCAGTCCCCCAATCATATGTTGGTGCTTGCTCTAAATCTTCTAATGCTTCGAGAAACCCAATTAACACTACCGAGCTAGCATTTGGAAACAGACATTGGCCCAGTTGTCCACAATACAAACAGACGTTCTAGCTCCTCAAAATGGTCGGGGATCAAATATTGATTACCGACTTCCCCTATTTTCATTCATTCTTCTGAGATAACGCTGGAAAAAACTTTTCAACCCGAGACACCTTCAACCCATACGCTTTTAATTGTCTATGTGTAGGATTTCCTCCTAATTCATTTGAGTATAAAGGAAGTCTTTCTTTTCATCTATCTTCTGATACCCACTTTAGTCTATTAAATGGAATTAAGTTCCCTTGGCATGGAATTCCGGTTAACATGTATAAATCTATCGGTGTAACTCCTATTAACAATAATTATTCATAATTTAGAATTTGTTGATTTTTATGAAACAAAACACATAATCTAAAAATTAAATAACTAGAAAAGACTGACTTACCGCATTCAAAGTCCTTGAAAAAAACGTGTTTGTAGTCTTCCACCATCGTTCTAATATAACTTGAACACCTTGAGTCCTGTGGTTTCTAGGTTGTATTTGATATAGATGTCGCCAAGGATATCTTCTCACTCTCTCTTGAACAAAGACCAGAAGTAATTCAAAAATTCTACGTAACTCAGTCCATCCACCTCTTAGATGTATGGCGTTACATCGCGCCTCATTATCAGAAAGGTGATTAGAGAATACACCTTCACCGGCTACTAGTCTAACATTATTAAACTCATAATTTGTATCCACAACAAAACTTACTCCACTGCCTGGGGTACTAGTAGATGCTTTCCCTTTTTTGTTTCTTTTTTTTCTCTCCATATTTGTTTAAGATAATCGTTTCAGAACAAAAGTTTAAAGAAAATCAGTGGTTTTCAGAAGGTTTTCAGAAGAAGAATTGAGAAGAGTTTAGAAGAGGTGGGAGTATAGTTGCGGTATTTATAAAGCGGCGTAAAACTCGAACGGTGGCGATATTGATTATATCGACAAATGATATAGTGAATTTAGAGCGATATTGACAATATCGCCAAATGATAAAGACATTATCGCCGGCGATATTGTCAATATCGCTCGCTAGGGATTCGATCGCTCAGCGGTTTCCCCATAGTGGCGCAAATGGTTTGGCATGCCACCTGGCATGCCAAACACCATTTTTTTGGCATGTGCATAGGAAGAGGCCTAAGAGCGACTGTAGTGGTGCGAGTATAACCAAAGACCAAAGAGGGAAAAAAAAGACCAAAATTTAGGTTTAGTCTGGTGTGTGACGCTACGGTTGGAAGACTAAATTTGGTGGAGCGTGGATTATACGTTCGCCTGGTGTGGGCGTGAAGTATACGTTCGCCTGGTGGTGGGACGTGGATTATACGTTACTCAGTGTGGGGAGATTTCAAAAAAAAATTAAAAATAAAAAAAAAAACAATGGGCCGGAGGTATAAACCACGCCCCATTCAAAATGTTTAAAAAAGATTCATGGGGCGAAGGTATTAACCACGCCCCATTCAAAAGGGAAAAAAAATGGGGCAGAGGTATAAAGCACGTTTGGTGTGGGGCGTGGACTTTATGTACGCCTGGTGTGGGGCGTAGATTATATACCCGCCTGGTGGTGGGGCGTGGACTATACGACCGCTCGACTATATTTGGGTTTAGTCTTTGGTCCCATACCAAATATAGTCCGAGATTTGGGTTTAGTCTGGGATTTGGTCGATGGTCCGTCATGTTACGTCTGGCTCTTTTACCAAATAAATGGGTTTAGTCGCCCACTGCGGTTGCTCTAAGAGCAACCACAGCCGGAGAGTATAACCAAATATTTGGTCAAAAACGAGACACAGTGGGACAGACTATCGATTAAAATCCGGACCAAAACTAAATCCCATACTATATTTGGTCTGGGACCAAGACCAAAACCAAATATAGTCGAGCGAACGTATAAATAAAGTGATCCTGTGATGGGGCGAACGTATAAAGTGATCATGTGATGGGGAGAACGTATAAAGTGATCCTTGTATGGGGCGGACATTATATGTGATCCTGACCAAATCGGGCGGACATTATATGTGATCCCAAAATGGGGCGAACATTATATGTGATCCTGACCAAATGGGGCGGACATTATATGTGATCCCAAAATGGGGCGAACATTATATGTGATCCTGACCAAATTTATTCTTCCATCTTAGTGTCACAACACGGACTAAACCCAAACTATGGTCTTTTTTTCCCTGTTTGGTCTTTGGTTATACTCGCACCACTGCAGTTGCTCTAACTGCCTTTATTTAGCTCTATAATGAGATTTAAAACTTCTCCCAATGCTGCTCTTGTTGGAAAATAATATACGGTTTCTGTTTCTCGAAAATCATTTTCATGCTACAAACAAAATACTAACAAGAAAAGAGCTACAAAGACTTATCGGATTGGTTGATCGAGGCGAGGTAATCCTATTTCCTTAAAGACAATTCATCCCCGCATACGGTGCTCACGGTTCTACGGATGTCACCTTCCAAGATACAACGATCACGCCTTATAGTAAGTAGCACTACAATACCATTAGGCCAGCGAATATTGACAATTATTGTGCTCTTAAGTTACTCTGACTCTTGACTTCAAAAACTTGTTTTTGTTCTCTTCTAACTTGTGTTAAAAACAAAACTAGGAGATGGGTTTATATAAAGTCAATGGTGACTCTACAAGGTGTCCTTACATCCATAGGTGACTCACCATGTCTAATGGTGACTCTCCATAACACTTGTGCACTAAGTGTCTTATGGTGAAAAGGCATGACCCTTAAACACACCTCTTGGAGTTTAAATCTTGAAAATTAATTTTCACTCAATTAATAATTTTAACTTAAAATTCCAACAGCTCTTATCCTTACCACCTTATTTTTTTATTCTCTCTGCTAAAGCTCAGCTGTTTTGCATTTAATCCCACTTCTTCTTAGGAATGCTCTCTAAATTCGCCAACATGAGCATTTTTTCTTCTAAATAAATTCTTGGTCCTCATCATTCAACTCTCTCTCTAACTATATTAAAACTATAGTGGAAGGTAAGTATTGCATACTAGCTAGGTTTTTTACTCTTTCTAACCATTCCATTAAGGATGTCAGTGATGTCCTGCAGTTTGAATGGGGGAAAAAAAATAAGTTTCTCATCTCTAGTGTTTGTCTTTATCACTACAAAATCAGTTTTGAAAGAGCTGAATCCAAATCTTGGATTACTTCGACCAACTACTGTATCATTTATGGTGATGTTCTCACTGTCACTACTTGGTACCCTTCTATCTCCATACCGTGTCGTGACTTGCGTTTCTTCACAACTTGGTTCGCTATCCAAGGCCTTCAACCATATATGCTTAATGAATTAGTAGTATCTCAAATAGCTTCCAAAGTTGGGTTGGTTCTTTGCACTTGTCCTACAAACTGCACTCCTCTAGAAGATGGCACAATCAGAATCAAGGTTATTATCAACATAGAAAGACCCCTAGTGAAACAAGCAATTCTGTCAGTTGGTGGCTCTCCAAGAACCGCTATCAACTTTAGCTTCTATAAACTGCCTTATAACTTTTGTATCTACTGATTTAGATTGGCTCACCGTATTGAGCATTTCCCTGTTCTCCATAATGGAAATCTTGATGCTATGTATGATCCTCAAATAACATCTTCATCCTTTGAGATAAGTGCTGATAGCTGGAATGTAGGACATACAGATCCTAAATTCGTAGTAGATTTTTTTGATAGTCTATCTGATCATATCTTAGTGTTTCCTTCTATCTCCAAACCAAATCCAAATCTTGTACTAAATTGAGAGCTATTTATCTCTTGCTCTAGTGATTCGTCTTTCCATGATGTTATTGCATCCCCTTCAATCCTAGTCAAGAGAGCTTTTACCAGTAACCTCAGCAGTCCCTCCTTTTCTCCTGTTAAAAAGTCATGCTACGAGCTGGGAGATGGCTCTTCTTCTAAGACTCTGGTGAGTGGGCCGGCCCTTAGGGACGACCCTTTTTACCTTCTTGATTTTACCAACAATCTAAACTCCTCATCTACTCCAAAACCATCTTTTTGTATTAACTTGAAGGACTAGACTCAGAAATATCCAGCAATGAATCTAATTCTCTCCCTCCTTGTCCTCTGGCTATTGAACAATATGGGTCTAATTTCAAAGGTGATGAAGAGCAAGCCGTGGATAGTTGGAAACTAGAATCAACCTCTGCAATAGCAAAGAACCAATCTACATCGAAGCAGGTGAAGGACTCCATGGTAACCCACTGCCAATTAAATTTTTATTTAATCCCCAATCATCATTAACGTTAAGTATTTTTTCTAATTTATATCTTATAATCAATTGCAAAAATTAGATTTTAAGCTTCATTTGATAATCTAGGTCTTTCTCTAGGCAATTATTGTTAGAGAACTGCTCGGTCGAACTCGCATGCGTTGCTATCTCAAGCATGTTTGTCAATGTTAGTGATCAAAACTATAAGTCTTGATTTCTAGTCTACTTATAGTTAAGTCTCGGACTAGGATAGAAAGTGTAGTTGAGCTCTAGACTCCATGGCGATCATCATACAAAGACGAAAAACTACTCAAGGAACTGGTGGCACTTCATCGACTAAAAGGTATATGGAGACTTGAACTTATCTATCACTCAAAAGTCTATCTAGTCTATCTCCTATCTTGAGACAAAAGTCGTATTGCTATATAGACTATGATTATACACATTTGCCATTTCGAGCCTAGTTTATCCATTTCTCGAAATATGTGTTGGTAAGCTTTCGCTTTGGCCTAGTTCATCTTTACTAGTGACGAAAGTCATATTAAGTTTCAATTACTTGAAAATTGCTTTGACGAAAAATGGTTTGTGAATAACAACTATATAACGTCCTCTAAGAATGTTCCAATGATTGAAATGAAAGTTTAGAATATATAACCATTGTTGGATATAAACATTGTGTGATAACTCATACATGTATAAGTCCTTATTCCTTGAACCAAAGTATGCGTACTTTGCTGATCAGGAAAATCGGAACTAAAGTCCACGTACCAGTAAGCGCACCATCGGAAGTTCACGTCCCGTGAAAATCTACTGGAGTTTGTGAATTGAAAACAAACTTATTCCGGGAACTTAAGTCCGCGTACCATTCCGCGTACTTAGGTTGGTTATTTTCTAAAAACGGTTATTCGTGAACTTAAACTTATATAAACTAAGGAATGCATATTTGCAAAAACCGTGGCTATAAAGTTCATGAATCGATTCGAGTGAATCAAATCGTTTTTGCTTCGATTGTGTCTTGTATACTTCTATAAGATCTAAGCAATTGAACAACTCTCTAACTAGTTCATTTGAGTCATTTGAACTAGTTATGGTAAAGAAGAATATGGTTGATATGAAAGTGCTCATATGGCTAACCATTTGGTTAACTATTGTTGAACCAACTAAATGTACATGTTTGGGTACGGTTACACAAACCTAAAATGTGCATTTCATTTGTGTGTAACAAGCTAAGTGATGAGTGCCAAATAGTGCATATGTATACACCTTTTTATTGGCATTTTACTCATCTTTTGCGCTTAGAAAAATCGAGATATTATCCCAGATTCTGTGTTTTCTTTTGTTTTCAAGAATAAATATTTGTATTAATTAATTTTGTGTTTTTAGGTAATAAATAAAGCTCGGAGAATTTGAGGAGCCAAAGAGCGAAGAATTGGAGTCGAGCATCTATGGAGCAGAAAGCCAAAGCCGCCACAAGCAATGATTGCAACCCAACAAGTAGCAACTCATCTACAAAACATGGGCTTGAGCTAGACCTGACCCGTGACCCGGATCCGAGTCCATCCTTTCCCGAGCCGTTAAGATCTTCACTCGCCACATCCTACGGTCGCTCGGCATTGCACATCAACGTTTGATGCTATCGCTCAACAGCAGAATCACCAGCTTATATTCTGAGCCGTTCAGATCTTCCCTCGCTACATCCGACGCTCGCTCCACCCTTTCCTTCAATCTTCGATGCACCTGCCTCACAGCAAAGTTCCCCATACCCCTACACCATCGAACACATCCCCATTTTCCCATTTCACCTTCTCTTTCCTCACCCGACCACTGCAAAACCATCTCCTCCACCGTCCACCCCTTCTTCCCAGGCCAGATCCCTCACCGTCCCACCACCTCCATCACCTCCAGACAACCACAGCAGCGCAAATGAAGTACCACCTCCTAATCTCTCTAGCTCTTACATAGCTTCTTCCCTAGAAGCTAAGTGAGAGAATAGAAAGGGTTAGGTTATTAAGTTAGAATTTCTCGAAGCGAGAGGAAGGAACATCGATCCAGAGATGAATTGACAGTGGAGAGGACGATTCAGAGCGACGTGGGTGAGAGTTTTATTTTAATGTTGATTTCGATTTTAGAGAATTAGGGTTTGAGGGTTAGGGTTTGTGTGCATGTATAAATAGAAGAGGGAGGAGATGATTTTAGATACGCCTGGATTAGCCAGTGCAGTCAATTAGGTTTAATTTGTATTTCTTGTTATTTAAATCATGTTCTAAGTTTTAGCCAGGGTGTTGTTGAAACCCCTGAGAATATGCTAATGAATTCATCTTCTCTTTATGGTTTTTGTTAAGCTTCATTGTCTTAGAATGATTTAGCTCTTTGAGCACATGACCACGTGATGGAGTGTCAAGTAGAGAAGACACTCCATACTAGGGAGTGTGTAAGATTAGTCACAACATTATCATGGTGTTCTTCCCTGGAATGAACCAAGAATATAACTTGATTAGGAAATGCCTTAGCATAGGTTCAGGTGGTAGATTCACCACCCTGGTACTTCCCATTGTCACATTTTATACCTTTGCCTTAGTTTAGAGTCACCATTCCAATCTCAGTCGCTTCGACAACCAATATTGTGTTACATACATTACTTAGAAACTCAGTCTAGCAAGCCTTGATCACTTATCGGCACCACAAGTCTCTGTGGTTCGACTCGTATTTGCCACAATGCTGGGACACCGTGCACTTGCGGGTATTACCATAGGCCATAAAATACATACACATCCGAGGCCTACCAAGTTTTTGGCGCCGTTCTTGGGACTTGGCGCGTGCCACTGTGTTCATTAGCTCGTTCATTGATTTTTCAACCACGTACATATCCATGTTACATTGTTTTATCAAACTTTGATTAGTATAACTTAGTATTGCATTGTAGTATTCCATCTGTTAGTGTAGTATAGCTGTTAAGTTTTCTATGTTTGCTTCATTTACTTTTCTTTTGTTTTTTTTTTAGCTTTTGCAACTTGTATTGCATTCTATCATTGCAATTTTGGCTTAGCCATCTCAGTAGCATCTTTGCATACGTAACTTAGTGCACATACGCTTTTACACATACGCATGCTGTACGGTGCATTGCTTCTCATAATGCAAATGTAACGAGTGGATGCTCCATTGTTTTGAACTTGTGAGCTCGAGTTTGACATTGCTCCCTGTATGACCACGAACTCTGAGTGCTTTGCTCAGAGCTTAGCTCTGTCATTGTAGCACAATAGCTAGGTTGTTTATTGTATGACATTGAGGACTGAAATTTGCTTGTTGAGCTAACAGGTGCAAGTGGCAAGGCTGAGCCAACCCAAGAGGAAGTTGCATAAGGTGCAACTGAGCAAGCCCTGCGACTTGTAAGGTGAGTGGTGCCTTGACCTCTGAAACATACATATGCCAGCTGAGAGTACTTATTACACTATTCTCCTTTATGTACGTGCTTACTCCGTCTTTGATAAACCGTAAATTTGTGTGAGACTTTGTTGTGTCTGGGTGCCTTGTGCACTGATCTTACATTGATTTACACTGTTAGTTTGTAATTCAGAGCAAGCCTTGCTCTATAGACCCCTGAGCTCAAAATCAGAACCCCATAAACTCCATCGCTCTGCTCCTTGCTAGCCCTGAAGCTGCAAGTTTGAGGTTCCATTTTGTGGGAGCTAACCTGTTGAGCCACCTATAAATGCTTGAACCTTGTGTTGTGTCATTTACGTTGAGAGTTTGCACAGGTGTCTTTGTGTTGTGAAGCTGCCAATCCTTCTTTGTGAGTTGTGTGTTGTGTTGAAGTTGCAAGCTGTCTTTGTAAGCTGCACCTGGATTACGTCTTGTCTTTGTGTTGCTCTTTGCCATCCCTAGGCGTGATGTGCAAGCACCCCACAGTGCTCGGAGAAATTGTGTGTGATTTGTGTTGTGAATTGTGCCTCACTAGGCTGTGCATAAACTAAGTTGCACATAACCAGACTCAGGAAATGTGTCAATTTTATTATGAAAACTTCTGTGTGTGTGCTCAGTGAAGCCCTGACACAGGGAATTTGACATAACTTTAGAAACCCACACCCAAAGCTGAGCCTTAAGCATTTTTGGTGGTGACATTGGTCTCCTTGAACTCAAACTGGGCTACTAATTGCCAAACTAAACTGAGCCCACAAGAACTCAAACTGGGCTACTAATTGCCAAACTAACTGAACCTGGGCTCTACACACAAACTAAGCCCACATCCTGCAGGGAAACAAGGGCTGCTCAAAAATCAACCCTGGGCTACAAACAAACTAAGCTTAATAATCAAGCCCAACAAGCCAGGCTATACATTTTTTACCTAATTTTCCAAAGCCAGACCATCTAGGCTAGAACCCATCTGCTGGGCTGTGCACTGGGCTGCTTTAACTGAGCCCACAACAACTTGGGCTTCCCACCTAAACCAAAGCTCCCAACAAAACCAAATGAATCCCATTGAAACCAAATCCCAATAAACCAAAGCCCACATAAACCAAACTTAATTTTGAGTTCAATTTGAGTACTAAATCATGACAGGATTTTGGTGCATCTGGGGATGGTAACAAATCCCAGAGCGTGCTACGGGCACGCTTCACGGATGAACACCCCACACACCTACCATAGTGACTTTAGGGAATTTTATGGGCCTTCTCAGGGCCTTGACCTCACATACCCTAATCATTATGATCACATACATCATCCACCATAGGTTGAAAATGAACAATTTTCTCATACCCAGTCATCACTTTTAGATCAATTAGAAGCTCGACTATCTTCTTTAGAAAGACTATCTGCTTTAGAAAGGCAATCTGTCGAATCTAGTTTTTCTAGGCAATATGAAATGCATGCATGTACCTTATGTGGTGGCTTAGACCACCACTGATGAATACTTGTTATATCTTGCATGATTTTAGATGGTCTAGGGAAAACCATGATAATCCAATGTACGGAAGTGTCTAGAAGTGACTATTGGGACCATAATCAACCATTACACATGCATCATTCACCCACGATGGGGAGATGAACAATTTTATACTCCCCAACTCCTAGTTTGCAATCAACAATGGAAACACTCATGGAGCAAAATGCTAGGCTTGAAATGAATGCAATGCATGACCATCCATATAGCAACATGTCTGAATTTCCTTCTCTAGTGAACCTCATGCACAACCATACAATGAATACCCATATGAGGAATGCATACCCACTAGTGAAGACTCTCTTCAATAGAACAACTCAAAATGATTCTTCAAAGGAACTTTGATTGAGTTACGAAATGATAGGATTGAAAATAGTGTTTCTAGTCTTACTCATGCAACTAACATTGAATATGAACCTAATCTAGAGGTAGATGAGTACACTAAAAATACTAAATTTTTGAATGGAGAGATGAATTCTTTCTATGATGATGATGATGAATATGAAGAGGATGTGTATTTTGAAAATGTAGTAGAATCTTTAGGTTCGAGACATTAAGTGTCTCTCCGTGAACCCTATGAATGATGCTTCTTCGGATATTCATGTATGTGATATTGATGTGGAACTCCAGCAATTGTCCTGTGAAAATGAACATGATTTACCCTCTTTTGACTTTAGGAAAGTGTGTGATGGTACAAATGATTTTATAAATGAAAACAACTTAGATGTGCCTACTTTCTCTCCTAAGTCGCAAATTGAAACTCTTCCACCAAACCTAGGTGTAGTTTGTCACGAAATTGCAAAACCTACTTTTAAGAAAATGCCTAACTTAGGCTTAGAGCTTTGTGCTTCCCAAGTCCTCTTGGACTATTTTGCATCAAAGTATAACACTCTTAAGAAGACCCCACGGTTGGAATGTGTATATACTTTCATTATTAGTAAAACTCATTTGAGTTAGACCTTTTGCATGATGTACCTTTAAAATTGCAAGATTTTGTTCTCACAAACACACCGTTCACAAGTTTAGGTTTGGGAAACTCCTTCACATCTAGGCAGTCTTACTTGCACTCTCATGTTATATCTGTGTAAGGTCATGATGTTTGTATATATTTTCTATTGGGTTGATCCTCAACTCTTTAGATTGTTAGTTTATGGTGAATTTTCATTGTATATATCCGAGTAGGACTTGTTAAATTTTCTTTTCTTGAATCGGTTGAGTCTTCTTGCGCATATATTATGCTAATCGATATGATCTCCGTTGAGAATGTTGGATTCTAGCCTTGACTAAAGAAGCTCAACCTTGCTCCTGGCTTCCGACATCCCAGGTAATCTCTTCCCTTTCTCTTTTCGACATAGTTCTCTCGGTATGTGACCTGTTTAAATTTTTTCTATATGTAGACACATTGAGGACAATGTTTGATTTAGGTTTGGGGGTGCATTTGCATTTGCATATAGAGTTTTTAGTCTTTTTAATTTGATTTTTATTCAAAAAAAAAAAAAATCAAAAATCAAAAATTCAAAAATTCAAAAACTTTTTGCAAATAAAAACCTCCAATTTTTAGAGATTTTAGAGTCACTAGCATGCTTCTAGCTATGTTTACATAGAGAATATGACCGAAATAACAGAAGTAAGAAGTACCGGGAGAACACAATCGGGTTCCTTAGTTGATTAGAGCGTTAAAGTTGGATTTAACCATATACGGAGAGCGAATTAGGTGTTGTTAGATATTCGGTAGTAAATTGTGATCACCCATAGTGGAGACTACCCAATTTACATCAAGTGAGGCACCAACCTTCAATTTTTGCAACTTTCTAGAAAAGCATTGTTAGAGTGTGTGTCACCTTACGTAAATTAGGGTAGGAATGGTGAGCTACCAACTTCGCACCACTTTAACTACTTTGATCTCTTGAGTGCTAGTTTTTGTCAATCATGAGGGTGACGTCTAAAGATGAAAACTCCTTCTAAATAACGATTTGTAGTTAGCATCATTCTCTCAATCAATGAAGACCCCATAAAACACATCATCGTCGGCAAAGCGGAGCGAGAATCATAATATGGAAAGAAAAAATTGATATAGTCCAAGGTTTATGTGCAACAAAGAAAGAAAATAGGATGAGAATTAATAAAATTTATAAAATCAAGACAATACAAGTTGTGGAAAAATTGAGTGATAAATTCCTTTGTCCATGGAGTTAGTTGTTTCATTATTTGTATTTTTATTTTCACTTTTTGTAATAAAAAAAAAAAAAAAAAAAAAAAAAAAAAAAAATCAAAAATCAAAAAAATATTGTAGTTTATTTTTGCTACCACCATGGTAAAGAGAATTGAAAAAGAAAAAATCCAAACAACAAGAAAATTGAGTAGAAAAGTTAAAAATTGTCAAGTTTTGTGAAGTTTAGAAGTTCGTCATCAACATTTGAAGACCCAAGGCCAGAAGATTGAAGACGTTTCTATGGTTCTTATGAGAGAGTGATATTAATTGCCGATCGGGTGAGAAGTGAGTGAGTACTCCCACCCCTTGCTAATGGTTGATTTCCTTCCTTAGAGATCATCAGAAAAAGATTCTTTTGTCCACACCTCTGTGGAGTCTCCAGATTTTATTTCGGAAGGTTATCCTTCTTACCTACAACGTGTGCAGGATTTCTCTCTTTATTCTGCTGCACATGAGAGACTAAAAGCGATCTTTTGAGTGCAATTATCATAAAACCCTAATGGTGAGGCGAAGTTGAGACTTATGATCACAATCGAATCAAATTCTTTCCATATGGTATGGTTACTTCTCGCTCAAAGCACTTAAGGATGAGAAGGCGTTCTTTGGTAGTTCTAACTTCGTTACTAGCATGCGAAACTACATGTCCTCATAGCTCTTAGGATGCTTGAGACTCTTTTACACTCGAAGTTGGAGAAGGTTTTGTGGGTACACCTCTGGTAAACCCTCACGAGACTACAACTCGTCCCAATAGGGACACTAGGGGTTTAAAGGCTTAGTGCATACGCTAAATGCATTCGAGAGACTGCGACAGGGGGGTATAGTTAGGATTTCTTCATTTCGTTTTCACTTGAGGACAAGTAAAATTCGGGTTTGGGGTATTTGATGAGTGCCAAATAGTGCATATGTATACACCTTTTTATTGGCATTTTACTCATCTTTTGCGCTTAAAAATCGAATATTATCCCGGTTCTGTTTTTCTTTGTTTTCAAGAATAAATATTTGTATTAATTAATTTTGTGTTTTTAGGTAATAAATAAAGCTCGGAGAATTTGAGGAGCCAAAGAGCGAAGAATTGGAGTCGAGCATCTGTGGAGCAAGAAAGCCAAAGCCCGCGCTGCAACTGATTTGCAACCCAACAAGTAGCAACTCATCTACAAAACATGGGCTTGAGCTAGACGACCCGTGACCCGGATCCGAGTCCATCCTTTCCCGAGCCGTTAAGATCTTCACTCGCCACATCCTACGGTCGCTCGGCATTGCACATCAACGTTTGATGCTATCGCTCAACAAATCACCACAGAAACATATTCTCGAGTCGTTCCAGATCTTCCCTCGCTACATCCGGACGCCGCTCCACCCTTTCCTTCAATCTTCATGCACCTTCCTCCTGGCAAAGTTCCCCATACCCCTACACCATCGAACACATCCCTATTTTCCCATTTCACCTTCTCTTTCCTCACCACCACGCAAAACCATCTCCTCCACCGTACCACCCCTTCTTCCCCAGATCAGATCCCTCACCGTCACCACCTCCATCACAACAACCACAAAGAAATGCAACGAAGTACCACCTCCCTAATCTCTCTCTAGCTCTTACATAGCTTCTTCCCTAGAAGCTAAGTGAGAGATAGAAAGGGTTAGGTTAGGGTTAGGCTTTCGAGTAGAGGAAGGAACATCGATCGAGAGATGAATTGAAAGTGGAGAGGACGATTGAGACGACGTGGGTGAGAGTTTTATTTAATGTTGATTTTGATTTTAGAGAATTAGGGTTTGAGGGTTAGGGTTTGTGTGCATGTATAAATAGAAGAGGGAGGAGATGATTTTAGATACGCTGGATTAGCCAAAGTGCGATCAATTAGGTTTAATTTGTATTTCTTGTTATTTAAATCATGTTCTAAGTTTTAGCCAAATGGTGTTGTTGAAACCCACAGAATATGCTAATGAATTCATCTTCTCTTTATGGTTTTTGTTAAAGCTTCATTGTCTTAGAATGATTTAGCTCTTTGAGCACGTGACCCCATGGAGTGTATCAGAAGAAGACACTCCATACTAGGGGGAGTGTGTAAGATTAGTCACAACATTATCATGGTGTTCTTCCCTAGAATGAACCAAGAATATAACTTGATTAGGAAATGCCTTAGCATAGGTTCAAATGGTAGATTCCACACCTACTTCCCCATTGTCACATTTTATACCTTTGCCTTAGTTTAGAGTCACCATTCCAATCTCAGTCGCTTCGACAACCAATATTGTGTTACATACATTACTTAGAAACTCAGTCTAGCAAGCCTTGATCACTTATCGGCACCACAAGTCTCTGTGGTTCGACTCGTATTTGCCCCGTGCTTCATAACAGACACCGTGCACTTGCGGTATTACCGTAGGCCATAAAATACATACACATCCGAGGCCTACCACTAAGTTTCGATCTAACCCTTGAAAGATATTATCTTGAATCTAATCAGTTTTCATCTAACTATGAATATTGAATGCTTTTTTACCAAGGTAACTTAGATTGCAAACCCTGAGTTGAAAGACTATATAAAGGAGAACTCCCCACACCTCCTATGTGATACTAGTTGTATAAGCTAGAGTCGATTCTCCTTTAACCTTAGGTTTCTAAAAGAGACCACAGCAGGTTAACGACTTAAAGACTTCATTGGGATTGTGAAGCTAGACCCAACTATTTTCTTTGTAGTTGCGTGATCCGATCTTGTTGTTTCTATCGTACTAAAGTACAATCGTAAGATTGGCTTGAGATTGATTTCTCCGATATGCAAGATTAAAGTCAAACATCTTTGTCTCGTCGTTGTGATTCCACAATATCTTCTTTAAGCTAGTCGATTAAGATTATTGTGAGGTGATTGATAATTCTAGGGTCGTTCTTGAGGAATATAAGTCCATGTTATCAATTGGTTCCTGTTCACCTGATTTATCAAAAGACGGAACAAAAACTCAGAGGTATTTCTATGGGAGACAAATTTATCTATTACCATAGACTTTCTGTGTGATCTGATTTGTTTATTAAAGTCTTCGACTTTGGGTTTGTAGCAACTCTTAGTTGTGGGTAAGATCGACTAAGGGAATCAAGTGTGTAGTATCTATTGGGATTAGAGAGTAAGTAGCACAAATGTAACTTGGATCAGTGTGAGATTGATTTGGGTTCAACTACAGTCCATACCGAAGTTAGTTTGTAGTAGGCTAGTGTCACGAAGCGGATTAATACGTTATTACATTCAATCTGGACTAGGTCCGGGGGTTTTTTGCATTTGTGGTTTCCTCATTAACAAAACTCTAAGTATACGTGTTATTTCTTTCCGCATTATATTTTTTTTATATAATTGAAATATCACAGGTTGTGCGTTTGAATCGATCAATTGGGAAATCCAACCTTTAGTTGTTGATTGAAATTGATTGATTCTTGAACATTGGTCTTTGATACCGTTCAAGTGTTTTCTCTTGTATTCAATTAGACTCGCAGATTTCTATTTGCTTAAGTATTGAATCGAGAAAGTGAGATATAACTCTTTGATATACTTTTATTAAGATTGAATCTAACTGTCTAGTTGATTCTCTTAAAACTATATTGGAGTTAGTCCATACAGATTGCTAAGCGAAATATTGGGTGTGGTTGTTGTACCCCCGCTTTTTCAATTTTGTACCCTAGTTTAAGGCACAAAGTGAAATTGAAGAATATTTCATTTAAACTCCGTTTAATAAGACCCTCAAAGGACCTGCAACTTCATTGTAATCAGTTTTACTCTAATATATCTTCTAGGCACACAACCTGTTTAATCTAGATCTTTATCTAGGCAATTTCCTCAAACATAGTTCTCTACTAATTCTATACACACCACATTTTCTTGGTTTTAGATAATTACTAGATCAGCAAATTGGCATTTAGATTAATCTCATCACTCTAGCCTTTACATTTAGAGTAGCAATAATTTTTTCTTATGCTCTTTATTGGAACTAACTTCTGCTTATATCTTTTCAGTGTATGGGTGCACTTTGCTTTTATTTTGAGTTACCACATTAAATTTTGATATCTCTATCCTATCTTGTTTTTGATACCATTTGAATCCCTGCTTGCCTTAGTATAATTTGCATTTTAAATCCCTGCTAGAAGTTAGACTAGACTACTGGTTTCTCTCTCTGATTTTCGACCTTCTCAGCTACTTAGAATTTTCTTTAGATGCCTTAAGGTTTGTTGTAACTCTGCTACAATTTGTTCTCTTTTCCCCTTCCTCCTTTTTGTGCTATCCCCTCTACATTTTAGAGTACTTCATTATTTTTAGTAGTCTTAACCTCCTGCGTTTCCACCCTTTCCGAATCTTAGGCTAGCTCTCATAGTTATCTTAATCTTGGATCTCGGTTTTGGAACTGTGTAGGGTATAGTCCTTTCTGAGTAGGGCTATCTGTCTTCTAATCGATTCTTTCTTATTAACATGGATATCCTATCTTTGAACTGTCAGGGTATAGGTTCTAAAACCACCTCCTCCCACCTCAACAAACTATGTATCTCTTATAACCCTGAATTTATGTTCATGTTTGAAACCAGATGCAAAGATGACAACGTATCCAAAATTATTGAATCCTGTGGATTCAATAACTATACCTTAGTTTCTCCAGTTGGTCTTTCAGGGGGATTATGCCTTGCTTGGTCTGATACTACGCAAGTAAGTATTCTAAGCAAATCCCATAGAATGATTAACATCTCTCTTACTCTAAAAGATCAAGGAAAGAACACATCGCTACAATATAATGTCACTTTTCTCTATGAAAACCCTAAAAAACCTCTGCGTATTAAGGACTGGAAGCTCCTAGAAGAACTAGCTAATAACATAAATCATCCATGGTTAGTAATAGGCGACCTAAACAACACTTTTTAAACCCCCGAAAAAATCTGGTGGTAAACCATTTAATCATGTTTCCATCAATAACATTAAATCCATAATCGAGGATATTTGACTGGTTGGCTTAGGCTTCATAGGACCTATTTACATGTGGTCAAATAAACAGAAAGATCCGACAAAAATCCAAGCTAGGCTAGATAGAGCACTAGCAAATTTAGAATGGATGTCGGCTAACCCAACTGCCACAGTCACCCACCTTTCGGAGATAGGGTCTGATCATTCCCCCATTCTCCTCTCTTCCAAGCCTTCTGAATCAATGCGTAGCATTCCGTATAAGTTTTTTAGCCTTTGGTTGGACTTCCCAGAAGCCCTCAAGATCATCCAGGACTGCTGGGAACATCCAACTATAGGATCCCCACCGTTTATAGTTGTTACAAAACTCAAACTAGTCAAGAAACATCTCACTAAGTGGAATAAGGAAGTGTATGGGAAAATCCAGACTAATATCAAATCCGCCTTAGAATCCATTAATTCTCTCCACCAAATCAACCTCGATGACAACCTTGATGACACCATCCAAACCCAAATAAGAGAACTAGAAACTTACTATGATTTTGAGGAGGAACTTTGGAGATATAAATACTAGCTTTTTTCACTCTTGTACTCCAAATAGGAGACGGAGAAATAGGATCTCGGCTATTACTGATAGTAACGTAGTTACTCATACTAAACTCAAGGATATTTCTGAAATCCTAACAGAAAATTTCAAATCAATTTCAAACGAAACACCTTCTTTAAATCACTGTCCAGTCACAGATATTTTCAACGTGGAAGTAACCACTGAAGAAAAAAACTTTCTTATTGCTATTCCTTCACGGGCTAAAATCACAAAAGTAGTTCAATTATGGCCACCGGAAAATCCCCCGGCCCTGTGGTTTTAATGCGAAATTATTTTCCCACCAATGGCCTATCATTGGGAAAGAGGTAGTGGAAATGATTCAACATTTCTTTCGTTCTAAACACCTGCTAAGAGAAATCAATTCTACCTTTCTTACTCTCATTCCTAAGACTGAAAACCCAACTACTCCAGGTGAATTTTGACCCATTAGTTTGTGTAATACTACGTACAAGATCCTCTCCAAGATATTAGCTAATATACTTAGGCCTATCCTATCTAGAATCATCTCGCCTTTTCAATCAGCGTTTATGCCAATTAGAAAAATTTCGGATAACATTGTTATGGCACAGGAAGTAGTCCACACAATGAAAAAGTATAATGGTAAGGGTAAGAATGGCCTAATGGGTATTAAACTCGACATGAGTAAGGCTTTCGATAGAGTGAGCTGGCCTTATCTCATAGAACTTATGAAAAAGCTAGGTTTTTCTGATACTTGGTGTACCTTAATTAACCAATGTATTAGTACTCCATCAATTGCAGTTCTATGCAATGAATCTCCAGGCAAGTTCTTCAAACCCAGTAGGGGGATTCGCCAAGGAGATCCGCTATCCCCCTACCTCTTCCTCCTTGTCATGGAATGATTAACCAGATTGTTACGTCATGAGGAAGCAAAGGGCAAGATTCATGGTATCAGTGTTGGAAAAACTAGTATCCCCATCTCTCATCGTCTCTTCGAAGATGATTGCATCATCTTTTCCAAAGCTACCTTAGATGATGCTAAAAATATTCTAGAGATTCTCACCATTTTTAGTCATGCTTCGGGTCAGCTGATTAATTTTCAAACATCAGGAATCTTCTTTAGTTCCAAATTCCCAAACAAATTTGGTAAAATGATTATCAAAATTCTTAAAGTTTAGAAGATCAACATCACTGACAACTACTTAGGATCTCCCTTATTCATTAGAGCTTCAAAGATCAAGTGTTTTGATTCAATGATTGCTATATTCTAAAGTAGACTCCAAAACTGGAGAGGTGGGAATCTCTCCCAAGCTGCCCGTACTGTGGTAGTTAAATCTATATTGGAAGCTCTCCCTATTTACCAGATGGGGTGTTTCAAGATTCCAAAAGATGTTACACAAACCTTTCATTTCCCTCCAACGTGACTTTTGGTGGGGGGAGAAGGAAGGTAAGAAGGGGTTTTACCCCAAAGGTTGGCCTTTTCTTTGTAAACCAACAACTCTAGGAGGTCTAGGATTTAGAGATATAGAGGCTAACAACTTAGCTCATCTAGGAAGACTAGCCTGGAACCTCTTGGCTTGTCCTGATGCTCTTTGGGCTCAAACTCAGAAATCTAAATACTACCCAAACTGTAGACACCCTCTTGATCCCAAGATCACCAAAACTGGATCTTGGATTTGGTGCTGCATTCAAAAAGGCCTGGCAGCCATTAAACCCTTTTGCATATGGGAAATAGGAAATGGGGAAACAGTACACATAAGGGAGGACTCTTGGCTCCCTGATGAGTTTGATATAAACTCTATACAGCTTCCTCCAAATATCTTTCTAGTCAGTCACCTAGTGGATGCTACATCCAGATCCTGGAATGTAGATATGATCCGTAATATCTTCGATCACCAAGTAGCCGAGTATATAATCGGAATGCCTATAAGACCTAGATATAAGGACACTATCCAGGATGGAAATTAGAAGTGAATGGTGAATTTTCTACCACTTCTTTATATAACGGTATCAAAGGCTTGGAAAATGTCACAAACTCTCAGTGGGATAGAATATGGTCTATGCATACTTCTCCTAGGACTGATCTATTCATTTATAAATTCATGAACAATATGATGTCAATAGGTTCTTCTCTTGCCAGGTTTACAGACATCCCCAATGTATGTGTGTTTTTCTCTTAACTAGGAGAGACTATATATAATATTTTGTTAGAATGTATGTTTGCTATGAGTGTGTGGTTTGCTTCCCCTATTAACCCATATCCAACATATGGATCCACCCAATCAGTTAACCAATGGATCTCTAGATAGAACCATATCCCAACTGGTTGGCCAACAGATGAAGATCCGTGGGATGCTCTATGTGCTGCAATTTCCTGGCATATTTGGAAAGCGAGGGGTGAAAAGTTACTCCAAGGAATCACGCCAAATCCAAAGAAGACTTTAAAAAGAGCTCATCACTTTTGGGAAGAAAATTACAAATCTAAAATTTCCAGCAGAGAAATGAGATCAAACAATCAACAACCGAAAATGGATAATTTATGGAGATGCCCTCCAACTGGAGTGGCAAAATTAAACTTGGCTACTAAATGGAACCCTATAACTAAACTTTCTGTGTATGCACTAATACTAAGGAATGCTTTTGGTTATTGCAGGGAAGTGCGAGTCATAATCACGAGAACTCAGACAAAGGAGATGGGTGAAGGGCTAGCGGCGGTTGAAGCTTGGAAATGGGGCTGTCTCATGGAAGAGCCAAACATAATCGTTGAAGCCTGCATTTGCAACCTCATCAAACTGACCAACGGACTGAAGTGCAAAATGGAATGGCGAGCAAATTCTATCTGGGATAACAGAGAGGCTGATATTTTGATGTCAAACCAACAACACAAATCTTTTACTTTTAATTATGTAACTAAGAAAGCTAATCAGGCAGCAGCTGCATTGGCTAACAAAACCAATGAAACTTCAACCTGTAGCTATCAAGGGGATCCCCCTGGTTTTACTTTTGAACTTCTAGACAAAGATAAAATGGAGAGCCTTGCCTATCAGCACAATTATGTTCTTTTACCCGTTCATTAATTAATAATTTTTCTATCAAAAAACAAAATCTATTTTTCGGATATCGGTTTGGTCGACTAGGCACGGGACAAAAAACATCGGACAGAAGCGTATGGTAGGTGCCGCCCATCTCCACCGTGATTAATAGGGGTGATTTTGGTGTGAAGCATATACGGGCACCTCGTCACTTTCTCACTTTTCTCTAGGGTCGTCAATGGATAGCCGATATCCGATAGGCGTTTCTGAAAATCCAAAATCCTATAGGATATTTTCCGTTATAACGGCTATCGGATGTCGGAAACGGAAAAATTAACGAAACTTTTAGGCTTATCGTAACGGAACCGGCTGAGACAGTTTGCATTAGTATAAGTTCCGATATCCGGTAGCATATAAGCCAATGTTCCGTCATACCTTTAGCCAAATACATATCTTAAGAAGACTGGTGGTGTTTCATCAGAAAAAAGGGATCTGAGCATCGTTGCAAATGTCTTTGAGCAGCTGCTTATCAATCTGAGATGTAGACTCCATGAATGGATACTAGTTAATGTAGTTTGAAACTAATAGAAGTGGTTAGCAGAAACACCTCTTATAAACTCCTTATCTCTTAGCTGTTTGAATTCAAGCCTCTCTTCTTAAATCGGCGACATCAACTGCATGTGCTTTTGGATTAAGGTAACAAGTGTTCTTGATGGATGAAATTATAGCAGTTAGTGATGAATTTTTACCCAGATTTGGTGCTGGTTAATGGTGGCCATATGAGAAAACTTCTTTCGTAAGTAAAGATGAAATTAATCTCCATAAACTGATGATTGTCGTGTTATAAAACTATAGAAGCATTCCAGCAGCTACCTTATTTGATCCATTTTCCACCAAATTTCATCATGATTTGAATCCGCACCTCTTGGCCTTGTTTGGGGATTAATCGTGAGCAGTACGAGTTAGGGTATGTTTCTGGTTGACTTTTGCCTTTGGAAAATTAACGGAACTTATAGGAAAAATATCTGATATCCGATAAGTTCAACGTAACGGAATCGGAATTGAATTTCAGATTTCCGTCGGAACTTAATTCTTGACGTAACGGTAGCGGCTGAGCCACTATCTATTTCGTTAAGTGTCGTTGACAACCCTACTTTTCTCAATCCGGCCCTTGTCCCTTCATTTTTGCCTCTGGTTTTGTTTCCCGTTTAGCATTTTTGTTTCTGTCTTATCTTTTTTTTTATCGATAAAGAAAAGTGAATTGATAAAAAAAACGTCTTCGTTTAGCATTTTCGTTTCACATGATTATCTTATTTTATTTTTTTTGATCGATAAAGAAAATCGGACTCCCTTTATATCCATGGCATGGGAACTCTCTCTCTTTTCCTGTTCTTTTTACCCCCTTAATTTAAATAGTTAGATAGATAGTAATTTCTTCTGTTCATTTTTAACTATAGGCATTTGACAATGGTACGTAAAGTAAGACATGGAAAGCCATCATCCAACATGCTAAAACTTATCCTCCAGACAACAGGACTTACGTGTATGCTGCTGGAAAAAAGTGTCGCGTCTTTTTCACTTCATTCCGTGATCTTACTGGGGCAACATTTGATGGTGGCCTGAGTTATATGCCTCTAGATAATATTCCTCCATCTCAAATGGTGTGTATTTTCTCCAATAATCTGCTTTAGTTTACCCCTTTACCCTGTATTCTTTATCATTCTAAATCCTTGTTCTTTTCTATTTTCATAACCAGTAATTCCAATATTATCGATCATGATGCTAAAAATTTGATTTATTAGATAGTATTTTCCGTTGATCCCACTAAACAATTGAACCAGTGGGTAATCAAATATGACTTGTCAATAATGAAGTGATTCAAGTGACTCTGTTGCTTTCAAGACCCAATTCCATATCTTCTAATTAGCGTTCTTAAAAGTGGAACCGATTAAGTATTTATCACTACCAACTTTGATTTGAATGAGATCCATGCATTAAATTTTCATTTACTTCTATATTTTGAATCAGTACTTATCTGCCCAAAATTTGAATATGCAGAGATCAGTTGAGGCTATGAAGCGTTATGCATCTGATCACCATGGAGATGACGAGTGTCTGGATGTAGATGCTCAGGTAAAGTTTGCTTGTCTCAGTAAAATATTTGTTCCTTTCAATGAGAGCTTCTTTTCTTCTTACTGTACATGCTTATTATACGCGATACTTTATAGCAACGGATGTTTATCGGTATTAGACTATGTAGTGGTTTAGTGGCAAACATAGTTGAACTATCAAGAAAAAATGTGAAACACACTTGTAGAGTTGACAAGACATGCTAGAAGATAGTAAGTACATCCATGAATGCTTGATCAAGGACCTTAGTAGAGGCTAACTTTTCATGATTAGGCGACTCGAATTACTTATGTCAGTTAATCTTGTTTATGAATAATCCATTTCTGTTTTGAACTCTTTCCAAGGATTAAGTTTTAGTAATTATGTGAGTTTCATTTTAATGGTACAGTTTTCCCCTTCGGTTGTCTGAATTCTATTTGTGTCGCATGAATGAATGTACTCTTAATTTCCTCTTTGGTTAGCTTGAGGAAGTCGTTTTAAATTATTTTTATCTTCCTTATGTACACATGGAGATTCATTCACTTTTTATACTGTCAGGAACTAGCTGAATGTGCAGATGATGAATATCCAGATTGAGATGCTCAGGTAATAGTTCTCGTTTCAATACTTGTTTATTTGTTGTTGTTTTTTATCCTCATTATATACAAGGAGATTCAATCACTTGTTGATGCTGTCAGGAACTAGATGAATGTGGATTGTAGATATTCAATCACAATGTTCTGTAGAGATATGTGTCTTCGCATACTCATCATGCTTATGGTTTTCACTGCCTATGGTTTATTTGTTCGTCTCCATGTTGATGTAAGCAAAGAAATCACTATGGAAATGTTGTCGCTGTTGTTTTCTTAATGATGGATCTATTAGACCACCTATGTGTATTATGTTCGACTAGTCATGTAACCTAACATATAAGGTCTGACATTTTACTCGTATTTTGAATGTAGTCTGATACCTTCATGGATGTCGTCACTCTCTTCCAGATGGTCTCATGAGGGTCACTGATGTCATGGTTGATGGTAAGATCGCTATTGTTGCTGGATAAGTTAATGTTGGAAAGGGTTGTGCTTCTGCAGTTCTGTTCTCAAGCAAGCTGGTGCCAAGGTCATAATGACTGAAAGTGTTGAAATTTTTAGGAATTGTATCACTTCTCTTTGAGAAAACTTTAACTTGTTAATTAGCAGCTGAATCCTTTTTTTTGTTAGTTTGGACTAAATTTATGAGTAATTCAATGTAATAGACTTGTCATTTTGTATTTGATGGTTCTGGTTCTGTATGGAATTTGAATTTTAGTATTTTAATTAATTTGAATTTGAATTGTCATTTGAATTTCAGTTTACTATAATTTGAATTTGAATCAGAATCAGCATCAGAATCAGAATCAACCAAGTCAGAATGACAACAGTCAGCCAGACCTGACAAATTTTTAATATTAAAATAAATCAAATCTACGACGTCATACAGGTGTCGTGCGTAGCGGCACTCTGAAAGCATCGTTATTTAGGGGCACCAAGTGTCGTTTCATAAAAGACACTGAATCTACTTATTTTCAGCGGCACTCTGATAGTGTCTTTTACCCTCAGAAACGACACTATTGGACTATCTTAAAACAACTATTTTCCACTAGTGATTGATGAATTTCAAATACTGGATGCAAGTATTGCAAACGTTTTGAAGGAATTGAAAATACAGGTAAAAGAAAATCACAAGATGCAAACGTCAGGTGTTTTGAGAGTTTGTCTTGGACATAGAACACCCAATGTTGAATGCTTCATGTGTCGAAAATCTTGATCCAATTTTCATGAATCACTGGTATACTCGTCTTGCCCTTGATGTCGGCCAATTTGTAGTGTCTTCCATGGTGACTTAGCGATCATAAAGGTCCTTCCCGTTAGAACTCTTTGTGGGATGTAAATTGCGTCTGGTTGCCTTAAGAACCAAATCTCCTTCATGAAATTTGTTAGGCTTGGTTGCATGTGCCTTGAATATCTTCTGCTGGTTTGGAATTCCTCGTGGATTCCACGTTAGTGGAGCTTTCCAATTCTGCGGCACATATGGACACTCATGGAAATGAGAGTATTTAGGATATTGATTGTGAAACTCATTCATTATCCTATTAATGACCGTGTTAGTGAGATGATAGACTTGGAGAGGTTCTGCGTCTAACCATTTAGTGAAGTATTGGTGAGGTGAGGCTAACCACTCATAACGTTTGGTGACAGCCGAGTCACGAGCATGATCAAGTTCCTTGACCAGAGTTGCATATTTGAAAGTTGGTAATATAAATGCATGAGTGGGAATGAGACTTGCACTGAGTGCGGAACCTTTTTGACAAATTCATGTGCGCTCTCTTCAGGTTTTTGTGTGAGTTTCATCAAGGATTCGATTTTCCCAAATGCTTAAATGGTGGATTGTCTTCCATTTCTTCTAAACTGGAGCTTTCCTCTGAGTCGGAGCTTTCCTCGACAGAGGATTGTGCAATTGAAGATGTTGTAGTAATCTTTCCATCATGAATCCATTCTCGCCCAAGAACCATGTCGAATCCTGGATCTTCTCGGATTATGAAAAACTTGGTTTCAGTCCAAGTTGAATCGGCTTTTCACTTTGAGAATAATGTAACTGTAAGCATCCCTGGAGATTCCTTCGTGGTCTCGGGCGAGGCGGGCGTGAGTTGCTTCTTGTCGAGTGATGCCGCAATTACATTACGATTGTTTTTAATCGATTCTTATTATCTAAACTTCCTTAGATTTCTAATGCATAACTTGTTGTTGTTGTGCGTAGGATGTTGTAGCGGTTGATGACGATTATTATTTGAGGCCGATACTTTACTACACTATGCAAACGATTTGGTATGTTCATGAATTATCTTTCTTTTTCCAATCATGTATGTTTACATGGTTATGCTTATTTTTTTGGTTTGTTATATGCGCATTTAGATATTTGGAAGTAAGAAGGAAGCAAAGGAATGGGTTATGAATAAGGAAAAGAGAAGATGTGCGTGGTAGTTCGGAATGTAACCCTTGCGTGAAGGACATTAGGTTTGAAATGGTTTGTGAGCGAGGTGGGAAGAAAAAGAGTCACGAGGGAAAGAATAATAAGTATGTAAGGAAGGCGGAGAGGAAGAAGTACCGAACTCATACAAAGAAGATTGGATGCCCATTTAAGATTGTCTTCTATAAGCCCGATGGTAAGGAAAGTAAAGATTGGAAAATGTCTAAAGTTGCTAATGGTTGTCACAACCACGATGATCCGGATACTCTTATTGGACACGTAATGGTTATGAAGTTAAAAACACATGAAATGGAGACGGTGAGGTCTATCTCGTATCCAAAGGCGAGTGCGATCTTAAGTAAAATAAAGCGGACGACCCCGACAACTTGTCTTCTTTATGCAAATTAGGGGTCGGCCCTAGCTACAATCAAAAGGACGGAATGGGATGGTAAACGGTCATGCAATAATCGCAGTGGTTAGCTGAGTTGCTACGACTACGTTGAGAAACGGAAGAAAAGGATGGTAAAGTGGTGCGTATTTTCTTGGCACACCCCGAAATGATAAAATTGGCTCGATGTTTTCATCAAATTTTGTTGATAGATGCCACTTACAAGACAAACAAATATAACATACCGTTGTTGAACATTGCTTGTCACACTTAGGACAAAAACACGTTTACGATTGCATGGGGTTTAATGGATCATGAGAACAACGTGAGTTTCATTTGGATGTTGGAGACGCTGAGGTCCATTTACAATGGGGATTATTTTCCAAGGGTTATTGTAACGGATAACGATCAAGCCTTAATGCATGCAATAGCGGTAGTGTTTCTGAAGCCCGAAAACTTGCAATGTACGTGGCACATTCAAGGCAACCTCGAACACAATACCATCACCATTTCCAAGCTAAAAAACCAAGGAAGGGTACCAAGAGGGTGGAAGGAAGAGGATGAGCGCATTAGTAAATTAACCGAGGAAGAACGAGAGGAAGAGAAGAGGTTATTTGATGAAAAATGGAAGGAGGATGGGATAATTTGGAGAGCATTCATGAAAGCATGGGACAAGATCGTTTGGTCAATGACCGAGGAAATTCTGAGAAGAAACTTGAAGAAATTTGAGGAAGAATATTGCAAGGACTACCCAAAACCCGTTGAGTATTGTAAAACACAATGGTTACCGATTAAGGAGAGGTTTGTGTATGCATGGACATATGAATATCAGAACTTCATGAACGCAGGCGACAAGCATTGCGGAGGGTCTCATGGCCAATTAAAGAAAATACTTCTAGGTAGTCAAAATGGAGTTGTGTCAATCCAAGAAACAATCCATGAATTCACCAATCGTTATCTCATAAAGATTAAGGATTCTATGCAATTTAGTGTACATAAATTCCCTACGGAACATGAAAGGGAAAGATTGCTTATAAGGGGCATTGTTCATAAAGTTTCAAGTTGGGCAATAAATCACATGATGGAACAATTGAAGTTGTATAAAAATACGATGACGAGAAAACGGTTTGTGTTTGCAAGGATATGATAGGTATTGGTCTCCCATGTCGTCATAAAATGGGTAGGTACGTTGATGTGATTGACATCAATGATATTCATCCATTTTGGAAGCAATTAAATTTCACTCCAAGCACCCCCGTAGTCGATGGTCTGTCGTTCATGGAGTCGGAGATGTATGCAAGAATAGCCGAGCGTTATGCTACAACAAATAGCGCCAAGAAGCAAATATTGATGCATGATTTGGAGCAAGCTCTTCACCCTCGTTTAAGGGAGGTTGATGAACCTATTAAGCAAAAGGGGGCGGGCAGGCCGAACACCGAAGTGTCGAGGACCATTGAAAGAAAAGAATTAAAGGATCATTTGTCTAATAAAATAATATTGTGTCGGCATGAGCGTTCGGAAGCCGAATTTGAAGATGAGCCGCAACCCAAGAAAAGAGGTCGTCAAGAAAAGATCAAAATGGACCAACCGGACAACAAGTGAGTACAAAGGTCTCTACGAAGCCTTCTCAAGTAAGTCAAGCCGATGCGGTGGAAGAAGTTGTGTTAGTGGAGACCCAAACTAGCTCCGTAGTTATTGATCAAATGAGCGACTCGCAACAAACACAATCAACTAAATGGTGACTATAAGAGAGAAGTATGGTACTCTTCGTTTGTCCTAGGGATTTATATGGAAGACCAACATGATCAAGGTATACGATTATAGAAGAGTATATGAAACAACTCCCTCCACTCATTGTTCCATTTGTTTTGTCCACCGACGAGGTTGATGGGGATGGCAATTGTGGGTTTCACGTCACCTCGGAACAAATTGGTTACTTTGGAGAGGCGGTGAACGAAGATGTCACCCAATGGAAAAATTTAAGAACTAAGATGGCGGTACAACTAATAAAGGACAAGGATTTCTATATGGAGATGATGAAGGAAGGAGATAGGCATGACAAAGAACTAGAGTTTAAAGACTTTGTTGCGCGTGTAAAGTGCCGAAAGGTATTGAAGACAATCGGATCCAAGTATTGGATGACAATGCCTAAATGTGGATATCTCTTAGCGGACGCTTTGAATTGCGTGGTACATTTCTTTGTTCCTCCTAGGTATGGACATTCTTTTACGTTTACACCTACAAGGACGGTTTGCGATGAATCGGTTAAAGATAGAAGAATTTTTATGGCATTTGTGAATGAGATGCATTTTATCGGTTTAAGAGTAAAGAGGGATTGCCCATTACCTCCGTTGGGTGGTTTGAGTGATTACTTCCCAACGAATCATTGTAACGATTGGTTGAAACAATATGAGACCAACATGTTGGATTGGGATCGCGTCATGAAGGAGGACTTCCCAGAAGGCCTACTGGAATTGGTTCCCTCGAATGATGAAGATAAATGATCGTTATGTTTGAAAGATATATTTTCGAACGCCCTATTTGTACATGTTTTTTTTGGAATTTTGTGGAAAATACTGTGAAGTACAAAGCTATAATTGGTAGTTATATTTTTAATATATCTAACGATTATACAAGCTTTTGTAAACATACTCAATCAATATTATAATCGGTTATTAATTTTTTGACTTTATCGTCCGATTAAAAGGCTGACAAAACAACTGAATTTTTTTCCCAGAATCGGTAGATAACATATTACATAAACTTCCGATTGTCACTGTAGCGCCCCCTAAGCTAGCAGCTGACTAATCCAAGAGATCAACCATAATATGAGGCACTAACGATTTAAAACATCTATTTAAGAATTAAGAAAGAAGTTCTAAATAAAGTTTAACCCGAATCTAAACCCTCTCTGAAATAAATACAAGAACTCCTCTCAAGTGATACATATTTAATAATGAGTTGATTTACAAATAGAATATAAACACAAAATAAACATAGCGGAAGCTAACCAACTAACGAAACCAACTCCTTGAAGCCTTCATTGTCACGTGCACATCTTGATCGCTTCTGAAACTGAAAGTGGGAATGGGTGAGTACATCATCCCTAAAAGGGTGCCCAGTAGAAATAATAACTAACTTTCAAGTAATCACTAGAATGATTTAAAGACAATGCAGGTTTTACTGGAAAACCGATAAAATACGGAAAAGCAGATAAAGCATATTAAAATAATAAGTTGTACTGAAATATAAAGTTCTAACAACCAATCTTGCGGCACTAATTCACAACAGAAATAATAGCTAAGCGACGCGATCCTTTCGGAGCAGTAAGGCGTGACTCTTGCATGATTCTTCAATAATCATTAAAGCGCCCGAGGTTTGGACGACCCCCGTAGTCATATAAGATTTGTACCTTATCAGTACCTTATTATACGCGCACTCTACATAGCAAGTATCTAAAGAAACTAATGGTAACAACATTATATCCGATCGAAGTGCTTACACAGTGCAGAGCCATATACACCGCGTAAATCCAACAATCTTATATAAGATCCTCAACATCATTCTCTCTAAACACCAAAACATAATATAATAACTTGAAAATAATTTAAAAGAATAATAAACATCCATGTATGAGACATGCGTTGCCCCCGTACGGAAATAGGGAGAGTATAATGGCCAAATTAAAACCAGACCTATAGAATATTCAACCCAACGAGGTCTATCTAGGTTTGCATAAAATAGGTATGACATTTGGGGGCACACATCTCACACCAATCAAAAGGAAAAGGTTTCCTTACATGCTAACAACAAATAAAATTTGTAACTACTTTCCAGTCAATGGAAAGAATCACTTTTTGAAGATAAGTAAATACTCCCAAAACACAGGTATTAGTTGTTTCTAAAGATCCAACCCCATCCCAAAATGTAAAAGAAAACTAGTTTGTAATACACACAAATAATACATGCATACACTATCATATAGTAGCAAATATATGCATGCCTTTCGCAATATAAATATATTTAGAAAACAATAATGAATACAAGAGAGTTCGTTATCAATTCCCACCTCTTTTGATGACAAGCCTCGCCTACCTTGAGATCCATAATCCACTGGTTCATTCTTTAGATCGATCATTGTTAATAAAGATTAACTGTTAATCACACAAGCACTCTAAAGATTAGCCAAAAGGCTCATAACACAATCTTATACAAATCTCTAGTTATAGATTAAATGAACTATCTAATGGTTCTAAGCCCATTTATTGTTCTACACTTCTTCATTATTTATCTTTAGCATATTTAAGGTTTACTAATTCAATTAGATTGGTTCTATAGTCTATTAGATAAGTCTTACAAAGATCTACCACTTTGTAGAAGGAACCAAAAGCTAATTCAGACCATAAGAGGTCCAAAACATCAAACTAAGAATACATGGCTCTAAGCCCAAGTCCATTTGGCTGAACCGACCACGGCCCCGTAATCTGAGGCCTGGGTCCAAACCGAGTCAACTGACGGTCTCTAACGGTTAGGGGTCAAAGTAACAGTCAACGTCGGTCAAGGTCAAGTCCGTGTCGAGTCCAAAGTCAAGTCAATTGGTCAACGAGTTAAGTCACTGAGTCAACTCGAGTCAAGATAGGAAACTCGGTGAGTCAACATGATTCGACTCAGTTAGATATCTGAGTCAGACAAAACATAAACCAAGTCAGATTGAACAAAGTCAGACAAGCCTAAGACTCCCACACCACTGAGACTCTAACCCCAGCTCAAAATCAAACTATTCATTCCAACAGAACTTTATAAATCAACACAACAAAAGTTTAATACATATAAAATCACACTATCTGTTCTAACTACAACTCCAGCATCAAACAATCTTCATGTCTTTAATCCCATCATTTGTAACTCAACAACAACACTCATCATAATAACTTCACCATCTTTCAGTTAGGCTCATTCTATATGGATCAAAACTTCATCCAACTTGGTACATTCTTTTCCCCAAAGATTACCTTAACATTCATCTAAAGCATTCACTTCATTCATTCACAACTCCTGAAGGCTAAGACAAACCTAAACTACAATCCCAGTCATAACTCTTTTACATCAACAACATCCATATACATTCCCTGACATAACTCTTAACACAAACTTCCACATGCAACTCCACTTCAATCATCCAACTCAGTTCACTCAAAAACAATTAACAAACCATCTCTTCATTTCACCTAACAAAACATCTACACCTCCATCAGATTAATAACGCCACCTTCCTTGACTCAATTCATACACACATACAAATATTCATTAACAACAGTTCCATCTCTGCTCCATGAATACCAACAGCTAGTTTGTAATCTTCACAAGAAACTTCAACCACATCATCATCTCCCAACAACAATTATCAACCACCACAGCTCAGATCAACAACAACTCCATTCTTATAACTCAACCACATCTCTATTAATCAACAGAACCCAATTCCATCACCATTATCTGCAAATCAACCTAAAAACCCTAACTAGGATGAACCCTAATTTCCAATTCAACTTTCTACAAAAACTGCAATCAAACCTAATACATCCATATAAACTTCAATTAAGGACAAACCCATTCTATAATCGCTCACATCAAACAATTTCAAAAAGAAATTTCAATCAACAACGAAACCTAACTTTGCTTACCCAGTGCTTTTCCAGAACTCAATCGACAAGAAGACAGTGTCACCTTCTTCTTGATTCAACATGATACTAAGCTCATTGAATCTTTTCATATGAACTCACCTCAATTCCCAGAAGAGAATTCGACAAAGAGGAAGAAAAAGAACAGAGAAGAAGAAAGAAGAAGAAGAAAGAGAAAAAAGAAAAGAGAAATGAGTTCTCTCGACACGTTTTGGAAATGATAAGGACAAATCAAAATGATAAAGGAACCCAAGATATGGATAAGGGCAGCCAAGCGGTTTAGATATAAAAATGATTATTTTTCCTTCATAATAATCCAGTGATATCTTCTTCGTACGGTATCCGAATGACACGTTCGGGTAATCTATCTCGCATAACTTTTCGAGACCTATCTAGTGATGCTAATTTCGAATCTAAATCGTTGTTATATTAATTTCTTTTAATTAACGTTCGTCTCTAATTAATCGAGTCATTAGCGGCTTAATTCGTCTCTTGACTGGTCTAATAGCGTTGACGTGCTTGAGGGTCGTTACAGTCACCAAACTCTGAAAAAAGAAAAACTGAAAATTGTTCCCAGACCGGTAGACAACATATTGCATAAACTTCCAATTGTCACCAAAGTCTGACAAAAAGTCAAAATCTTCCCTGAATCGGTAGACAATATAAAATAATAACTTCCGATTGTAACCATCAATCAACATTTATCTTTTATTACGACTGACTTGGAATTCATAACTTCCATCATAAGTGAATTCTTCACCGTTTTCCACTAAGTACTCTCTTTTTGTGAGTGTCTCCTACATAAACAAACATAAAATAATGTTAACTTCGTTTTAGTAAGAAAGATTAAACACCCGGTGTTATTTAAAAAGAATAACCGAGCGTTATACTTACAAATTGTTGGATCGACAAGCTTAAGTGGATAGTGTTAAACATCCTCTTTTGTATCGTTATGTAATCATTTACCCCTTTTTGGACAAGTCTAAAAATCATGAACTTGTTGGAGTGATCTTTGCTTTGGATTTCCACACTCGCACAAATTAGCTATATACCCGCCCAAAAGACTTGGGTGTTAACCTTCCCGCTATGACATCTTCACGTCTTGTTTCACGATACCATGTTTTCACAATGACCAAATCTTGATGCGTCAAACGTTGCCATGCTTGTAAGTTGAGATATAGAATGAATTCACAAGAGTAGACGATGGAAAATCTATTTGTAGAATACACGATCTTTTGTATATGTGTTGTTTGGTGCATAAATAAGAAGAGTTTACCCTCCTATATAGATGAGCCGGTCCCAACGTCTTTTTTTTTTTTGAAAATATGGCCGTTGATACGTACTTTACAAGATCTTGAAATTACGTACAATTATTACACACAATCGTTAGGAAATGTTTGAACAAAGCACACGATTATGTGTAATCGGTAAATATTTATTGTTATATACTTCCGATTATAGGATGTTTTGTCAACATAGTTCTCGGTTTCATTAGAGTAGTATAATCGAGGTTTATCAATATGTATTATCAACCAATTGTGTGTGGTTTTTCGAGGCACGGCTAGTTTCTTTTGAACGAACTAGCCGTTGGAGTATAATCAGTGAGTTAGATTAACAATTAAAACTTCCTATTTTAATAAATATTTTGAAATTCATAATAATATCACCTACACATCATCATAATTTTACATTGAACTCCCGCAATTCTATTACAAGGTATTGTGATTAGCGTCGGGGACGTGTTGGACGAGTCCTAAACGGATTAAATCTTTCCATTGCCCTAAGGATTCTAAAATGAGCTTCATAACGGAAGCTTGATCTTTTCCATCTCCGCCATTCCCCGACAGATCGTTCTATAACCTCATCATTGGTTTCACCCCTCAATCGATATTGATTCACAAGATAAGTTAAATGGACGAATTCTTCGACGTGTATGTTTATTGAACCAACTCGGCAGAAAAGATCAGCGGAGTGATGGTTGTTTGGGTTACCAGTGTCGGCGCAGAATTTTTCGTGAATTTCCCCCAAATAACTCATACTCATTATGCCTCCTTGCCTACGTTCTTCTCCTCGTCTCGGATATAATTGAACATAGCGCCTACATAAAGATAAATCTTCTTCGATCGTGAACTCCGTAGGATTAATGAATGGCTGGGCCATTATGTTGAAGATGATGTTGGAGAGAGTTCAAAGGTATTTGTGTTCCATATAGGGTAAAAGGATACAATCCTTATATAGAGTTTAGAGTTCCAACGGCTCTATTTCGTTGGGGCATCTCTATAATCAGTAGTCAAATGAAGTATTTTCACTTCCGATTATACAGTTGCCCCAAATTTTGTTTTTGCATAAATGTCATTTTTTTCGAATTTGGGGACTAGAATAATCGGTAGTTAATAAGACTTCCGATTATACGCCATTGCCCAAATTTTGTTTTTGCAGAAATGTCATTTTTCGAATTTGGGTACTAGAATAATCGGTAGTGAATAAGACTTCTGATTATAAAGTTGCCCCAAATTTCTTCCTTGGCGAAATCACCAATTTTGGGAATTTAGGAGGAGCTTCCGATTATGTAAGGGCATTAACGTATTCTCCGCGTTTTTGGACATCCCTTAACGATGTATATGGGTTGGGAATAAAAAAGTAGCCCCTAATTCGTTTGGGGCCGCCCCTAAAAATGCCAGGTTATTCATGGGGTCATATGTATGTGGAAAAAATAATAATGCTTTGCTCATGAACCATCTCCAATAGTATGGGGTCTTATTTTTAAAATTTGTTGTTTTGGATAATGATAAAATTGATTCCCTCTTTCCTATCCTGGCGAGATTGGGGTATACCCAAACTAATTGGGGTATACCCAATAAGACAAAATAGGGTCATTTTGAAGTAAAGTCAAGCTACCCCTTAACCTATATTTTTTTAAATGGCTAAAATGCCCCTACAGTGATTAACTCTAATTTAACTAAAATGATTATATTAGTTAAATTAGTTAGATTAGTTAGTTGATTTAGTTATAAGTTGAGTTTTTTTTTGAAATCATTTAGAGAGAGAATTAGTATGAAGGAGTGAGAGGAGATTTTTTTTTTTTTTTTTTTTTGGGGGGGGTCCTCCTAGGATGAGTACTTGTATGATGATGTACTGCACCATGATCGAATGGATTACATGCATGACCCTCACTTTTATTTTCCTCAAACTCATGATGGGTATGGAAGTGATGAATGTATTGAGCCAAACGAAGAATCCAATGACCAAGAAGAAGAGAATGGAGCCGCAAGTAATCGGGTGAACAACCTAGGTGGTGAAGATTGTGATTTTCCATGCAAATGATCGATTTTGCTTTTTTTTTTTTTTTTTTTTTTTTTCGCTTCTGCTGTACAGGGGTTGGCAAGGTCGACGCTTGTCGATCATGCCAGCCATAAAAGCCGGCGTGGTTCTACTTTGAACAACGTGTCGAGTTTTCATGAGCGGTACCACGCCAAGCAATGTAGAAAATTTGAACCTTGCCGACTTTCATTTTTTGAAACACGAGAGCCTTTATTTGAAAATGCTTACGCCGATATTTTCATGTTTTCATAACTTGCCAGCTGTTTCCATGTCGGCAATGTTTATATTCTATTACGTTAGGTCTTTTCTAGCCTAAGCATTGTTTTATATGTCGACCATGCCGACCGTGGTAATACACATCAACTAAACTTTTGATGTTTTGTAGATTGTGGCATTGGTACCTATGGCGATCAGCCTCAAGCTCGAGAAAATTAGGGGTCCCGATACTTCCTCACATTATGCTAATGATTTGGAATGGAAGGAAAAAGACGACGCTGATCAATTGGATTGTTGAGAAAGCCAAAGAGAAGATGTGCGTTCTAGTGAAAAACACCCAACAAAAATCTACGCGGTTTGAAATGGTATGCGAGTGTTATGGGTTCTTGGGAGGAAAGTCACAAGAGGAAGGGTTATGTGTATGATAAGAAGACGACTAGGGTGTACAAGACGAAGTCAAAGAAGTGTGGATGCCCATTCAAGATAATTTTTTGGAGGAACGAACACACCGATCACATGTGGAGAATGAGTAGAGTTGATGTTGGTTGGCATAACCATAAAGATCCGGAAACTCTTGTTGGGCATTGTCAAGTTGCCAAGTTGAAACCGCACGAGTTCGAACAAGTAAGAACAAGTTGTGGAATTAAACCAAGTAAGCTCCTAAGTAAGTTCAAGAGGGACGACCCGCATAACCTCTCTTCATTGTCTACAATTTATGCGGCCAAGGCAACTATTAAAAGAATTGAATGGGATGGAAGAAAGGTGATGGAAGAATCACAATGGTTAATACACAAATAAAACTACACGGTGAGACACCATGAGTCATTGGAGGGGAAGTTGGATCGTATTTTTCTTGCGCATCCCGATATGATTCAATTGGCGCGTTGCTTTTACCAAGTTTTGTTCATGGATTGTACTTATAAGACGAATAGGTACAACATGCCTTTGTTGAACATTGTAGGACAAACCTCGGATAAGCAATCGTTCACGGTGGCATGGTGTTTTATGGATCGTGAGAAGGATGATAGTTATATTTGAGCATTGGAAACTTTGAAGCTTCTACCACGAAGACGAAACTCAGGGGTTATAGTCACCGACAATGAGCAAGCAATAATGAACGTCGTGAGGATAGTCTTTCCCAATGCACAAAATTTCCTTTGTACTTGGCATATACAATGGAATCTTAGAAAGAATTGTAGAAGTCATATCCAAAACAGAAAGCAAAGAAAGGAACTAAACGTGAAAAAGAGGAAGATGAACGTCTTAGCAAACTAACTAAAGAGGAGCTAGAGAAGGAGAAAGAGAAAGAAGACGAAGAATGGAAAGAAGGTGAGATTAAGTTTGGGTTATTCATGAAAGCGTGGGATAAGGTGGTTTGGTCGATGAGTGTGGGAAGATATGAGTTAAACTTGAAGGATTTCGAGGATGATTGGAGGACTAATTACCCCAAAGTAGTGGAATATTGCAAGAAACAATGGTTGGGGCCACACAAAGAGAGGTTTGTGTATGCTTATACTTACGACTATAAACATTTCAAACTTGAATCCACAAGTATGGTAGAGCAAGCTCATGGGAGACTAAAAGGTCTACTTTTCACGAGTCAAAATGGGATTGTGACGGTGCAACATGCTATCCATGAGTACACTAATAATGATATCGACAAGATAAAAAAACAATTCCAAGAAAGTAGCTTCCTAAGTTGAAGGAGTTTAAGGAGGATGATTGGTTGCTTGTTGGAATACATAGAAACGTCTCGCATTGGGCAATACGTTTCATGATGAAATATCTCGCATTGTTTAAAAAGTATAAAAAGTATGATGACCCGAACACTCCTTGTAAGTGTAGGATAATGAAGGCTATCGGACTTCCATGTCGTCATATGCTTAGTAGGTATAAAACTCCCATTCCTCTTGATGATATCGATCCTTATTGGAAGCAATTATCTTTCAAACCGGCTCCAAGAGAAGATCCCGGTGAAGAGTTTGGTGACATGGAACTTGGGAGAATAATCCTCGAAAATTACCCCAAGTTGAATAGGTTGGACAAACAAACTATGAAGCACAAGTTGATGCCGATTGTTTACCCTTTTATGGAAGAACTTGAAGAACCGGCGAAACAAGATCCTTGCGGTAGATCAACTACCAAAAAGACGAGGGCGGAAAGAGAACAAATCAAAGAGTTTTGAGTACAAATTGCGATCAAGATCAATCCGAAGGAGAACAAATCAAAGAGTTTTTAAGTAGAAATAGTGATCAATCCAAAAGGGAAAACATTAAAGAGCATTTGAGTACAAAGTGCGATCCATCCGGACATGTTTATACCGAGGCGCAATACAAGGAGGAGCCTGCTAAAAATAAAAGAGGTCGTCCAAGGAAGGATTCAACTACACCAACGGTCTCTAACTTGAATACAAATGGCACTCTACCTCTTGAGAGTCAAGCAAGCGTGGAATTTGTTGGAAAGAAAAGGGGTCGGCCAAAGAAGGATTTAACTACACCAACCGTCTCTAACTTGAATACAAATGGAACTCTACCTCTTGAGATCCAAGCAAGCCAAGGAGATTTTGCGAAGAAAAAAGGTCATCCAAAGAAGGTAGTACAACCGGTGTTGCAAAAGTATCTAATCAACTCCCTCCAATTATTCAAGATTTCGTGATTGGTACCGACGATGTTTCGAAAGATGGAAATCGTGGGTTTCACGTTATCTCGCAACAATTGGGACACCTAAGTGGAGCGGTTGAAGAGAATCTCACCCAATGCCAATACATTAGAAAGAAGATGGCCGCTCGACTAGAAAACGACAAGGAGTTCCATATCTCAATGATGCTAGAAGGTTCCATGGAGGAGAAAGAAGCAACTTTCAAAGGTTTGCTAACTAGTGTTAAAGGCCCGGAGGGAAATGCACCGATCAAATGGGAGCATTGGTTGAGAATGCCGGAGTGTGGCCATCTATTGGAGGATACTTGGAATTGCGTGGTACATTTTTTTAGTGAGGGACTATCTATAGCATTTGTACCGAAACATGCGATTTGCGTGGACCAGCTCAAGCATAGAAGAACTGTCATTGCTTTGGTGGATAAAAATCATTTTATTGGTCTACAACTCAATAAGGAATGTCCATTACCTCCTCTGTAGGTTTAGTTTGTGGGAGAAGTTCACAAACAACAAGAGCAAGGAATGGATGAAAATTTATGAGGACAACATGGCCCTTTGGAATGTTATAGATGAGTCTAGGGAATGTCCCATAGATTTGACTAAAGGAGGTTCAATAGGTTTGAATGAACTCCCTCCAATAGATTTGAGTGAGGAGTGATTATGATTAGGGAATAAAGCGATTTTTGTGTAGTGTACAATGGAGTACTAGACAAAACATTCGTACTTTTTGGAGTACTTTTGTAATCGCATGCGTGTTTTGTGCAATGTACTTTGGAGTGCTACTAATGAATGAAATGGATATGTTTTTTGGGTGTATTCTCATTTGGTCGGCATCATATTTATTACCAAACCTGGCTTGGCTCTCCCGTGGCTCGGCACGGTATTATTTAAATCAGGCTATAAGCAATGATGCATGACAAGATAAGAAAAAGTGCTGATATGGCTTGGCAGGTCGGCTTTTTGCCAAGTCAGTCCCAGCTTTCTACGCCGGCAATGTTTATGAAATTTACCATGCCGGGTAAGAACTCCCTTAAAAATATTGTTCTTGCATGTTTTTTTCTATAAAGCCGGCAAGGTCCTGGTTTTGCCAGGTTGCCTCCTTTTATTGCGCCGGCATTGTTATTGAGGAGAACCATGCCGGCTAAGAACTCCCTCAAAAATTGTTCATGAAAGTTATTTTCTATAAAGCCGGTAAGGTGTATTATAATATCCATGCCAACAGAACAACCGTCGGAAAGCTTTTAATATAGGATAATGCCGACTATGAGGGCGCCCAGAAGCTTCTAATTTAGGACAATGCCGATTATACATCGGATACAAACCTTAATTAAAGCATACAAACGTTAAAAACTTAACCCTAACACATTTGGGACATAGATAATATCTTTTCCTAAGATACAATTTCTTAGGAGAGGTAATTAGCTTCATCCTACCGTCAGAACATGGATCCGTGCATGGTAGAAGGTTGATTTAGCAACTTCATCTTCATACGAGCTACATGCTCATCTATCCAATACAAAAAATCCACAACAAGTGCATTTTGAAGCATACGGATGATATACACCTCCTATTGCAGCTTTCATGAGAAATAAGAATCCCTTTACAACCTTCAATAGTGCATTTGCTTCCTTCAAAGGGACAATCGTTTGCAAAATGACCACTTAGTGTACAAAGACTACAAATATTTGGTGGTGAAACTTCCATTCTTTATGCAAGGTTGAAGATGAAGTTGCGAATGCTTTTATAATAACAACATACCTAATATCTTGATTTTGAAATTTCGAGCCGTTGAGCATTCAATGGGTTGTACTTTGTACCTAAAAGGTGCAACTAACATTTAGGTCGACAAGGTATAGATTTCATACCATGCCGGTCTCAAGTACTTTGTCTAAAACTGCATAAACAAAATAATAACTTCTAAAGCAACTAAAACTGAAAATTAAAATAATTTTAACAAGTCTAAAACCACAATCTAAGAGTTCAAAACATAATGTAATAGTTCAAACCACAATAAAGTTTCTAAAGCAAGTAAACATAATAAAGTTTAAGAATTTCAATGATCCTTCTCATTGTTTTTATCTTCCTCCCCATCACTAGCTTTTTCACTGGCATCAGCTTTTGCTTTTCCCTTCTCCTTCACTGGACCTATGTAGTCACCATCCTTATTGTAATAGGGGTTCACTCCTGAAAAGTCACATGGCCTGAAAAAAGTTCTTGGATCAACCTCCTCTTCTTCCTCCTCTGATGATGTGCATTCTTCATAGTTGAGGGGATTGCTAGAACTGTTCATAAACCTTAGAAATTCTTCTGGATTTTCCTTACCCATCAAACATAACTTTCTAAATGGGCAATTCTCTTCAGTTTCATCTTTAGGATCTTCTAAATTAGGATAAATTGTGTCCAAATATTCAAATAGCTCTTTTGCATTGTTAACAAGACAAGGTAGATCTTCTTTGTTTCCTCTGGGAACCTAAACAATGCACAAATATGATATATGAAAACAAACAATACAACACTTTTGATCTTCTTCCACTGGCCGGCAAGTCCGATAAACTAAACACTGCCGACTACAGTAGAGTCAGGAAGGTGTAAACCAACTACCCTACCGACGAATAAACCGCCGGAATGGTCCTATTTATGAAAGATGCCGACTAATAATTTAGGAAATTAAGGTTTCCGATGCCTAACGTCGGCATGGTACAAGTCAAAAACCACGCCGACCAAATATAATCTTTGGCATTGTAGGTTATTATACCTACTCGCCGGCCACGGTTATTGTCCAACGGTCGCCATGGCTCTTATGAAAAGTCGGCATGTTATTCATCCACGAGACCACACGAAGGCTCTTTGAAAATACCAATGGTCGGCGTGTTGTTCAACTATCGACCTTGCCGGCCAAAAAAATCAAAATCATAATTCTCGATTTCTAACCTAATCTAACAATCATATACAACAAAACAATAATGGGTTTGAGTTTATAAATCACTTACAATCTTCTTTTTGCCTTTAGAGGTTTCTTTTGACATCTTCAAGGATTGCATTCTTGGGTTTCTCGTTCCAACCTTTCCCTTACCTTTTCCTCCGGTTTGGATCTTTTCATGTTACCGATTGAATCTCTCTTGCTTGTTTGGATCGTTTAGAATCAACCATTTTTTTTAGAAAATCAAAATTGAAAATTTTGGTTGATTTTAGATTTTTGGAATGAAAGAAGAGGAGAGGGTTTAGAGAAGAAGGATTAGAGGAAGATTAATCAGTTTTTAGTTTTTAAGTTTAGGGTTTAGTTTTAGGTTAATTAGTGTAGGGGTATTAAAGTAACTTTACCACGTTTTGGCCTCCCCTTAGTAAGGGCACATGTCAATTTAAATTTGGGTATACCCCAATCAAGCCAGGTTTCCTATTGGTTCATAACAATTTATTTAAAAATTAAAAAATTAAAATATATTTAAAATGATGATGTGGAGGTCATTCTCAAGGTCTAAATAAGACCTTCTCCAAGACCTTCATATTTATTTTAACACCCTTCCTATTTTCTATGACCCATTTGTTGGAGATGAATTTAATGTAAATGAGGGTCTAAAATCCTATGTGTCATGAAAAATAAAACCTCCACCCTCTGTTGGAGATGCTCTAAAGAAAATTACAAGAATTTAAGAATCATTGCACTATCATTGTCACCAATTCTTGACTATCCATCCTAAATTTTCAAACGTCTCTCTTCTCCATCACCACAAAAATAACTAATCATGAGAGAGAATAAGTCGTACAGAAACACCTTCAGTAACGCAAAAATAACTAAACAAAATATCATTCAAACAACGATTCTACTCTAGATTCATAGAAATTACAGAAACACAAAACCCAACAACAACGAAACCAAGATCAAACTCTACTTCTCCTCGATCTCCAATGGAAAACTGAGGAAAAAACACCAAGAAGTTATCTCAAACCCTGAAAAAAGAAAAGAACAAAGTTACCCTAATAACCTTTCTTCCAAGAAAATCAAAGTGCGTTTAAAGAAACCCAATCTCCCAAATCACTTCTTAGAGCTAGATCTTCTTGCAGCTCCCTTCCTCACTCTCTTTCCAACAAATCCCTGGAACTTTGCTTCTGCACTGGATCCTGTTTCAATGGCGAACCCTTCCTCCCTGACGCTTTGGTTTCTAAAAATGCTTCACAAGATGCTCTATCATCCTTCTCCTTCTCCTTCTCCCGCAGATTCACTGGCTCAGCCTCTACATCAATCACCTCCGTCTGTCTTATAATTGAAGTTATGAATGTTGTCCATGGAATAGGAATCAAATCACCATCTGGTCGCTCAATCATATCAATCTCCCCGGTTTGAACCCATGTTTTATATATTGGAACGGTGTATTGGGGATTATGCTCATACTTATATCTCTGCATCTTAGATTTTGATTTTAATCTCTGGTTTTTTTGGAAACTGTCAAATCTTCTAAAACCATTAAGCTTTTATAGGCATGATTTTGACAAAATGCATTATGTATTTTCAAAATTTATTCTGCATTTAAATCTGAGTCTTTTCAACTTCAAAAACTATGCATTATCTTCTTTAATTGCTTATCTCTTGAATCGTTTCAATTTCTGGAAATGTAATTTGACTATCGATTTCTTTTGGATTTCAGGCATTGAACCATCACCAACAACCACTTTACTCCGGGATCCATATACTCTATCCATGAGAACCACCTTGAATTTGGACCTTGAGATATGGACAATTTGGTGTCTTCTTCAATCTATCCATCTGCCACCCATCTCACCCATGTGCTATACCATTCCTAGTAAAACAAGCCATCAACTTTCCTACCCAACCCTCAAAAATACCTATTTAGTGTCTCTTTTAGTCTTGACCAATTTCTTGTCGTATCAAACAAGGAGCAATAAATACAACTTCATCAGCTTTATCTGGAGACTCTATCCACAGTGGGTGCACAAGACAAAATGGAGCCAAAACTTACCTAGCATGCAAAATGGTTTCAGAGCATCTTTGTACTTTGATTTTCATAATTCACGGACAATTTCTTGGGATTCAAATTTGCATCTCCACTACAACTCATATTATACAAAAAGAACATCAAACTCCCTTGAAATCTCACTCTCTCCTGATTTTAGGTTCTGTTAAACACCAAGTTCACACTCTCTTTATCTCCTGGTTATATCCCAAATATCAATCATCTTTGACAGAATACCTCAAAATTTCAATCACTTTGGATACATATTCTGTGGATGATCTCACTGAAGCTATGCAATCAAACACAATCATCCAAGATCCCATGAGGCCAGTGGTGATCCTAAGTAAAGCTTCTCTCAAACCAAGTCCTACTCAAGATGATAACTGGTGTGCTGTGGGTAAACTTCATAGTAAAACAAATGTCAACTATCAGGAAGCGCAGACTTATGTAAGGAAATACTGGAATCTGAAGAAAGAAGTAATGGTCACCTACTTCCAAAAGAAGAAGAACTTCTTTCATTTTCGCTTCAACCATGCAGCCGATATCTTGGCTGTTAACTACCCCAAACCCTGGCTGGTTTATGACTCCATACTAGCCATGATCCAAATACCCTTTGAAGAAGTACATAAAATCAAAGATGAAGAGTTTGAAAGAGTAAGACTAAGCATCACAATGAAGAGAGTTTCAAACAACTATATCACTTTCAGTGCCTTGGAAGGAATAGCAAAATCTGCTGGTCAGTTAATGTTGTTTAAGGATCCTTATGGATGAGATTATTATGAAAAGAATGTAGAAATAATGGTGGAAGTGGAGGTCACAAAAACACTCCCATTTGGCTCTGATTGTTTGGTAGATGGTGTTAAAACATGGATAGAATTCTCTTACGCTCTACATCCCTTCAAGCTATGTCAATTTTGCCGATCTCTTGATCACTCCAACAATAGTTGCACTCCAAAAAGAAGGGAGATTCTAGCACAAAGAGAGCTCTGTCAACCTCCCAATTGGTAAACCCAACTTTCAACTCTCCTGGTTTCAATCTCAATGGTAAAAAACCTTCAACAAGTAAGCCCCAAGCAAATACCTTTGCAGCTCTGAGTCAGATAGAGGAAGACTCGATTCTTATCTTTGACAAGAAGGTGCACACCAAGAAAACTGATCTCCATCAGTCTGTTGCCAAAATTAATCTCTCAGAGGCTATGATCGCGGTCTCAAATCCTTCCCCTCAAGGATCTTCTGGAAGTCAGCATAGTGTCACCACAAACAACAAATCAGTATTGCTCCCTTCACAAAACATTGAACAATACTCTTACAATCCTTTTCAATCTAAGCCCAACTCTGAGATACCGTTTCTGGTCCGGTTTACCCAACGGGTTTCAGACCCTTCCCTAAATACCCACAAACCCTTTCACTTCAAAACCAAAATCTCGATTCTCAGTAGAAGAAATGGAAAAGGTCGGAAACTAGGAAACCTTCGAAAAATTCCATCTTGATTGAATCTTCCAACACCTCATATAAGCAAAAGAGAGAAGAAGATCAAACCCCTAAACCCTCTCAGAAGAAGCAGAAACAACCTTTGATTCCAACCCTTAACCCAATTGATAATCTCTCCCTAACTCTAATTTCTCCGAAGAGCTTTCCCTAACCTTTCAAGAGGGATCTACTAATAAAAACCCAAATTTGAGTAAAAGATCCAAGTTCATTAAGTCTCAAAAGGCGGTCAAGGATGCAAAGGGGAGGAGACTTGTAAGAGATGATGGAACTAAAGTGGTTGAAGTTACTGTTTATTTGTCTGCAAATCGTTTAGAGATTGGTGCTAGCCAGGTTAGTATGATTTCCTCCAAAAAACAATCATTTTTACTATGCACCCATTTTAGATTGCATCTTGTTTGCATAATCATCTCTAATACAACTTTAAACAATTTCATGAAACTTCCTTATCCCACAATGTCTTACTTTTGGCAATTTGTTAAGATTATGTCATGGAATTTCCAAGGCCTAGGTCCTCCTCATACTAAACAGAACTTGAAAAACCTCATACACTCACATGAACCAAACATTTTATTTCTCTCTGAAACAAAACAATTCCATGATTTTGTAGGAAAAACCATGAATGCCTCTATGTACTATGATTATATTTGCCAAGACCCTATAGGTAAAGCTGGTGGTCTTGTTCTTGCTTGGGATAAAAGTGTTAAAATTCAGGTGCTTTATGCAATGGTACAAGGGTGTTGCAATAAACTGTTACAAATAACGATATATGGAAATGCCACTGTCATTGTAGCAAATACAACGCCTTAGTCTATGTCGTTGTCACTGTTGATGAACGACGGTTATTTGGCGTCTTATGTTCTTCGTTCTCTCCTTCAATGGTAGCAGCAGAGACAAGCTCTGCAACTTCCTTTTCTACACTCTGTTTCCTCCTTCCTAACTCTCCATTCCCTTCTCTGTGATGCCAACAGCCTATATAAACCCACACAGGCTTTCGAATCTCACCCCATTACTCCAAATAATCTTTATAGCTCCGGCAATAATGAAAAATATTCTCGAAATATTTTCTTTCCCTTCTTGTCTTCTGAAGCTGTCAATCCTTCCTTATTATCTCTGTTCGTGTGATATTAATCGGCAGACACACTCCCAGATGGATTAGAACTCGTGTAGGGAGCTAGTATATATACACGTAATCTCCACAAACAAATCCAACAGACTCAGGTTTATCTTACTTCCTGTTTTCCGAAAAATCCACGTACCAATCCTATTTGTTTGATTCTAACAGTTTACTAACCTTGTTTAATCGTAGAAGGGTTGGTATCAACTCATTAGGCGATTAAATCTCCTCACTCGCAAAAGCAAATCGAAATTCTAGTCATTAACAAAGTTTGAACCTGCACTTTTCCCGCCAAAAAAAATGTTTCTCCGGTGAGGAAGATGGGTGTCCCCCTATCCAGGTGTGGAGTGCAAATAGCATATAGGGTGCCCCTTATCCAAAGTAAGAGTCCGCATAGCAAATGTCCTCCGGGGGTGCTCCGCATAATTTTTCGAGCCGAATTTTCCAAAAATGTTTATTCCCCAAAATACCTACACACACATTAAACACCATAATAAGTACAAAATCGAGTGCCAACAATATATAGTATTCAGATCAAATTAGACACAAAAATGTGTCTATCAAATACCTCCAAACTTATTATTTGCTAGTCCTCGAGCAAATTTATTCTAGAAAATAAAATGACTACACTTAGCACGTGCAACAAGCCATTAAACCGCTAGGTGGCCTAGTAGGCGGAGTGTTGTCTCGGGAGGGTTTACCGAGGTGTACCCACAAAACCTTTACTCTAGACCCTACTATCTACGCAAAAACCTTGGAAGGCACTAAAGAATCTCCTTGGTTGGCATACAATCATTGACTATAGGAGGAAGTACCACGATGCGAAATTCCAATTCTTTGTACACGAGTTTGAACTCAAGCATACTAAAATTCATATACAAGTGACGAGCTCTACTCGGATAGTTTCTGGACATCATAAACCGAGTCAACCAATCACATGGATAGATTAAGAATATGGATGTAGAGAAAAACGTAGATGATCTTTGACTAAGGTGAACCTATCCTAATGGACTGAGATACTGGTCTGGACTAATATCAATACATTGGCCTATCAAGGGAACCAAGTGGTCGATAATCATAACTCTAGGTCAACTCGGCCGGCATATACAAGGGGTACCGTTGGTCGACTTTATTATATTTATTCGGTTGGTCTGGTGGTATGGTCTCAATATTATTTTTTTTTTATTTTTTTTTAGTATCTCGGTCCTTTCTATTTCACCCTAGCAATGGTAAAAAAAAAAAAAAAAGAAGTGATCGGGATTCTTTCGATGTTTCCATCACGAGGATATGGCGAAACTACCATGTTTTCTTTTCTAACACTTGAGCTCTCTGTGCTTTTATGAATAGACTCTTCTAGATGTTTCCATCTAATCAGATTGGTTCCTCAACTCCTACAACCAAGATGTTCCCATCCACTTAGATTAGTTAGTGCCAATCTTAATAGGCATAAATTTTTAGTCTCTGGAGTTTATTTATTGCAACTAAAAAGTTTCTCCCATACCCCGAAACTTAAATCTAACATTGTCCTCAATGTTCTAAAGATGAAATTAAAAGCATGAACAATGAGAAACTGTTACCACTTAAAGAAAAGAGTTAAGGAAAAATATTACCGTGTTGCAAGAGCATGGGTTGCCTCCCAAGAAGTGCTAAGTTTAAAGTCTTCAGCCAGGACATTGGAAAGGATTAGTCACCTCGAAGAATCATATAGCAACAAATCGAATAACTACGGGTCATCTGGATCAAAAAGTGCTAACCACAAGAAGAGGAGACGCAGAGACCCGGAAGATATCCAACACACCCTTATTTATTTTTAAGACAACAACATCTAGTTGTGGTTCGGGTTCGATCTTTATAAAAGGGTCTAGATAACATATTTTTATGGGTTGCGTTTCCTCATGAGTTAGATCCGAATGTTCAGGTTCTAGAGTCTGGAAAAACTCAAATAAAAACTTAGAAGCACATAATAATAACCTGAATAATTGAGGATCCTCTAAGTCAATCAGTTTTGACTTACATAGCTGACCACAATAATATTGGTGGTCTTCCTTAAGCAAATGTGTCGACCCTAATATCCTAAAGTAATTAGGTTTAGTCTAAAAACTTAATAATCGACACATCTGAAACTTATATGTTCCCACAATTGGAAGGAAGGTTTTGGTGGGAAAACAATCGTGGTATCATAGCACAGGTTAACCACATCAACCAGAGGATGAGTTTCCAACAATTGAACTTCTTTATGGACACAACTAGGTTCAGGAAAAAGTGTATGAAGATAATCTTGTGAAATGGTTGAGGCACGAATGTCCAGTCCTAAGTGAGGGGACTTTACGAGAGTTAAGGTAAGGCACTAGGAGAGTGATAATCACCCCCAAACTTAGAGTTTTCGGTGTCTCTAGATAGACTAGTCACAATTTCCTAATTTCTAGAACATCGAATCCACGAAAATGGTCAATTGATTCTTCTAAGTTATTATTAGGTAATGCATCCTTACTCATCTCCACGAGTTTATCGTCTTAAGACTAATGTTTCTAAATCACTAGACTCAAAACAGTATTCTCGGGGGTAAACTCTTTCCTCTACACCATCATCACAATCATATAAAGGATTATCGGCGAAAGTTTCTAGTAAAGGCTCGTTAACTAAGGTGTTAATCATAGTTACTTCCTTTGATTCACTTATAGGCACATCAAATAATGGATTATCCAACATATTGCAGGCTAAAGGATCATGAACTACATCGTCTAAAACGTGGGTATCTCTAGTCAAATCCTCGTCCTTTTGAATAGGTGAATAATTATTAAAATTATTTGGATTTGAACTAGAAACATTATCTTTATTAAGCTCAATTGGAGTAACAAATTCGATCACTATGCCTACTTATTTCAAATTCTTCATCAAGACTATCCTCATCATAATCATCATTATAATAACATGAAAATGGTTGAACGTCATCTAAACAAGTAGTGTTACCAATTTTATCCTCGTCATCTTGATTATGCAAATAACTATCCTCATTTTAAGGGTATTATTGGAAACACTGTATTGGAAATCAAGATTATTTCGAGCAATTCTTTCATTCGCCTCAGCTATCATCTTGAGGGATTCCTCTATAGAAAGTTTTCTTTCGTCATAAACTAAGTTATTCATCTTAGCTAACTTACGTGCCGTCTCCTCTAATTTCCGAGAGACTCTTCTAAAGGAGAAACATAAGAATTTTGCTCGTATGACCCAGTGCGTGTGTGGATAGTAATTGGGCACATCATGGTATGAGCCATAACCTTGAAAAGGCTGATGTTCCCAACCACTATTCACACTATGGTCAAAGTAGTAACGTCCATTTTGAAACTCAGTCGGATAATCATTGTATTGGCTGTTATAATACCAGTTTGACATCCTAACTGCAAGGGAATTCTACACAAACACAAACGAGGCTGACTCGACCACAACAAACCTACTGATTTCTAGCAAACAAAAAGCATGATGGCTCCACTTAGATTGTTTCTAGACCAGCTTCTAATCCTTCGAAACGGAATTCGTTACAATTTAAGCAGACCCTCCGGAATCAATCCGAGTTGAAGTAAGTTGAATAGAGGCGAGGGAAGCTACATGAAGCTTTGATACCCAAGGCCTCACCGCATTACAAGGCGGCGCAGTCACGCATTCAACTCACATAAACCATCATGAACTTCGAAGTATGCTTAAAAGAGTAACCAATATTTTTTCGAATGACTTTCCTATTAAGCTCGTTACCCTATCAGTCTCGTTCTAGTCCAAATTTTAAGGCTTAGGTTCGCGTAGATTACGTGTTCCTAAGGCGGGCAAGAAGGAAACGGTGATGAAATCCAAGTCCTTATCTTGATATGGACAGGCCTTGCCCTTTACTAGAAAAATTAAATCCGATTTCGGGTCCTCAACATATATGCATACAAAATCATCCAAAGTAAACCCGACGGGGATTCGCGGGTGTTTAGAATTCTTACCTCCCGTTCCGGACTGGGATGAACCGTTGAGGTCGACTCGGGCCACAACTCCTATGTCATGTACGAACCCAGGGGCCGAGACAGTATCGTAATCGTCGTCCTTCCTCACTGTGCGGTTTATATTTAAACCAACCCTTCTTTAGGGTTTTAAAAAAATAAAGTCCAATGTTCAATGTCCCAAAGAAAAAAAAATGTCCAAAAATAAAATATTAAAAAATAAAAACCTTAATTACAGTTTCTAAATAAAATAAAATAAAATAATATACAAAATCTTCTTCTTCACTCCTTTTGGATTCCTCTTTTCTTTCCTTCTTTGGTTTCGCTTTTGTTTTCAGCGCTTTCTCCCTTTTGATTTAGCTCAATTCCAAATTTGAAAACAAACAAAAAATACCAAAAGGCGTAAAAAAGAACAAAAATAATAAAAATAAAACCTAAAAACAAATCTATACACAAGTCCATGTCGGCGGAGCCAAAAATTGATGGTTATTTTTCAATGATGTTGTAGTAATAGGGTTATCGTTCACTCGGACTTGATGAGATTGATTTTAAGAATTAATAAAAGAAAATAAAGAGGATATATACACAAAATATTGTCACAGGATGAAGAGTCACTAGGACGCAGGATTTCACTACTTTTCATATTCTTGTGGTTCAGTCATTAACTCTAGACAATATAGCTCAAACAAAAAGAAGTTGTGACTCTAATTCCTTGCCAAAAATAGATTGCATAAAACATTATCTGTAAGTCGTAAGCATGACGCATCAAAAGTAATTTAAACTAAGCATGCGACATCAGACAAAATAACAAATAATTAATAGAAATCATAAAACAATTAAACCTATGCAAAAAGTCATATAAAGAATTAATTCATTTACCACAATCATGAAAAGTTGCTTCCTCCGTCGTTCCCGTAATGGGGTCTAGCTTCTCATGATGAAAACACACTCAAAAAGATAATTCATAGCTCAAATGGTGTTTTATTGGAAAAATAATAGAAAACAGAGATTTGCAATGGTACAAGGGTGTTGCAATAAACTGTTACAAAGAACGATATATGGAAATGCCACTGTCACTGTAGCAAATACAACGCCTTGAGTCTAAGTCATTGTCATTTGTTGATGAACGACGGTTATTTGGCGTCTTATGTTCTTCGTTCTCTCCTTCAATGGTAGCAGAGACAAGCTCCGCAACTTCCTTTTCTACACTCTATTTCCTCCCCTAACTCTCCATTCCCTTCTCTGTGATGCCAGCAGCCTATATAAACCCACACAGGCTTTCGAATCTCACCCCATTACTGCAAATAATCTTCATAGCTCCGTGATGTGGAAAAATATTCCCGGAATATTTTCTTTCCCTTCTCGTCTTCCGAAGCTGTCAATCCTTCCTTATTGTCTCTGTTCGTGTGATATTAATCAACAGACACACTCCCAGATGGATTAGAACTCGTGTAGGGAGTATATATACACGTAATCTCCACAAACAAATCCAACAGACTCCCAAGTTTATCTTACTTCCCTGTTTTGCCGAAAATACACGTACCAATCCTGTTTGTTTGATTCTAACGGATTTACCAACCCTGTTTAATCGTAACAGGTTGGTATCAACTCATTGGGGCGATTAAATCTCCTCACAAATCTCGCAAAAGCAAATCAGAAATTCTGGCTGTTAATAAAGTTTGAACCTGCACTTTTCCCGCCAAAGAAAATGTTTCTCCCGTGAGGAAGATGGGTGTCCCCCTATCCAGGTGTGGAGTGCGAATAGCATCTAGGGTGCCCCTTATCCAAAGTAAGAGTCCGCATAGAAAATGTCCTCCTCCCAGCTCCGCATAATTTTTTAATCAATTTTCCAAAAATGTTTATTCCCCAAAAATACCTACACACACATAAAACACCATAATAAGTACAAAACCGAGTGCCAACAATATATAGTATTGAGATCAAATTAGACACAAAAATGTGTCTATCACTTTATAAAGATGATAACCAAATAAACTGTAAAGTTTGGGATAACAAAACCAATTCTGATTGGATGCTCACCTGTATGTATGGTAGTCCTTACAAAGACCATAGGAAAATTGATTCTTGGAAAATGGTTAACTAGATGGGGACCTCTATGGTCTTGCCTTGGCTTATTTTAGGATATCTTAATGGTATCCTAAACCATAATGAAAAAATAGGAGGCAATCCTTCTAGTGACACTGATATTAGAATTTTCTCCTCTATGTTCAACTCTTTAGGTTTGAAAGACATAGGATTCATGGGATTTCCTTTTACTTGGTCTAACCACCAAGAAGGAGAAAATCTCATTGAAGAAAGACTAGATAGGGGAATGACCAATGGCTCTTGGCTTACTCTTTTCCCCAATGCTAGCCTTAGACACCTAAACCATGGAGGCTCTGACCATTGTTCTATCCTGTTGGATACTAGTATTCCTTGCTAGGATGGTCACAAACCTTTTAAATTTTTTGGTCTTTTTCAGGAGGAACAAGCCTGTAGAGATATTATAGCCTCCTCCTAGGGAACCAACTTCCATGGTTCCAAAGCTTTTGTACCACAATAGACTTGCTACTGTTAAAAGAGAAGTTAGTCGATGGAATAGGCTAGATTTTGGCAATATTAAACATAATCTAAGTATTATGACTAAAAAACTTGATCAAATTATGTCCAACCCCAGGGTTAGACTAAATGACCAAAATCTTTTAGACACTAAGGCTGAAATCCAAAAACTTTATGATTATGAAGAGGAACTTTGGAAAATCAAAGGTAGAGAAAACACTATTCTGTTAGGAGATAAAAACACCCACTTCTTCCAACAGAATGTTGTTATTAGGTAAAGAAGAAACAAAATAATAGGCATGTATGATCAAAACAACATTTGGGGTAGAAGATAGAGATAAGATAGCTCATTGTTTAAACAATTACTTTGAAACTCTCCTAACTACTTCTAGGCCTGTCATTAATCATGACATTGTTAACTTAGTTCCTATCTCTAAAACTGATTCTGAGAACCTGAAACTTATGGAGTCTCCTACTGAAATTGAAATTCATGATGCTCTCTTTGGGATGCTTCCCAACTCTAGCCCAGGGCATGATGGTTTCCCTGCTTGTTTCTTCCAAAAAAATTGGAGTACTGTCAAAAAGGATGTCATAGAAACTGTCCAAGCATTTTTTTACAGTGGTCATATGCTGACTCAACTGAATCAAACTCACATTTATCTTATTCCTAAAGTTTAGCATTCCAATGGGCCTAGTGACTATAGGCATATTAGTTTGTGCAACATTGTTTACAAAATTATTCTAAGGTCATTGCCAATAGAATTAAGCCTTTCCTTGAAAGATTGATTTCCCCCTATCAATCTGATTTTGTCAAGCAAAGACTTATCTCAGACAACATTCTTGTTGCTCATGAGATAATTCATGCTATGAGAAAGAAAAGGAAAGGCTTGACTGATTTTATGGGTCTAAAAATTGATATGTCCAAATAATTATGTAGTAGCAGGATTTCCCACACTACACCCCCTTACTCGATTTTGCTTAATTAATCTCTTGAAAGATGTAAGATCAAGAATATTTATTGATTGAATTCATGAAGTGTTTACACAGAAAAAATAGAATTACACTTAGAAGTTAAAACACTCTTAAACTTTCTCTCTCCTAATGACTTGCTCCACAATTCCAAAAAGATCTCTCCTTACAGACTCATTTAGCCCTTTATATAGGGTAATACATAGTGGATGACAGCTAAGCTCCCCTTTATTTTCGGGAATGTCTCGCGAAGTGTCGCAGATGCACAAACATTCACTCTCGCGACACTTCTTAACCCTCGCCAGGTCTCACGCCTTCTTTATGTTTTGCCTGTCGTTATTCATTACGGCCGTTTATTTTAGCTCCTCGCGACTCCTCGCGACGCCGCTGCTCATTAATCCCGCGAACCTTGTACGCTTGCGATATTATGATCCTACATCTTGCCTCTTTTTCCTTGAATATTGCTTGAAGAGCGATTTGAAGGAAAAATTCATTGTTGTCATATTCCGTGGTTTCAATTGGTGAAGGAACGAGCAAAAGAATACTTTCCTTAAAAAGTACGTACTTGCCTCTATTCTTTGCAAAGTTCCGAAGCTTCTTTGAGATATATACGAAGTATCGTCTCCTATCTCTCCTTATATTTCTCCTGCGAGGGGAAGAGTATCATGAGATTTTTACAATATTGTTTCCGCGATTGCTTATCTTTATCTCTGTTTCAGCTTTTGTACTTTTACACGGATTTTGATTATTAATGTCTTTTCTTGACACGTTTCTTTCAACCGCTTATTTTTGACCATTCATGTCTCTTCGCATTAAATGACCTCGTTTTTCTCGAGGATCTTTTTCCCTATATATAGTTTTCTTTTCCCCTCCTTTTCATCCTTTAGTTTCTCTCTCGCAACTTTTCTTTGACTCTCTCCTTCCGCAATTTGCGCTCCTTTCTAGCCGATCTTAATCAAATCTTTTCTTCATCCTTTTCTAGCTCTCTGATCTTAATCTCCAATCTTCCATCCATTCCCATACCGATAAATGGCTTTCATTAGTCGTGCATACAAAGCTTCTTTTGAAGAAGTTCAACAATTGCTCGAGAAGGGTTTTACTCTATCAACCATTCCCGATCAAGAACCTTCATCTATTCTTTCGCAAAGTTGTTTTCGATCATCAATGTGATGATCAAAAGATTATAGTCTCGCTAGGTCACTTTCTCGCGGGACTTCCCATTCCCTTGTACAATCCCCGAGATGCCTTTATTTTATGAAATCTTGGCCCATGAAAAATTCTCTCGGGCTGTTTATCAATTGAGTGGCGATTGCATTCGCCTAATGCTTGAATTCGCGAATCGTGGTGCTGGCAAAGGATCTTTATACCCTGCTACTGTTAGACACCCCGATTTCGCAGACTTGGAAATAGCTGCCGAGAAGTACACTGTAGAGAACTTTTTTGAAAACTATTCAAAGATAAAGATGGTTAATGCGAATTCTCCTGGGGCATTCGCCTCGAAAAAGAAGGATAATGTCCCCGAGGATAAATTACTCATGCAGGATATTGATTGGCACCCGGCAATAATACTACTCCTCGCCACTCCAAAGATGAGAAATGGTGGGTTGTACCCTTGATTTTAAATGGTCCTTATATCGCGGGCCCGCACGTTCTTCCCGCGAATCTCGTGGTATCATCCTTGGGAATTCAAATGGCCTCGATAAGGCGAATGAGGTATGTTTTCCATTTTAAATCTTGCCTTTGCAACCTTCTTTTTTACATATGTTGAGTTTGTAAAATTTCTCGATCGCCAAATTGAGAAGAAAGTACAAGGATAATCCGTTGAGAGTACTCACCATACTTCGATCGCTTACGAGTGAAGTAAGAAACATTTCCTTTGTTATTTGAAACAATATTGTTGCCTCTGCTTTCTTATCTTTAACCGTATGTGAAGGTTTCACAAGAAGCTATAGCCGCAAGATTAAAAGTAAGGGTAAAACTGCCGCCGCAAGGGTAAATCTTCTGCTCCATTAACTAAGAAGCGAAAGGTCCAATCTTCTTCTCGCGCCTTAGCTCAAGCTCTGAATCTTCCGACGAGGATAACCATGACTCGAATCCTTCTCTCGCCAAGAAGATTCCGTCGACCAGCTCTTCTATGGATCAATTATCTAGCATCTTCTCGATTGTTTCCAAGGAATGGGAGATGCTCCCCTAGCTTCTCTTTGCGGGGCTCTCGCAAACGTGTAATGCTACTTTATTAGAGGGCAATAATTCTTTCAATGGAACCTCTAGAATTGTGTCTCCCGACTTCTTGAATGCACTTGGATCTTTGGTACGTATGCAATGTATTTCCCTGTTAATTTTAAATTTTTAAATATATATATATATTAATGATTTTTCTATCTTCTTTTATAGGTTGGAAGAACTTCCTTTGTAGTTGCCTCAGATCTCGAGAGAAGACGCAACAATCTTGAAAAGAAGAATTTGCAATTGAGCAAGAAGATTCAAGAATTAGAGATCAAGTCACGTCATCTCGCGATAAAGATGAGAGAATTCAAAAAGTTAAATACCGAACTTGACTCCCAAAAGGGATAGGGTGTCCACTCTTCAGAACGCTAATCAACAACTTTATGGTATAAGATTTTACTTCCTTTTTATCATTTCTATTTTATCTTTGCATATTGCTCGCTAACTTATTACCTTCGCAGATGTATATAATCTCTCCGATGAGGCTATTCTTCTCCATACATTTCCTGAACCTATGGATAATGATCTTCTTCTCGCTCACCTCAATCAATCTCTAAGTAGTTCCTCCAATAAAACTAACCTCCTTTCATTAAAAGATCTTCAATCCAAATATAACCTTTTGGAGATCGAACACAGATCTAGTTTAAATTTGACTAATCGCTTTAAACGAATGTACCTTGATTCCGAGAAGAAAATCAAGACTTTAAGGAAGAAAATTAGTAATCTCATAGATGAGAACGATCGCATTACTAACAGAGGTGCACAGTGCATTAGCCGAATTCCACAAATCTCTTCTTGATGTGCAAGTTGAACGAGATGAACTCCTTCATCGTAATACCATGTTAAGCGGCGAGAAGAGCAAGTTCGTTTCTTCTCGTTATTAATAGTGATGATGAATTCGCCTGGCTGCGAAAGTTTTAGATAATGCCAGAATAACCTAGGTGTTGATGTTAGTCTTCACGCCGAGCATACTTCCTTGATTAAAGATATGATATCCGATAGAGAAGGTTACTTATTATACCTTATCGCTTCTTACTTCGTAGTATTGCTTGTAAATTATTAACTTGTTGTTACTTATTTGCGTAATCTGAGAAGAGGCTTCAGGTTAGAATTAGAGAGCTTGAATCAAAAGAACAACTCGCCAGAATTTTCCAAATGAGAATTGAAGAACTCAAACCGAAAAGAACAAATAAGAAAGAATCTCTCCTTCGCGAGAATAGATATTCCAAGTTGAAGAAACAATTTCTAACGACAAAGGGGAACTTTAGTAATGATGTCTTCGTTTTTTTTTCGCAATGGAGGCATGGAGTATGTTTGTAAGGACCACAATATCCTCTCGCATTCATATCCCCCCGTCTCCTTGAAAAGGTTCCCGAGAATCTGCCTGCCTCGACAAGTTTCGATAGCGAGGCTGGGCGAAGAAGAAAATTCTCGCGATGAGAATAATCGATCAAAGAATCGATGAAGAAGAAGAATCACCAAAGAGATAACTCTTTTTGTTTTCTTTCTCTCGCTTGTAATATCTCGTACATTTCGTATTCTTATTATAGTGTATTTCTTGGATTTTTCCCCCCTAATTCAATCTTCACTCCCCCTTTTTGGTAGTTCTTCCTTGTAATATAATTGGCTAACAACATTATTGATGTATAACTCTTTCATCAAGATGAATAACAATATTCCATCTTTTCCATTCCCATACTTGCCTCTCGTTATTTATCTTCGATGGAAGATTTTAGTTGTCATCATGTATGTGGTTGAATAATGTTTTATTGTTATTGAAATGTATTGTTGCGACGGGGTCGCAGTATCTTCATAAATCAAGAATTTTACTTGCCTTGCCTTATCTTCATAAATGTATTTTATCTCCTCTCATTGCGACAAGGTCGCAAGTCGCCCTTACATTTTCAAGTAAGGGTCCATTGACCGCCCTTGTCATTTTTGTGTGGTCTTCCGAGTTAGACCTCCCTAATTAGAGGTCTTCCCCTCGCCACCTTTTATTGCGACAAAATCACAGGACGCCTTTACACTTGCATGTAAAGACCCATTGATCTTGCCTTATCATTTTCCAAGTATTTTTGCCTCTCAGATGTTTTAGTTGCGACAATATGACAGGCCTATATATCCTTGCGAACACATAGCCCCATGACATTGCACGTCGTGCGACGAAATCGCAGACGTCCGTACACTTTCGTGTAAAGACCCATTGATCTCGCCTTACCCTCGTTTAGTATTATTGCCTCTCAGGATCATTGCACAAATATGACGAGCCTAAATTCTCTTGCGAAAACATAGCCTTATGACATTTGCGTCTGCTTTGACACCCCCTAATGGAGAGCGTCGCCTTATCATCTCCCTGCTTGCCCTTCAAGGAGGCGAAACATCGGCCATACAAGACTAGCTCCTCCCATCCGGTCTTAACAACAACCAACATTGTTTTCGCAGCCTCTTATCCCTTATACCTATATGGTTTATGGTTACGAGACTCAGACCCTAAGTGGAGTTTTCTTCGGCGAGTGCAACATATGCCAAGACTTGCCAAGAATGGCTGTGGGTAGGTTCATCCATCCCGGCACTCGCTCAACCGTGTACCTCGGCGTCTTGAGCATACACTCGACTCCTAAGAAGAGACCCTCGGTCGCCCAACCAGGGTATAACCTTATATATATAGTTGGGAATCCAAGGTACCTCTTCCGGATAGGCTTTCATGGGCCCCAAATTTTCATGACTCAGGCTTCGTGGAGCGTGTAACCTTTCCCCGAGCCATGTCGAGAGATACCCCTTATATGACGCACTTTAGGTCTTACATTTGCCTCTTACGAAATGTTATTCGCGAACTAGGTGTGTACGCCATAAAGGTTCGTCCCATTCATTTACTCATTCATCTTTGTTAAATCATTCAATCATTCAATCATTCATGTTTCATTATTTGTTAATATTTGTTTTGCAAGTATTCGCAAAATTCCATTTCATTTGTTGTGTCTTTATCTCTTTCTTAATCGAATTCTCATTTACCCTTGACTCGCAAGATTCTCGCACATCATTACTTCAATTGCTACTTTTCCTCCTACTTTTGTTGACTATTCACTTCTTATGCCTTTTATTCCTCATATCCTTCGCTCCTTTATTATCATAACATTCGCCTGTTTTAGGCATTCACCTCGCGAGGTATGTTCACCCTTACTTCTATAACATCTACCATCAGCTTTTTCCTTTCTCTCGCTCATCTCTCACATGTTGCTTCCAACCCTTTCTTTTGGCATTTCTTTCTTCGCAGCTTTTCTACATCGACCTCATGACATTGTCGTGACTCCTTCCAATCTCCCCGTATAATACCAATGCCATTTGGATGTGGAAATTTTATACATTGATGATATGTTGATGCGACTCCCAAGATTTCATGAAGCCATGGCCTCCCAATCAGCGCATTGTATGGAGATTCCACGTCAACCACACGTAATAAGATATCGCTTGATAATCCTTGTAGAGGTATTCTCATGTGAACCTCTCCCTTTGGTTTGTTTGCAAGTGCCATTAAAGCCATATATCTTGTATGTAGAGGGGATCAAATCCTCATCTTTTCCTCCCATCGCCTTGTAAGTATGGTAGAAGAGAATATTCACCGAACTTCCTGTCGATTAAGATTCTGCTTGATCGCCCAACAAGCTTCGCCTCATCATCTTCTCCATCAACCGGTTTCGGGTTAATCTCTAGTTTCACAACCAACGGGCTATCATGTGTTTCTCTTCCTTTTGGCACTTCATCTGCAGAGAAAGAAATAGTCTTCAGCTGCCACTTTTCTAATCAAGTCGTTCTCGCTGTGGCTCATTATTTCTTTATCATTAGCATCTCTCGCAAAGACTCTACCGAGCACGTTGTCATGAAAATCTTCGACAGTGCGATAAGAGTGGATGATAGAGTTGCAATTCAAATTTTTAGCTTTTGTTCCACCTCTATCACAAATGTTTCCTTTCCTTTCGCCGACACTCGTTCCTGCATCTCTCGTGGTGGTGGTAATGTCTGGCCTTTTTCTTCTCCCTTTAGAAAGTGATTCAGCTTCCCGATCAATCATCCCGAGAATGATTCTCTTTACGTTTCTACAATCGTTTGTTTGATGTCCATGGAAGCGATGGTAAGAACAAAACTCATGACTTCGTCGCTCGGTGGTGGTTCCATCCCCGCGTTCCAAGGTGCCGGGTACATCTTCCATCACAAGTATAGCCTCCCAAATCTTTTCCACACTAGCATTCAAGTGGAGGCATCTTAATTGGTTCCCATACTATTCTACGACTTCTCTCGCCCTCCATGGTTATATTGCCTTCGTCCACCGTAAGTTTCTTGCACATGATCTAGCCTCGAATCTTATTATTGTCATTATTGGTTATAGTAGTTCCTTTCTTGTTCAAACTCCTCTTGGTCATGGCTTCCCATAGCTACTATCTTCCGCTGTCCCTCATCAGCTTTTCCTGCTTGCTGTCCTTGCGAAGTGCTCGCCACTGTATTTATGAATTGAGGTAACAAGCTTGCGTTCGCAGCATTCGAGTTTGTGTTCGCGACCGGATAAGAATTCATTTCATTCTCGTCTTTCTTCTAAGGCGATATATTCTTCCCGTAACTCTCGCAGCTCGCCATCGTGATTGTATTTTTGACTCTAAAATTTGAATGTATAACAAGTTAGTCGCGAAGAGAGCATTCACAAATGAGAGAATAAGATATCTTTCCTCAACTCGTCCCGCCATTTCGCTACACATGGTCCTCCATCTTATTGTCAATCGCCTCAAGCTCTCGCCAACCCTTTGTCTCAACCCGAATACATCTTCAATACCCGGTCGCGAAGAGCTTTTACTTATGTATGCTCCTGTGAATGTGGCTTGTAAATGGTTAAATGATGTGATTGTGTTCCTTGGCAGACCTTCAAACCATTTTAGTGCTTCTCCTATTAGGCTTGATGCAAAATATTTGCACAAGTATGGTATCATGATTCTCCCACCGCAACATACATCTCATATAAGCCTTGATATGTTGTATCGCACAAAGTTGTTCCATCAAAGATGTTGGTTAATGCGGGTAGATTGCACTTAGGAGGTATTCCTCCCATCTCTGTACTTCTAGCGTGAAGGGATTCTTCGCAGCTTCTGCGATGGCTTCGTCTAATTGTCTCCTTCCTCCTTCCCTTCTATTGTTCAAGAATCCTCTCATTTCATCCAGCTCTCTTAAGATTTGTTCATTTGCCTCAGGATTTGATTCTACTGGTCTTTTAACTCGCTTCTCCTTCTTCGCTCGTGCCTATCTTGACCTTCCCTGCTCGTTATTTTCTCCTCTTCTTTCCTCGCGACGCTCTTTCTTCGTTTCTTTCACACCCGCACGCCATTATATCGGTTGTTCTCTCTTCTTGGTCGTCTCTCACCTCTCATCTGCACCTCTCATATTCTTCATTAATATTTCTATTGGTACGATTTTGTTCCTCCTTCTTTCGCGGTTGTCATGGTTATTCTCACGGATTGCTTCTTCCATCTCTTGATTTTCCATTTCTTCTCTTATCCTTTCTCTCTCGCGAGCTAGCCGCGCTTGTTCAATGTAGTGTCTCTCAATGTCATCCTCGATTTCTGGTTTCTTCTCGCTTCTTCTCTCCCGTGCAAGATTATTCTCCCTTCAAAGAAGCAGGGTCATTCGGTTCTTGGAGTTGCATGTTTCCTTGATTTTCCCTATTCCGCTCATTTTGAAGATTTTCAGGTTGAGGAATATAACGATCTTCTATTTCCCCTCTTCTCTCGCCATGCTCTATACTTGGATTTTGTGTTTCTTCCCCGAGTACTTTCTGTTGGTAAAACTCTCCTTCTTTCTTCCCTATTCGATCTTGAACTTGACCTCACGCTACTTCTAGATCTCCTATTTTGCAACCTCATATTTTCCATCCTCAATTCATGATTCTGTCTTGTCAAGTTTGCTCGTTCTTCTTGCTCTAACCGTCTCTCTTCGTGTATTGTTTGTCTCAATCTTTCTAATGCTGCGATTTCTTCATTTTCTCCATTCATTCCTTGCTCTCCTTGTCCATTGTTCACCACTGCGCTTCTCCTCTTCTCTCTCGTCTTCGAATCGAGACCTCCAAGTATGTACACTTACTCTATCATAATCCACACCGCGTTTGCTACCGGGAGATTGGTGGTTGGTTTTGATCTTCTCCATCGTTTCTCATATTCATCCTTGACGATTCTCCTGTTTCATTCCTCCTTTCTCCAAAGTCTCCCACTTCTTCTTACAATCGTTGGTTGCCCTTGTACATTTCTTCTTCTAGCCATTTTTCTTTTCCAATGAATTCTTGAGTATCTTCTCCAAATCTTTTCTCTCGTTAATCCAAATTCCTTCCAATTTCTACGTCAATCTCTCAAGCTCTCCCATTTTCTAGCGCATATGTAGTAGCAGGGATTTCCCACACTACACCCCTTACTCGATTTTGCTTAATTAATCCCTTGGAAAATGTAAGATCAAGAATATTTATTGATTGAATTCATGAAGTGTTTACACAGGAAAATAGAATTACACTTAGAAGTTAAAACACTCTTAAACTTTCTCTCTCCTAATGACTTGCTCAACAATTCCAAAAAGATCTCTCTCCTTACAGACTCATTTAGCCCTTTATATAGGGTAATACATAGTGGATGACAGCTAAGCTCCCCTTTATTTTCGGGAATGTCTCGCGAAGTGTCGCAGATGCACAAACATTCACTCTCGCGACACTTCTTAACCCTCGCCAGGTCTCACGTCTTCTTTATGTTTTGCCTGCCGTTATTCATTGCGTCGTTTATTTTAGCTCCCTGCGACTCCCTCGCGACGCCGTCGTTCATTAATCCCGCGAACCTTGTACGTTGCGATATTATGATCCTACAAATTAACTAATTTAAATCTGGAATTTTCTTTACTCCTCATATTCAGGATAGTTTAGGAAGAGACATCATTGACATTCTGAAAGTGAAAAGGATTAGATTGAATGACAGATACTTAGGTGGGCCTTTATTTACTAATAAGTCTAAAATCCAATGATTTGATAACTTGTACGAGAACATGTGGAATAGGCTTAAGGGTTGGAAAGGCGAATCCATGTCCCCACCTGAAAGAGAAGTAATGGCCAAATCTGTGTTAGAATCCCTGCCTGTTTACACTATGTCCACTTTCATTCTTCATAAAACCACTATAAATAGAATCACTGGAATTATTAGAGATCTCTAATGGGGAAAATTTGGGCCTAAGAAAGGCATGTATAGTAAGGGCTGGAGAGGCTTATGCAGGAGCAAGGAGAAGGGGGGAAATGGTATCAAAAAACTTGACCTAATGAACATCTCGCTTATTGCTAAGAATGGGTGGAGACTCTTCCACCAACCTAATTCTATTTTCACCAAAACCATGAAGGGGAAGTACTTCCCCAACACTAATCCGTTTCATGCTATCTGCTATGATGGCTCCTCTTGGGCTTGGAAAGGTGTCTACTAAGGTCTTGTGATTCTTAAAGAGTATATTATCTAGCAAATTGTAAATGGCAACATTGTTCATATATGGAAGGATAAATGGATTACTGATTCTTTAGGAAACCCTTTAATGCTAGAGAATTCTGGAAATAATAATGATTTTAGTCTGGTGAGTGACTTAATGACTGCCACTGGTTGGAATGTTTCTGTTCTTACCGAGCTTTATGACTGGGAAATTGTCAACCAAATTCTCATGATAACTCCCAATAGAGATACTGAAGACACCCTGAGATGGATTGATAATCCTCGGGGTACTTTCACCAGTATATCATTATATGATTTATTGGATAAGAAGAACTCCCAACCAACTGATCACTTAGCTAAGAAAATTTGGAATATGAATGCCTCCCCTAGAATCAAATTTTTCAGTTGGAAGATGAAAAACAACATTCTTTCTTACAGTGCTAATCAAGCTAGATCCTTGCATGCTGAAACTGGTGAACATGCTCTCATGAAGTGTAACTTTGCCAAGGCTGTCTGGGCTCACTGTTCTATGAACCTTGACAATTTTATCTCTAACTACAATACTCTAAATGATTGGTGTCTTAGTTGGTTTGATAGAAACAATGTTAGGACTCAGTGGGGAACCTGGGCTGAGATCTGTGCAACCATTTGCTGGTATATTTGGAAAGCCAGATATGATCTTACTTTCAAAAATATTGTCCCTTGCCCTAGGAAAACTAGCACCTTAATCATAAGTCACTTAAATGAAACTAACAACCTCTCCCTTGTTGGCAGGAATAGTTTAGATGTTAGAAGTTCTGCTTTCAAAGACCAGCCCCTCTTAAGGAAAGTCTCCTTTGCTTTTATGTCCCTGCATGATCATGTTACAGGTTTAACAGGAATTGGTGTGTGTATTCTAGCTCCTTCAAGTGGGACAATTGGCAGAAGGCCAAGAGGAATCAGAAGTCATGGAAAAGAAGAAGGTGATTGCACAACAGCTCAAGATGCTTTAGACTGGGCCTCTCAACTGAACTGCAAATCTTTCAATCTCCTGGGAAGCAATCACTGCATCATTGAAGTTCTAAAGGGAAGGAAAAGAAACACCAGCTGGAGAACAAATGCCAGCATAGATAAACTTATTTTGTGTCTCAAAAACTTTGAAACTGTCTGCTGTAAAACTATTAAAGGTGGCTCTATGCCTGACCTCCTAAGACTATCATCAATTAGAGGTAGATCTCAAAGTCCTCAAATGTGGGAGGCACCTTTACTTTCTCATTATTGTCAGTAACTTTTTTCTTATCTATAAAAAAAAAAACAAAAAAATGGGCCAGAAAAAAAAATCCTAAATTTTAAGACTTAAAAACAATTCTAATTTCAGGATCATTACATTATCATCGTCACCGGTTCTTGACTATCCATCATAAATTTACAAACTTAAAAACCATTCTAGAATTCCAAAAGTACCAACTGGTATCACATGGCCTAATTAGTTTTGAAACAAAATTAATTATTTTTACTACACGGAGTTGGGGTTGAAACAAATCCAACCCCATAATTTGAAGAACATGCAAGTCTAGCTTACATTGTAGTATCCCCGATATCCAGAAGTGGTTGCCTGGATAGAATATAAGTAATGGTTTGTCCTTTCCTATCATCGAGGCCTGATGGATTCACTTGACTGAGTTGTGGGGAAAACTTTTCAACTTAATTAAGTGTGCTTGGTCGAGAGTATTCGCAAGATGGGTGACCTCTCGGGAAGCTGCTGCTGGATGAATGCAGTAGTCCCGTTAATAAATTCCATACTGTTGGATAACCACAGTGGGCAAGTGGGAACAATATCGGTGATAGTTGAGATACAACTAGGGACGAGTCTCTTGTGCTCGGGTGGGAGAGTATGCTAGGTAGTTATGCCAGATACTGGTCTCACAAGAGGCAATAACGTCTACATCATACCGAGGCATTTTAAGTACAATTGGCTCCAAAGTTAGCAGAAAGTTCTGCAGTTAAATGTGCTCGAGCGGGAGTAATCCATGAATGGGAGACCTCCCGGGAAGCTGCTGATAGATAACCGCAGCGGTGCCCGTTTAAAACCTCGCACTTCCGGATAACCACGATGGTTAAGTGCGGACAATATCGGTGGAGGCTCGGGTCATTACAAATGGTATTAGAGCCGCGAAGACGGGTCATCTTTCGAGGGTTAGAGAGTACGCTGGAAGAGATATGTCATTTTTTGGTCTCATGAGGGGCAAGGGAACGTCGAAGATCTAGGCTTCTACATATTTTATGGAGCCGAGGACGGCTCCAATTTAAGGTGGTGGTATTATAATACCCTGATATCTGGCAGTGGTTGGCCGAACAGAATATAAGTAATGGTTTGTCATTTCCTAACATTGAGGCCTGATGAGTTCACTTGACTGAGGTCTAGGAAAAAATTCTTAGTTAAGCGTGCTCGACCGAAAGTAGTCTGATGAGTTCACTTAACTGAGTTGTGGGAAAAAAATTCTTAGTTAAGCGTGCTCGGCCGAGAGTAGTCACAAGATGGGTGGCCTCTCGGGAAGTTTTTGCTGGATGACCACAATAGTGACGTTAAAAAATATCATATTGTTGGATGACCGCAGTGGGTGAATGGAACAATATCAGTGATAGTTGAGATACAACTAGGAATGAGTCGTTTGTGCTCGGGTGGGAGAGTATGTTGGGTTGTTATGCATATAATAGTCTCACAAGAGGCAAATTACATCCACATTATACCGAGGAATTTTCAACACAATTGGCAAAAAAGCTGGCAAAAAACTCTTCAGTTAACCGTGCTCAGGCGGGAGTTATCCAAAAATGGGTGACCTCTCGGGAAGCTGCTGCTGGATAACTGCATCGGTGCCCATTTAAAATCTCGTACTACCGGATAACCGCAATGGTTAAGTGAGGACATTATCGGTAGAGGGTCGGGTCAGTAACAATATATTACACCTAAATCTAAGTAACCGAGTCTTGAGTAACAGTAGCTTGAGTAACTTAGGTTTTCTAAACGAGTCTTTTGAGATCAGGATCGGGATGTAACGGACCAACTAGCATTGAAGTCATTATAGCAGTTGCTGGAGTCTTTTTAAGAATTGTTGAAGTCGCTGAACTTGGTAGTGATATTGATCTTGTTGTCGTTGTTTCCTTGAATATAAGTGACGCTTGAATTAACCTCTTATTATTAGTACACATAAAACATACGACTAAACCTAAGTTTAAGACAAGTAAAGATAAAAATAAAATACCTTAGCTAAACCAGAAAAGATGACCATTAAAGTTTTCATTTATGTTTTCTGAAGAGTTGCAAACAACCAAACTTGAAACCTTTCTTATGTTCCCAATGAAAAATTAGCTCGTCGGAACTTGATTAATTGCTAAAATATAATACTATCAAATTTATGCTAATACAGAATATTACCAGTGAGGCACAAAAACATCATATAACAATCAACAACCCAAAATAGCATAGTTAGAGGAAGGATCACAAATTTCTAGATAACAAAGTTTCAAGTCTAGAAACAAACCCCTTGATCTAGTACTAAAAAGATATAATGCTAAAAGTAAACAGGTAAATCTAAAGCATAAACAGAAATAATACCGGAATCTAAAAGAGAAGTTGCCGGAGGCGTTGTTGTGGTGACTTGGTCCGAGTAAAAAACTGAAAAAATAACTGAATGCATTGCTTTCTATTATGTGGGAATGTTATTTATGCCCCTCCTATCCATGGGTCATGCACAAGCACCCTTATGAGTCTTTATAAATACCCCTGATGGCATAATTGAAATTATGAATAGAAAAATAATTCACATAATCCCAGTTTTAACCTTTGCATCTTATACTTCTGCTTCTTCTTCATTTTTTAACTCGAGAAAAACCAACCTAACTCTCACCATCTCCATCTCCATCTCCGTCGCCACCACAACCAATGCCACCAACACCACCATCTTATTCATCATCATCATCACCATCTCAGTGAATTATCATGTATCTCTTTTCTATTTCTCTCCGGAAATCACCACCACCACCAACAACAACACCCCATCGATCCTCCTCTAATTCCACCACCACCTCAAAATCCACCAATTTTATCACCAGATCCATGAACAATTCTCTCTTTCTGTCGTCACCTATTTGTGAATCAAGTCCCAGAATCCTAAAAATCATCAGGAGCAGCGGTCTTCTTCTTCGTTGAAGATTCAGGTGAGATCCCAAATTTAGGTTTTGATTTTTGGTATTGATCTTATTGTTAAACTAAATTTCTGATAATAAACGGTTTCAATATCAAAGTTAGAGTGATCGAGATTGATTTTTTGGTTTCGTTTAACTTTTGAGATCGATATTCTATTTTGAATGAACAATTTGGAGTTTGAATGAAGAATTCAATTTCGAGAAAGATTCAGAAATTTGTTTGTTTCTTTGGGTTTCGATTTCGAGTTGTAGATTCAGATTTCGAGTTGTCGATTCAGATTTGTTCTTTTTTATGTTTTCGATTTCTACTAATTTCTAAACCAGATCGATTTCGAGTTGCATATTCAGATTCAGATTTCAGTGAGATCGATTCAGTACGTATGATTTTCAATCATTAGTAACTCTCAATCTCAATATCGGTAACTCCCAGTCTCAATCTTCGAACTCTCTATCTCACTCTCACTAATTTTTCTTGATTTCTTACTGATTTGTTAGTATATTTCATGGAAATTTAGGGTTCATGTTAGTTCATTTTATCTTGATTTCTTAATGACAAATTGTTAATGTTATTGTTGTTTTCAATCCAAGGCGGTTTGTTAATGTTTCATGCAACTTTAGGGTTCTATACGTTCTTATTCATGTTTTATTGAATCATTCATCTGTATTCGTGTTGTTGATTTGAAAAACTTAACTCTCCAGATGAGAAAATTCTTTGATTTTAGCAGTAATTAAGCTTTAAAAATTGATGTTCTGGTTTTAGTTAGCTTTGATATTCTGATTTTAGTATGAGTGAACCTGACAAGGAAGGTAGCAGTGAATCTTTGTAGCAAAATGGTGTTTGATGTGTTAAAATGCATAAGCATCCCAGTCAGGTCCAAGTAGAGAAGGAAATAGAAGATGAAGCAGCAGAAGTTGGATTATGCAGGACAATCAGAGATGGAAAGCACGTGAAAGAATGATGAACTTGAATTTTGTGGAATCAATTGTGACTGTATGAAGCTTAGAAATGGTTTTCAGTAACCAAACTTTAAATGCTGAAAACAATCGCAATAGTTTTAGAGTTTTACTGTAACTAGTTATGTACAAGTAATGCCTCACATTTACATAACACTGCTGGTGTTTCCTTTGATCGAACGGCTTTTTCTACAGTCTTGTTGTGACTTTACCATCTTACATTAAGACAATTGTGAGCTTTGTAGTAGAAATATAATTTTCGATTGTATCAGTGAGTTTACTAGTGACTGAGATGGAGAATGAGATAACAAGATACTGAAGAAGGAAGTAATTAAGGCTTGTTTAGGAAATTGATTCTCTGAGCTGGTGGAATTATGTGTTGTGAATGAATCTCTTGCGGATATGTATCTTTGGGAGTGAATTCACGAGAGAGGTGATCTTGATTACGGCGTCATGTGGCCAAGGTCATGAGGTGATGGATGTTGTAGATGACATGGTTTTGCAATGATGAACAGAGGGAAGAAGGAGAAAAAGATGTATATTTAGGAATTGTGGTGATGGAGATTTGAGCTAAAGAATGCAGTGTGATACTGAGGAGCTGTGTGTGAGGTCTGCTGGAAGAGACAAAGTTGAAGTTGAGTGGTGCAGAGAATGTTTTGAATAAATGGAACTCAAGATTGCAGGGGAGTTTTTATTGCATACAACAAGAATTAGATCTGATATTGCAGATAAAAACAATTAGAGCTAAGAGATGAGATGGGTATGAGGATGTTGGGCTGTATTTGCAGTGTTGGTAAGGAACTTGGTAATTGTTTTTTTTGGAGATTTAGCAGATGGATTGTGATAGAGATGTTCACAACAAGGGAAATAGATTGCGGAAGTCATCCCTTTCCTTTCAGCAGCAGGTATGTATTTGAGCTTTATGCAGTACTAATTTTGGATACAACTCGAACAATTTGCTTCTAGATTTGGACACAACTAGGGCTAGTTGCTTTCACTTTTGAAGGAAACTTTGAGCTAGTTGCCCCCACATTTAAAGACAACTTGAGCTAGTTGTCTTCACATTTGAAGACAACTTGAGCTAGTTTCCTTAGATTCGGAGACAACTTGAGCTAGCTGCCTCCATTTTGTTTTGCAACTTATTCCTGTACACTATTTATTGGAGACAACTTAAGCTAGTTGCCTCCACTTTTGGAGACAACTTGAACTAGTTGCCTCCAATATGGACATTATTTATTGGAGACAACTTGAGCTAGTTGCCTCCACTTTTGGAGACAACTTGAGCTAGTTGCCTCCTATATGGACACAACTTTAGCAAGTTGACTCCACATGGTAGTGGTGGTCGTCGGTAGCGTGGTTGGCGGCGGTGATGGTAGTTGACGGCGGCGGTGGTTGGCGGTGGCGGTGGGCGGTTATTGGCGGCGGCGGTGGTGGTGGACAGCGGTGGCGGCGGTGCACAATGGTGGTGGTTGGCGGTGGTGGTGGTTGGAGGCGGTGGTGGTTGGCGGCGGCGGCGGTTGGCGGTGGTTGGCGGCGGCGGTGGACAGTGGTGGTGGGCGGTGGACAGTGGTGGTGGTGGTTGGCGGTGGACAGTAGATGTAGTCTTTTTTTTTTTTTTTCTCTTTTTTTCTAAATAGTGGTTAGTGGTTTTGTATATACACTATATAAAGGATGGTATTTTAGTAATGTATTAAGCTTAGAGCAACTGCAGTGGGCGACTAAACCCATTTATTTGGTCTCTGAACCAGGTGTAGCGGGACGGACCATCGACCAAATCCCAGACTAAATCAACAGTGGGCGATTATATTTGGTCGGCGACCAAGACCAAACCCAAATTTTAGTCGAGTTGATATAGTGTTCGCCCATACCGGGCGTTGATATAGTATTCCATTTATACACGTTGACGTAAAGTCTACGCCCCCTTCACCGCAGCGTAGTTTATACCCCGCCCCATATATATATATATTTTTTTTTTTCCTTAATTTTTTGTGGAGCGTGGTTTATACCTCCGCCCCACTCAAAACTTTAGAATGTATATATGGGGCGTGGATTATACCAACGCCCTTTTTTTTTTTCCTTACGTTTTTCGGCTAACGTATACCCTCCGCCCATATCGGGTGACGTATACTTCACGCCCCACACCGAGGGCGTTGGTATAGTTTACGCTCCACCAAAATTTAGTCTTCCTCCCACTGCGTCACTCAACGGACTAAACCCAAATTTAGCCTTTTTTTTTTCCCTCTTTGGTCTTTGGTTATACTCGCACCACTGCAGTTGCTCTTAGGGGTATAATTTAAGTTGAAAATGGTATTTTTCAAGGGGTCTCATATTAGGGGTCTATAGATAATATTCCCTTCTATTATTCATCATCATCCCAAAGATAATTTAATCAACCAAATAGCAAATCAAACATAGAGAAATCAATAACAATATCAACTAACCCTAAAAAGGAAACGGAAACTAAAAATAAATAAATTCAGGGACGAGAAAAGTAAAGTCAGGAATTATGAAGAAATGGCTTATTTGACCTCAGCGTACGCCTTTTATTTTCCAAAAAGAACTACAACGTTGCCGATATGGGTACCAGTCAATTCTCACATGAAACAAAGTAATTCTTACTCATATTCTCATATTCTCGGAGTATATGGAATTCGGTATTCTTTCCTGGAAATTGGTATCCTATCGGTACCCATGAAAAATAAGGGGGGAAATCTCCAAGATAAAACTTGGAGGCAGTTAGCATTTTGTATTCTCAAGAGTCGGACTCGACTTACGGAAGTAGATAAAACACACGAAAACGAGCTAAAGCCGACACCAAAAGAGGGCCATTTGTTGTCAATTCATGACCTGCTGTATCATCATCAATCACACCTTTCGTAGACCACGACAGCCCCAATTAGCAGTAATTGCTTTTGGGTCGGTACACCCCCAAATTAACAAATTGGTCCCGTTAGAGCAATCGCGATGGGCGATTAAACCATTTATTTTGGTCTGAACCCAGGCGTAGTGGGGACATCATCGATCAAATCCAGGACTAAATCAACAATGGCGACTATATTTGGCCTGTGGACCAAAGACCAAACCCAAATTTTAATGAAATATTGATATAGTGTTAGCCCACACCATAAGGCGTTGATATAAGATTCGCCCCACACCAGGCGGACGTAAAGTCCACGCCCCACAGCAGGCGTGGTTTATAACCCCGCCCCATATATTTTTTTTTTATTATTTTTTTTAATTTATTGTGGGGCGTGGTTTATACACCGCCCCACGAAACTTTTTAAAACCATTTGAATGGGGCGAGGTTTATACCTCCGCCCCATTGTTTTTTTTTTTTTTTAAATTTCTTTTTTTCCGAAACCTCCCGCACTAGGGCGAACGTATAATCCACGCCCACCACTGTGCGAACGTATACTTCACGTCCCACACCAGCGAACGTATAATCCACGCCCTCCCACCAAATTTAGTCTTCCACCCGTAGCGTCACACAACGGACTAAACCCGAATTTTGGTCTTTTTTCCCTCTTTACAGTTTTTTTGGTTATACTTCACCACTGCGGTCGCTCTTAAGAGCCTTGCAATTAAACCCATTGGATAAGAACTTTCCACCCATCAATTATTGTCCTCTGTACAAACGTGGGTCTCTATCTATGTGACTCATGCATCACTAGTCACCGGTCACGACACATTGAAAATCATTCTATCGACGGTACAACTGTGACCTTAATCGTTGAAAATCAAATACTACGGTAGTCTAGAAAATGTCAAAACAGAAAAACACTGCCACACGTTCTGCAAAGAAAGTCAACAAAAGAGCACTATTCTTTTTTTTCTTTTGACAAGTATGTCCGCACGTGCTTTTCTTCTGCTCTCTTATGAGTCTGCTCTCTCTTTCTCTTGTAGTACTAATTTGTTTCTCTTTCATATTTACGGTTTTAACCTCATTTATTTTATTTAGATAATATTTTCTATTAAATAAAATTGGTTAAAAAAGACAAGAAATCAAAATTTCAAAGTGAAAGGACAAATTGATTTAGATATCGCTTTTAAATTGATAAAAATTTAAAAATAGGAAGGATCTAGGTTTCATCATGCTCCATTTTTAAATATTTTTCTTATTTTTATTTTTTACACAGATCGATCCAAATTCATCCTTTATTTTTTTTTTTAGTTTATGCCAGGATGAATCCGGGTTTCATCCTTGTTATTTTTTTTTGTCCATTTCACCCATAAAATTTTTACTCGTCCCATTCAACCGTTTTAAATTTTTTGGATAAATGACCACCCATTTTCCGTTTCTATTAAAGTTATAATGTAAAGGCAACATCGAATATATAAAATTTCTCATGGGACCATCACACCAATGACCCGTTCTCTTTATTTTTGTTTCTTAATTTGGTTTTTCATTTTTACCTTTTTAGCCTCACTTAATTTAGATCGCATTTTTACAAAGCTACAAAACTAAGGGCAATTTCGGGTTTTCAAAAATTGCTGCCTCAAATACTGTTCATGAACAGTACCTAAGGGGGTTGACTTTATATAATGGTATAGATGAGATGAAGGAAGAACTTCTGATTCGAGAAGAAGACAACAGTGTTATTTGTTTTAGCATATATAACAATTGCAACCACCGCTTCTAAATGCAACAGCAACTTGGAAGAGCTCGTCCATCTGTCTAAGCCTGCTTTAAATGGTATCCCACTTGAACTTTGGATAGTGAATGCGTGGACAGCTCGACGCCGCACCTGTATTTTAATGAAAGACCTCCCGATGTGCAAAGTCATTGAAGTAGACATGGAGTATATAATTGAGCTCATCAGTTCTGACCCCCCGCACTTGGTTGTTCGAAACGCGGGGTATACGCGCAATGAGGATTTAAACCATACAGAAAGGATTTAGCTAGCTCTACCCAAGCAGCTTGACACTTGCCCACAGATGTGTTCAACCAAGGCCTTGCGCTTGCAGTCACTATGCAACTTCTTTCATTCTTAATTCTTAGCTTGGAATCCCATTCTAACGCATCTTTCACCGTTGAGGTTTCTGCGTAGTCTGGTTTTATTGTGCGCGCGATTTAATAAGCTTTGGGTGACGATAGCACTGACCTTATTTGAAATTCATCGGCTTCAAATTTTTTAAGACGAAAGAAAAGCAACCTGATAAAAATTTGAATGTCCATAACCACCACATTGTTTCACATCATATATTTTAACCCACCCTCACCCCGTATTGTTAAGTTATTAGAACGGAAAATGGGTCATTTGTCCAAAAAATTTTAAAACATGGTTCAAATGGACGAGTAAAAATTATTATGGGTGAAATGGACAAAAAAAATTTATTACGAGTGAAACTGGATTCATCCTGGCTTAAACTTAAAAAATAGCAAGATGAAACTGGATGCATCCTGATGTAAATTAAAAATAAGAAAAAAAATTTGAAAATGGGTAGGATGAAACTGGTTACATCATGACTATTTTTATACTTTTGTTCATTTAAACAGTATCAAAATCTAAATGTCTTTTTCACCCAGAAATTATTGATTTTAGTCTTTTAAACCAATTTTATGTTATTAGAAATCCTATAGATTCTTCTCTCTCCTAAAAACATATAAACTTTAGAACAAAATATAATTATAAACTACAATAAACCTTAGAATTTTTCTACCTGGCACTTTTAGGGGCGACCCAAAAGAATTAGGGGCGACACTTAAAAGACAAAAAGGTCACCCAAACGTAAATCTAAGCTACCCCTTATCTTCGATTTTTCGAAATGGCCAATATGCCCTTATATAATCGGTAACCAACACAATAATCTCGGTAGGTTAAAGGTAAATCGGTAGGTTAAATTGAAAATATACCTACCGATTGTTGTGTAGATACTTCGGCTAATAATCCCTTTTATAATCTGTAGTTTATCCGACTTGTGTACAAGACTACCGATTATACCCTTGTATTCAAATTTGGCCAAATTCCATAGGTTTTGAGGGTGCGGAGCCACCATAACCACTTGGTTCGTGTTTTGGATGCGCGTTAATCGGGAGCCTAATAGGTTCCACAACCTACCAATTATAGGTTGCCCCAAATTTAGTTTTTTCTAAAATCCTTCATGTGATGAATTTTGAAATCTACTATAATCGGTAGGGTATATAATTATATAACCCACCGATTATAACGAGCCCTGATCCAACCTTTGCCATATTTCATGGGTTTTGAGTGCACATGCGCCATCCATAACCACTTGGTTCGTGTTTGGATGCGGCGTTGTCACCGGGAGTTAAATATATTACCAAACCATCCGATTATAGGTTGCCCCAAAATGAGTTTTTTTCTAAAATCCTTCATGTAAGGGAATTTGAAATATAACACAATCGTAGCGTTAACAACTTGACAACCTACCGACATGGGGAGCCCCGTGATCGAACCCTTGCAAATTCCATAGGTTTTGAGTGCACGAGCTGTGCATGACCATGTGGTTCGTGATTTGGATGCATCCATAATCGGAAGGATAATAGGTTCCACAAACTACCGATTAATAGTTGCCCCAAAATGAGTTTTTTCAAAAATCATGTTTTTTTAAAATTTTGAAAGCTACCATAATCGGAGATTTACTAACTTACATACCTACCGATTATTGGTTTTCCAAGATATCACCTACGTAAAATTAGCCAAGTTGCGCTTAAACCAAATTTAAGAAATAGCCGTTTGTAGTTTTTGGGAAAAGAAAAAGAGTCATTGACCCTAAACCTATATAAAAAAACTCATATCTATCAAACCCAATTGCACCAAACTCTTTCCTCTCTTGAGTTCTAATTTTGAAAACCAAAAACATGGATATTGCTTTTCGAAGAAGAAGATTGTGATATTTATAGAGCGGGTTGTGTAACTTGCTCACATCGTGTTCACAAGCTCCACAAACGAATCAAGAGAGCGGTTATGGGCACCGTATTATAATGGTATTTGAGGCGTTAGATGGTAATCGAACCAAGATCATCCAAATGACATTAAGATGAGAAAGAAGGGCGGTCGATAAGGAGATTGACAAACTTGAAGATGAAGAACAATTTGTTAGGAACGCTTTTTCTTGTGGACGTATGAAACGAGTAAGTATCTTTATAACTCCGACTCACATTAACATAAGTTAGTACTAACTTGTTACTCATTCGTAATTTCTATAGAAATCTTGCTTTGATTATCTCCAGATATGGACCTCTACGGGAAACGATTTGAACATGAAGGATGTTACAAGATCAAGAGGGACAATTTCTCGTGGTGTTTGGACGTTATGATCTTTTTAATACTTTTATGGTCAATTAGGAGTATGGATTTAGGTGCTTTTGACGAAATTGTAAGGTTAAGGTCGTTTGAACTTTATGTAATGGATGTAATCTGGAGGATTATTAATACAACAAATTTTCGATTATAAATAAACGGAAGCTTATGTTGTTAAACAAACTACCGTTAACACATTCGGTTATATTATGTGTCAACTTTCGTTCCGATTACTGTTATTTGGTTTCAGAAACATTGGTTATTTCACACAGGAATAATCGAAAACCAACAAAAAATAAACCTACCGATTAACTATATTCTAAGGCAAGGTGAAAAGTTACCTTCGATTATGGTGTTGTTTGGTTACAAAACCATTGTTGTTTTTGGTAGAATAATCGGAAATTAACAAAACCATGGACCTCCCAGATTAAAAATATTCTAAGTCAATGTGCTCAATTAATTTCAATTATGGTGTTGTTTGGTTACAGAGAACAAAGTTTTTTTACATATAACAATCGGAAGGAACATTACATATAAACCTACCGATTATTGTTATTCTAAGTGAAGGTGCACATTTACCTTCCGATTAGGTGTTGTTTGATATCTGAAGACAAGTTTTCTTTACACATGATAATCGGAGAGAAAAGTATATTAGCAATCTTCCGATTCTCGACCTAATATTTTGTAAAATTCCCGAAATCGGTAGGTTAATAACGTATAACCCTACCGATTCTGACTAAAAATGGAACATCCCGAGAATCGGTAGGTTAATATATAAACTTATCTTCCGATTGTGTTCCAAAATTCAACACTTTCATGTCTCTTCATGTGATTCGCTTATAGTCATCGTTAAATGCATAAAATGTGTAAAATAACTATTCTTAATCCATAAACATAACGTAACAACTAATATTCCGACAAACTTTGAAAACGACATAATACAACATAATCCAACATAAACAAAGTTATCCATAAAGTTAACGAAAAACATCGAGAGTTTACAACATAAAGTTTACTTGTTCCTTTTTGCTTTGATTTTGCGACCTTTACCACCTCTACGACTTGGACCAGCATCGTCATTGGTTTCATCAACTTGAGTGCTTGATGACGCCTTTGAAGTTCTTTTGTTCACCTTGTTGTAGGTTTCTTTTGCAATTTTTCCCGAACCGAGATGCATACTCCTTATCATCAACGTTATCAATCAATCACATGTGTTTTTATCTTCTCAATTGAAACAAAGCTCTCCGACTTTATACAATCAAAGGCACCATTTCGACAAACGCTTGAACCTATTCATCTGTTTTAAAACATAGCATACCATCAAAACGGTTATTACTCTATTTTGACCCATAATATTAAACTAAATTAACAAAACAATACGTACCAATCTATCAAAACCCGCAGGCTTCTCTTTGAGGATACTCTTTGTCGTCGGCTTTGCTTTAAGATCACGGATTACACGAATATGAGAAACATTGCGTACCAATCCATATAGTTGGGAGCATTTTAAAACCTTGGTTGGCTGCCCTTCCTTGGTTGATCAAGTAATGCGCCCTTCTATCCTAATAGAATTTACTGGATGGTGAACCCTTGTGAACCACCGTGATAGAATCTTTATCGGAATCGCAGCTTCTCCCGAGATCCAAAGTGAAATTGCCATGGATTTCCTCCTTTGGTATACCTTGTACAAAATCGTGTTTTCGCATCACCCTTGAGGCATTGACATCACATATCATGTGGGGGTGCCACAACGGTCCAAAATAAAGTGCCAACTCGACCTGACCAGCGATATGTCCAAAGAGCTTGGTCTTCCTTGTATGGATCAAAGCATACGTCTTGGGCATTAAGTGAGTCCAAAAATCTCCTCAAACGAATCACTGATGCTCCTTCGTCCTAGAATGGTTGTTACCAAGACGTACTTTCTTCCTATAGGGTCACCTTTCTCCCACGCCGGGTTTCAATGGCCAATCCCAAGATAGGGAAGTGGACGTAGATCCAAGTCTATAATGTCATTTTTGCAAGTATTAGGAAATTGATTCTTCAATAGTATAAAATAAAAAAAAATAACCAAGTATGTGGAGTTAATAAACAATACCTGTAGAAGACTCACGTTCCGGCCACTTTGCTAATTCCAAGCCTTGACGCCTTTCTCAACTCTTCCATCAACCACGCATGGCATGCCGTGCCCCAAGAGTACTCATGCACTTTATTGAGAGGATCCGTGGTTGTAAAAGGTTGGCGTCGACCCGATTGCCACCGGTATTGGGAAAATGACATATCCCAATACACATGTGAGATATGCGGTGGCCGCGTGGTTTGACTTGCTCGTCCGTTAAAGTTCCTTTCTCTTCTTTATACTTGGTGCCCTTGAACATATCCATCGAAAGTACCCATGTTGAACCTGTCTAGTTCTATACTTCATGCATCTTTTGAACTCGATTGTTGATGTTTCTTCATCCCAACCCAAACACTTTTAGTCGATCATAAAGATTCCTCCATTCCAAGCGCGGAGTGAACTCGGCCCTAACACCCTTTCCATGGACGGGAGTTTAAGAATCCGCTCAACATCATCTCAGGGTTATCGTCATCTCCCCAAAACGGCATATGGAAGGTTTCGGTCTCGGGATAAAGTCTCTCCATAAACGCAGATATAGCCACCGGTCATGTTCCAACATTGAGTTCTCCGCAGCATTAGCCAACCACGACTTCGCAATAATGGTCTTGAACCTTTCACATTCATCCTCCAAAGGCCAATCTAGCATTTTTGTTGGTACAAATGGTCGCTTTGAGTAAACGAACCGCATCGGAATGATACTATTAAACACATGACAAGTTAAAAAATAAAATTACAATAACCTAAAACTACAACCCTTAAAAGTATTACTTTAGAAAAACATAATAAGTTAATAAAATGGATACGATCATTACCTCGCTTCATATATTTCTCTGGCCCAAGATTCTTTGTATCCAAATAACAATTATCCTCCATCCTCCTAAGAAGCCCAAGGATTACACCTTTTCCTGAATATCCTTCACCTTGATTCATCTCGGACAAGGTGTTTCGCTTTCTCTTTCGAGGAGGATTTTTCTTTCGGCTTGTCCTACTTCTTCGGTGCTTCTAGTTCAATTCTCGGTTTGTGATGGTGGAGCACTTGGTTGAACACCTTCTTGGATTGGTTGTGATTGAGAGGCACTTGGTTGAACACATTCTTGGATTGGTTGTGATTGAGAGGAACTTGGTTGAACACCTTCTTGGATTAGTTTGTGATTGAGAGGCACTTGGTTGAACACCATTGAACCGGTTCGATTGAGGGGCACTAGGTTGAACAACTTCTTGGCTTGCTTGTTGAGTTCCAACTTGAGCACTTGAAGCGGCCTTAGCAATTCTAGCTCTCCTTGCACTAGGCTGTCGGGTTCGACGCCTATCCTTCCCTTGCACTAGCCGAGACAATTGCATCTTGGATGTTTTACCTCGCCTATCCCTAAACAACAAAAAAAAGTACAACAGGTTATGAAACTAAATATTCGGTTGGTTGATTTAACAAATTGCCTCCGATTACTCTCAATCGTAAGTATCGAGTTCACCTAAAGCTACCGAATCGTATAATCGGAAACAAAATAAAATTTTTGTTGTTCGAATATGTTTATCTACACACGATAATCGGAAGCTAAAGTTCAACATAACCCTCCGAATACAAATAGTCGAAAGGCATAAAAAAATCCACCTACCGAATGCCACACAATCGGAAGCCTCACAAAACTAATTTCTACCGAATATGCGTCACTTTGTGTCCAGAAACTACTCAAGTGGTTCAGCCTAAACAATCGGAAAGAAATTACAAAATATATCACCCGATTATTGCGTCTCTAATACTTGTTCCTCACTAGTATATTCGGAAGGCAAAATCACAATGAGCTTCCGATTATGATCGATTTAGGCCTCAGTAACGAAAAACGTTCTATAATCGGTAGGAAACTTAAATTTTACCACCCGAATATGACAAATTTTCTCGTGAAATGAAGAGTTCGACCACAATCGGAAGTTTATAACAATACCTAACCTACCGATTCTGGTAATAACCGAAAACCCTAAAAAAATAAACATGGATTCGTCCCAATTGAAGCAATATAAACCAAATTAATGGTAGAATCTTACCTAATCGGGCCATTTGAAGTTGCTCGAGAGTTTGGCTATCAAGATGTCGCCCTCATCAGTGACTTCATCTTCTTCGTGTTCTTCGGGTTCGTGAGTTAAAACCTCTTTATTACGGGCATGCAATCCAATATTCTGATCCTCACCGAACACTACGTTTTTTTGGTTCGATCTTTCTTACGTTCTGTTTCTTTCATCTTTATAGAGAATAATCGGCGATGATTCGATTCGATGCGATGAACGATGTATAGCGAGGAGAGAGAGGAGAGTATTCCTCTGCAATCGGAAGGAAAAGAGGAGAAGAGGAGTTGAAGTTGAAGTTGAAAAGAAAATGAAATGAATTTGAATTTAAGTCGACTCAATCGATTTTCTCAAACGATTTATTAATCGGTAGGTAATACCACCTAATTATCTACCGATTGTTGAGTAGCCAAAAATCGGTAGAAATGGTTACTTATAACCTACCGATTAGTGGAAGCCCCAAATTGAGCATTGGCCAAATTCCCTAGGTTTTGAGGGGTGCAGAGCCGACCATAACCATGTGGTTCGTGATTTGGATTTATCAATAATCGGAAGCCAAATAGGTTACCCAACCTCCCGATTATAGGTTGCCCCAAAATGAGTTTTTTCGAAAATCCTTCATTGCAGGTAAATTTGAAATCTACCATAATCGGTAGGAATTATTACTTTTACCACCCGATTATAGGAAACCCTAAATCGGTAGCTTACACATTTTTTTATTCGTTCGATTATATAGGAGCCCCAAATTTCACCATTGAAAAATTCAAAAAATTTCTTATTTCTATACTTTAACAATCGGTAGTCTCGTGAGGTTATTTCCCTTCCGATTGTTATAGAAGCTTTATGCGAGTTTGGCACAAAATCGATAATAATCTGAGTATAATATAGTTACTAAGCTTCCGATTTCGTTATAATAATCGGGCACAAAATAGCTTCCGGTGTGTAAGGGCATTAACGTATTCTTCGCGTTTTTGGACATTCCTTAACGGTGTATAAGGGTTGGGAATAAAAAAATCGCCCCTAATTCTTTCGGGGTCGCCCCTAAAAGTGCCAGGTTTTTCTACTCTATCAAACATAAAAAACAAACAAAATGGAACCAGATTTGTTTCACTTTTTCAACACGATTATCAATATGATGATGAAGGTGTAAAAGATGAACCTACAAATAAATACAATTGTACATAATTATATGTAGGTTTGTAACTCTCTTTGTATCTTGATTAGAAAAAGGAACTTGTAAGTTCAGTTTGTAGCATTATTTCTACGTGAGATATGACATCCATAAATGAGTTATCACATGCACGTTAAATAGTATAACACAATATTGATTAATTTATTATTTATTATAATTTTTAAATTTGAGCAGAAAATGACTATGCGGAGGGTACTGAGAATGAACGGATTATAATAGAGGAAGAAGAAGATGAGTATCGAAATAAAAATAACAAATGGCAGTGGTCCATGCATTACTAATGATATATTAAACATATATATAGGCCATATGTTTAAAGAGAATTTGTAGATGGGGAAAAACGATTTGCTGGTTTTTTAGGGAAGTGAAGAGACGACGGTTCGAGCGAGACTCCTCAACCGAGCAAACTGCTTAACCTCACACAGATGCACATCACGGGAGTGCTTTGAGTTCGAGAGATCAATCTGTAGGACTCCGGCCTAAACCAAGTCAATGGCCGTTCGAGAGTCAATTCGGTCACAAAGAGGGAGATGGTTGATCCGTAGAGGAAGCCGAGAATTGTGGGATCAATGCTAATCAAAAATTGTGGATATGTTGAAGGTTTCTGCAAATATGTGTAAATAAGTTTTATCGAGAGGACTTGTGTGTAGAAGATTGTTCATTTTTCAGTCGTCGATTTGGAACTTATTTATATCGTCAGAATAGTAAACACCTTGATCCCAGTAAGTGTGATGGTTTCTTGAGTGAAAGAGTGGGAAAGCGGGAGATCGTGGTGAAATCAGTTCCATGTCGTGCGAAGACTTGGTTGATCATCCACCTACTACTTTGCTAACTCCCTCAACCGCTTGCACGACTTACTCATGTTTCTTATCGTGGATGAACACACGTGTTATAGGCCTCCAGACCAAAACCCTAAATGATATCCCCCATGTGACGTGATTTATGTCTCACGAACGTGGAGTTCCTGCAGCGGAACATGTATTTGATTAGTCATCGTTGACTTATTACATGAGTGAGTCTAAGTTTTGTTGAATCGAGCATGAGTGATGAATGCTCAGTGATTCATGGATTGAACATGCTAGACGTACAGTTCTTAGATATTGCTCGTCTGAGCAAATATTGTAAATTAGAGCAACTGAGCATCGATTTGATGAATAATCAATATTGAGAGTTGGATCAATATTCGAGCAAGCGAGCAAGTATTGCTCAATTCGACGAATTATCGATAAATTACTGAATATTGATAGTTCGATCAATATTCGAGCAACTGAGCAAGTATTGCTCAATTCGACGAATTGCTGAATATTGATAGTTGGATCAGTATTCGAGCAACTGAGCAAGTATTGCTCAATTCGATGAATTATCGATAAATTCTTGAATATTGATAGTTGGATCAATATTCGAGCAATCGAGCAAGTATTGCTCGATTTTGATAAATTACCAATATTGATAGTTGGATCAATATTCGAGCAACCGAGCAAGTATTGCTCAATTTTGATAAATTACTGAATATTGATAGTTGGATCAATATTCGAGCAATTGAGCAAGTATTGCTCAATTCGACGAATTATTTATTGGTGACGTGACCCAATAAAATATTAATTAAAATATTGGTAAACTACCAAATATTATATAATTAATCCATGTTGATTGCTGGATCAACATAAATTTATTAGTGTTTGAACTTGCTCAGGATGATGATCTGTGGAGCGTTTGTTCAAACCCTAATTTTTTGATCGGTTGTTCGTCAATTGATGAATTGCTGAAAATATGTCATGAGTGAGGGACCACATGGGATGATGGATGACCATGCCGGTTTCATCATTTATTAAAATAGTGCTCGTCCCGAGCATTAGGTAATAAAACCTAATTTATGGAGAAGTGAGGGACCGACCAAGAGGGCATGAAACCGGCCCCTTGGTGGTGTGGGACCACCATGGTCAATTGAGCAAATTCCAAGTTGGTTTGAAAGAGTTTGGACCCAATATGAGCAATTGAGCAAATTAGGTCAAAATCATGAAGATGTGTGGGACCGGCTCCTTGCAAGCCTTAGGACGGCCTTGGTCGGTCAAGGAAGCATGCCCGTGTCACCATAATGTCTCATGTCTCGAGTCTTGAGAGTTTCAAAGATTTTACGCGCGCGTTTGAGCAATATCTCGGATTTTCAGAAGAGTTTGATCTTTGACTGAAATTCTTGATTTTGATCGAATGAGCAAGTAGAACTTTGCTCGTTTGATCAAAATTTGGAGAATATTAAAATAATAATATTTTATTATTTGGCGTGAGTAGCCTAGTCGGTCATGTGACCACTGACTTTTTGGCTTTTCATGGTTCGAGCAATATTTGAGAAAATATGAAGAAACCATGATTTTTGCTCAAACAGAGGAGTTTCTTGAGATGAGGGAAATAATAATTATGAAAACAAGGGATTGCAAAATGTGGGACCGGCCACGGCTAGGGCATGGCTGACAGGCTAGGTGGCCCTTCATCCCGTGACACTTTTCCTTATTTTTATTATTTTTCATGAACCCGTGAGAATACGGAGAAACCGTGAGTTTTGCTCAAACAAGGAAAGTTGCTTGAATGAAGGAGTTTTCATGAGTTCATGAAAATAAATAAAATAAGAAAAATAAAGGAAGAGGGCGTGGTGGACCGGCCTCGGCGGCATGGCCGGCCGGTGGGCCGGTCCCAGCGCCTCTTTTCTATTTTTTTTAAAATTATTTTCTCTCTCTATTTTGTGTAGGATTCTCGTTTGTCCATATTTTCGAATGCTCGTTCGTGCATTTGGGTGCTCGTTCGTGCATTATTGTTGAGTACACTTGCACCATTTTATTGGGGCTTACCTGATAGTCCGGATGCCTCGATTGTTGAGTAATTATTACTAATTCATGAAATTCAATGAGAATGGTTCATGAAACGAACAATAATTATGAATTTTGCATATATTACTAATCCATGAATTCAATGGGGAATTCAGGGAATGGGGTAATGAGATGAATTGGTTAGCTATTACTAATCCGTGAATCGGCCGGAGATTCATGGAACGGAGTAATGAGATATAATAGATTATTTTCTAGGAATTTAGTGGCGAATGTCACGGTAGAATTAATCTATTGTAGAATCGAGATATGAGATAGTTGAAGCATCATACTCGTTCTGAAAGGTGCATAGTCAGGGAACAACGTGTAACGTTGTTAACGTCCTGAATCCCAATCGTTCTTCTATGTAGAGGTGGGTCTCTCTATGTAGTCAGGGAACAACGAGTATCGCCGACGTCCTGAAGGCGTTAAGCCCTCCGACACACAATTATGTTCAGAGGACCGCCCAATCATGTTATTCTACATAGAGGTCACGATGAAATGTGTAGCATCGAACTCTCAGCTAGTGGGAGGCCTTTCGAGAAACATATTCATCATGGCTCTGAGAGGAACTCGATCAGAGACCGTGAAACGGTTCACGGATCGTAAAATATGAATCGTCGCATGCGTTCCTGAAGCCGGGTCAGAAAAATGCAGTATCATGATTTTACGATTTCGACCTTTGTCGAAAATCCACCATCAACATAATTTCAATCGCAAGACGAGGCATATGACTTTTACAATTGTTATGCAGGGAAAGTTGGGTTTCGTATCTGAAAGCATACTATAATTTTTTATCACGAAGTAGTATCAAGAAGAATAACATTATAATTTTACGTATTTTTTGTTGCACATGTCAAGGATCCCATATCTAAGCCATTTAAAGAGTTAATTATGAAGCAAACCGTTACGACAACTGACTGCAAAGCGCGTATATATGATTATTAGAAGAAAAAAAAGATACATGGATTGTGTCGCAGGTTGTAGAAGAACACAACCACCTCCTTGTATCTGCGAACAAAATGCGCAAGCTAAAATCGTACAGGAAAATTCCAAAAAAATATGAACAAGTTATTGATAATTTTCTTCTTTCTGGGATAGAAACAAATTTTACGATGAACTTTATGGAATTTGAAGCTGGTGTAGTGCAGAATGTTGAGTTTACTACAAGTTATGTAAGAAAGTATTTAAAAACAATAAGAATAATAGAGCTAAAAAATATATACTCACAAAGCGATACTTATTAGTAGATGAAATCAGCCAAACCTAGGAAGAAAGAGTCCCCTTAACCTACAGGGTCCTCCTCATTAAAATTGGGTACTTGAGGACTAAGACTAATCCCTTCATATGAAGTGGGATGCCCAAGTCTAAAGCCCAACCGAGGGTGGACTTGACCTTTGGTCAAGATGGACCCTCTAAGTCCAAGGTAACTTGAGAAACAAGAAAGTGGCAGTTTGGTAATATACCAAACTATGAGCATGTGCCTATTTGAAGTAAGAGATAAACGACTATAAAAGGAAACAAAATCGTACCTGGGAAAGGATTTTTGGCTCTTTATCTATTTTGGGGTAGTACTTATATAGATGCGGCTCATAAAATCGTTAGATATCTCATTTCAAAGACATTGTCGATCATTGTATTGTTTTGTATGCTTCTAATTCTTATTGAATTTTGTATACACTAATTCTGATTGGGAAGGTTGTCATATGAATCGTGGATCCGTTGCGGTTATTTCATTATGTCGTATGTAAAATCTAAGGAATCGTAATATTTTCGGTGTTTATAGTGGATCAAAATTAAGTTTTGAAAGTTCTAAAGTATTCTAGACTAATAATATTTTTCTTATTGAGATGAGTTTATGGGTTATTTAGAGTGATGCAATGTTCTTTTTCTTAGCGTGTTATTTAGGGTGTTTATGATCAATACGTTCATGGTTCTATAATAAAGAGTTGATCGTAACCGCATGTGGATATAGGCATGCTATCGATCCATGTTAAATTTGGTGTGTTTCTTTCTTTCTTATATCTTTTAATTGTATCTCATTTATTAATTCCGATTTCAACATTGATCCAAAGAACAAGTGTCTTCTGGAATTATTTTCTCTATATAATCTCAACGAGTGGTGTCGTGATCGTGGAGAACATCGTTGTTAGAAGTGAAGATGTTTGTTTCTACGTCAAGTGGAATTTTTTCGGAGGTGCATGTAATTGATATCGAAGAATAATTTCACAACAAGGAAAACTGATGTAAAATGCATTCTTGTTAGTTTAAGATGAATCAAGGAATCAAGCGGAAGCCAAAGAATGTTATCAAAGGTTGAACCTAGGTGATAAGTGATCTGACTTTGATATGGAGGCATGTTTAACTATCCGTTTATGTTTGTCGAGGGAAGTCACTCCTAACTTTTCGGGTGAAACATCGACAGAACTGTCGTGGGATAAGCTAGAGAAGCTTTATTTGCAGAAATACTTGACTTCAGGACTTTACTTAGAGCGTAGACTTAATGCCTTAGAATGTCTTCAGGTAAGTGTTTTGGTCGATTATATTAATGAGTTTAATCATATTTGTTCCAGTTTGACTGATGACTACTTCATAACGATTTCAGTTGCGTCATATTCAATGCACAAATTGGACTTGGTTCATGTAAAATTTAGAATGAACCACTTTATATATCCAAATTTTGAATTCTTTTTACTTTTTATTTTTTTTATGGGACTAAAATACGCGGATCAATGAATAGAGACTTTGGTTAGGACCAAAACAAAAAACAACATGTATCAATAAGAATGATTCTGAACTAAATGCAGGTTATTCTGTCTTGTGAATAATTACGTGAGAGAATCCAATTGTGATTTGAAAAATTTAACATGAGTGGTAATGTGTTAAAGCGGATATAATCCAATCACTTTTTCACACGTGATAATCCTCTGGAAAAAAACTCAAGAAAAAACTCATGATTCAAAGAAAGAAAAAAAGAGACAAACTTAAAGGTCGTTAGCAATGAGGGAGGATTCATGGAAAATCTTATGGACACTATCTTACAAGATTTGCACCCATTTTTTCTTTATTGTCCAAATGATAATGAATTTTAAACTAATATTTTGATGATATGTTCCTCTTATTAAAATCTTCATTCATACTAAAACTGAGCATATTTCGAAATATCAAACTTCATTATCAACGGATTTTAATTTCGACAGTTAATTTGCAACAGTTGATTTTTCAAAGTGATAGATAGTGGTGTTATACGTCTTACATTATGCTCATTTATTTAATAGGACTGTCGAGTTTCATAAAAAAAAAAAAACATATCATTAATTTAAAGTATTTGCATCAAACTCACTGTTAGGCTCTAAAATTTTTAATACAAATCTCGTAAGATGGTGTCTTTTTGAGATTGTCCACCAAACCTCTCTCGTTAGCAATTTAGTATTTTCCAGGCTAAAAAGTCACGGGCAATTTGCGTGAAAAAAACATAAGATGGAGGAACTATTTATGAATTGAAATAGAAGAAAGGACCATTTTTCCAATCATGACATACTGTATTTTCATATTTAATCACACCATTCATAGAACACGACAGCCCCTGGATAAGTACTCCCACACCGGTCAATTACTCCTCCATCCAAACGTGGGTCTATTTGTGACTCATGCATCACTAGTCTTTTTTGCTAAGAAACACGCTATTGCATTAAGAAAGAAATGACTTACAAACAGCAGGTAAGTTCACCTTCCTAGCGATATTGTCCAAAAAAGAAGGAAGGGATTTCCAGAGACCTTTAAGAAGGTTCTTTCTAGACCGGCGTGCAAGCCGTTCAGCTAGAGAATTATTACACCGCTTTACATACAAAAGCTTAAAATAGACATTACTAGCAAAGGAAATCCTACACCGATTCAGGAGGTCTATACTTCTCCAGTTAAAGTCTGAAGTAGCAGCATTCACAAAATTGACCAGCTGGAGACAGTCACTAAGAGAGACAACTTTAGGAAGATTCATCTCTTCTGCCTAAGAGATCTCCAAAAGTAAAGCAGCACCTTCAGTACCCACTGCATCTGGTATCCACCCAAAGTCCGCACGAGAACAAATTACAGTCCCTGAAAGATCACACCAAATAACACCCGCACCCAGCTTAAAATCTTTGAAAGAACCATCCATAAATAAAATATGATCAACTTCAGATAAAGGAATTCTAACAGAACAACTATCAGGAGTAGTACTTAAGGAAGAACCACACTTAGGAGAAATATAGGAGTTTAACATTCTCTTAATATCCAGAACAGTATTATTCAAGTCAAAGGCGGCATTTCTGAACTAGACATCACATCTCAGTTTCCAAATGCTCCACAAAACCACAGAACCAATACTAGGCCAAGAAACATTATAAGGAGAAGAATTCAGAGAAGGGTCATGCCAGAGGAGGAACGGATCATCAAGCCACTCAACATCCACAGAAATCAGATGATGAAAAGAGAGGCCAAACCAAATACGAGTAACTACAGGACAGTTAATGAAGAGATGCATAACAGTTTCATCATGAGACTGACAGAGAGGGAAAGAAGTATTCACATTGGGATTGTACATCTGCATTAAGGAATTAACTGGAAGCATATGCGCAAAAATTTTCCACATGAAGGATTTAACTTTCGGCAAGCAATCAATATTCCACACTTTTCTCCAGAAGGATGAATCTTCCGAAGACGGACAATCATTTATATAGATTCTATAAGTCGACTTAATAATGAACTTACCAGAGTTGGTGTGAGCCCACATGAGGGAGTCAGAATGATTAAAGTTCAAAGGGATAGATCTAATTCTATCAACTTCATCAGGCAAGAATAAAGCATGCAAAAGATCAACATTCCAACAGGAAAGAGAGTTATCAAAAAGTTCATTCACAAAAACATAGTTACTATGATTAGGATTCTGAGTAGTAGGAGGAGCATTATACCCTGGGATCCAATTAGAATTCCAAATATTCGTAGAAGCCCCATTATTAATTTTAATCACATAGTTTTCTTTGATGAATTTTAAGCCATTAATTATACCTTTCCAGATCCATGAAGAGGAATCAGCAGCCTTGTCAATCTCTAAAAGATTCTGATTGGGAAAATATTTATCTTTTAAAAAAGTAAACAACAAAGTATTTGACAAATTCAGTAATCTCCAACCAAGCTTGCAGATAAACACTCTATAATAGCATGAGAATTTCTAATTCCTAAACCCCCATTAGCCTTAGATTTTCCAATGTCCCCCCAAGAACGAAAATAAGCAGCATGTTTAGGATTTTGTTTAGACCACCAGAAAGTTCTCTGAATGGCATCAATCTTGCTAGTGACAGTTTTAGGAAGCGGAAAGCAAGCCATATGATAAATGGAAAGACTAGAAAGCACATGCTTAGTCACAACAGTTCGACCAGCTAAATTTAACTTCGATTTCTTAGAAGAATTTAATCTAGCATAAAAATTGTCAATCAGAAAACCAAAAGATTTGATTTTAGTCACTAGAATGTTTAGCGTGCCTATGCACGTGCCTTCCTAATTCCTAATCAGGAAAATTTGTATGTAAATAACCTAAGTTACTATTATACCCTCATTTTATTTATAGGATATTTATTGTGTGGTTATGGCACGGGGGTGTTGATGGTGGTTTTTAGACAAGGGTAAAATCGTAAAACCCCATGACCTAGTGTTACCCGCAACACATTAAATAAGAGCATTTAACTCGGGTGTAAATAATTAATAGGGGTATTTTTTCAAAATACCAGTTAGGGTTTTCAAATACGTAACCTAATTCCAAAACTAAGCCGCACCTGCGCACCATGGCAACCATGCCAAAAAAGCGCATATCTGCGCACCATGGCAACCATGCCAAACCAAGCCGCACTCTGCGCACCATGGCAACCATGCCAAAACAAGCCGCATATCACGCACCATGGCAACCATGCCAAAACAAGCCGCATCTTTGCGCACCATGGCAACCATGCCAAACCAAGCCGCACTCTGCGCACCATGGCAACCATGCCAAAACAAGCCGCATCTATCGCGCACCATGGCAACCATGCCAAAACAAGCCGCATCTTTGCGCACCATGGCAACCATGCCAAACCAAGCCGCACTCTGCGCACCATGGCAACCATGCCAAAACAAGCCGCATACACGCGCACCATGGCAACCATGCCAAAACCAAGCCGCACTCTGCGCACCATGGCAACCATGCCAAAACAAGCCGCATCTTTGCGCACCATGGCAACCATGCCAAAACAAGCCGCACTCTGCGGCACCATGACAACCATGCCAAACCAAGCCGCACCCTGCGCACCATGGCAACAACGCCAAATTCCAAGCCGCTATGCCTTTGGCCCACGCCAAACATAACGCCCTAGGCTTGCAAGACTTGCAACTAGGTCGACATGGCCGCACGTGCCATTGGCACATGCCAACACGCGCCGCAAGCCATATTTCTAAGCCGCTATGCCTTGGGCCCACGCCAAACATAGCGCCCTAGGTTTAAAAAGACTTGCAACTAGGTCAACATGGCCGCATGTGCCATTGGCACATGCCAACACATGCCGCAAGCCATATTTCCAAGCGCACCCGCGCACCATGGCAACAACGCCAAATTCCAAGACGTTATGCCTTGGGCCCACGCCCAACATAGCGCCCTAGGTTTGCAAGACTTGCAACTAGGTCAACATGGCCGTACGCGCCATTGGCACATGCCAACATGCTCGCTAGCTAGTTTCCCCATCAAGGTCATGGCCCTAACGGCCATGCAGGCCATTGGCACATGCCAACATGCTCGCTAGCTAGTTTCCCCAGCAAAATCACGGTCCTAACGGCCACGCATGCCATTGGCACATGCCAACATGCTCGCTAGCTAGTTTCCCTATCAAGGTCACGGCCCTAACGGCCATGCATGCCATTGGCACATGCCAACATGCTCGTTAGCTAGTTTCCTAGCGAAATCACAGCCCTAACGGCCATGCATGCCATTGGCACATGCCAACATGCTCTCTAGCTAGTTTCCCTAGCAAAATCACGCCCTAACGTGCCACGCATGCCATTGGCACATGCCAACATGCTCGCTAGCTAGTTTCCCTATCAAGGTCACGGCCCTAATGGCCACGCATGCCATTGGCACATGCCAAACATAAACAGCTGGTAACCTAAACTTGCAAACCGTGCAACCTACCACCAAGGCATTCCGCACATGCCAAACACACACGCTGGTAGCCTAACTTGCAAACCGTGAAACCTACCACCAAGGCATTCCGCACATGCCACACGCGCCACTAGCAGCGCCACTTGCACTCAAGATGCAACCAACACTCGAGACATCAACACAAACTGGGGGATGCTTCTTTAGGGTTTTGGTTTGGCGGTCACAGCATGCGCGGCGTACACTACGCTCACATTAAGAAAGCATGAGAAGGAATAAAGCGGTCAAATAAAAGAGGAAATAATGGTGAAAAACGTTTTCACCCATTAAACCATGCGGTTACCACCTCCTCCCATTATTTCACCATTTACTTTCTTCCTTCATGAGGCCAGGGTACGTTTCAATCTCGATTTGTATAAATAGGTCTTACCTATTTCCACCAGACAACAAGTCTCGGTCGGAGAAATATACTACACTTACACTCTCGTAAAGGCAACTTTGCAAGCTCTCTCAAAAGCTTCCATCTCTTGCAAGCTTCCTAAGCTTTCACTTTACGATACAAGTCGAGATACTACTCTCCTCAACACCTTTCTTTGCTTCCCTCCCCAAATCAACCCTTCTCCTCCACTTTGTGACCGAAGCAAAGTCCGGAACGGCCATTTCTTGGTTTAGGGCCGGACTTGTACGTATCGATCTCTCGAACCTATAAAGTGCTCACGTGCAAGACATTTGTTTAGGGTTTGAATCAGTTTCTCACTCACTCACCGAAATTACCGAAATCAGCAGAAACGATTTTCACCCATAAACAGGGGGTAAAATGGTCAACGATAATTTGCAGCTTCACCCCTTACAGTAAGGGGGGTTGGCTTTATATATGGAATAGATAGATATACTTATAAGCCCAGTAAAATATGTAGTCAAGCCAAGGTAAATATATCCAACGCTACATAATTTATTTATTTTTGAAACTCTTGGCCCTCTTAGAGCTTCTCCAATGGAATGTGTGTGAAGGAAAAAGTCTTCATCCACACAGGATACACAACCATTTTTATAAAAAATCATCTCCAACCCATTGATACAAGGATGATGTGGCAAAAAAAAAAGTTAGACATCCTCTAAGTGAACCTCTAGTTTTAGACATTCACTAAGAGCATCCACAGTCATCGACCAAAACTAAAAATTTGGTCGAAAACACAGAAGCAGCGGAGAGGACTATCGATCAAATATCAGACTATAACCAAAAAACCAGACCATATTTGGTCTTTGGTTTAGTTTTGGTCAGTAGATTAAAGTTGCGCTGATGGGGCGTAACTCAAAGTTCACGCCCAACTAAAAAAAAAATGGGACGCATTTTGGAGTTGCGCCTGATTGGGGCGTAACTCAAAGTTACGCCCCAACAAAAAAAAAAAAAAAAAAATGGGACGCATTTGTTTGGTTGCGCCTGATTGGGGCGTAACTCAAAATTACGCCCCAACAATTAAAAAAAAAAAAAAAATGGGACGCATTTTGGAGTTGCGCCTGATTGGGGAACAATAAAAAAAAAAAAAAAAATGGGACGCATTTTGGAGTTGCGCCTGATTGGGGCGCAACTCAAAGTTGCACCTGACCAAATTTTAGTCTTCCTCCACTGCGTTACAACACGGACTAAACCCAAAATTTAGTTTTTTTTTGCTCTTTGCTCTTTGGTTTATGATCGCACCACTGCAGTTGCTCTTAGAGGATGTCTTCCCATCCTAGTCACACTTTTATTAATAAAAGTCATTAAAAAACAAAAATGGAATTAATTTTAACCAATTATTCACCTACAAATAAGCAAAAGAAGGATACAACACTTTATGGGTTGGAGATAAAATTTATTTTCTCCTAATATTTAGGATTTTATACCTAGAGGATGTCTTAAAAGTGATGCCACATAGGAAACATCCACATTTACCATTGGAGAAGCTCTTAGATTTTGTCAGTTCCGCCACTGTACATAATGTGGCGAAAGAGGAACTGAGAGGAACTTATTTAATGCGTGGTGGATGGCGAGAGGCCGCACCTATTTATGACGCAAAACTGCTGTCGCATGTTACATGTTGCAGTAGAATTGGGTTGAGTGCAAAAATCTTAACTGCTCTTGGAATTCTGTTCCAGCATTTCTGGTTGTCTGTTGTTTGTTTCAGCACAGTACTACAAGCGTCGATCTTTAACTCCGTGACCTATAATTTTGGTCCCCATCGTAGCAACTACTAGCAAAAATGCTTGCTTCCTTGTCTCTACAAAAATTAAATGTCAAAAAAGTGCCATGCTCAAATTTTAACAAGCTTGGTAAAGGGGCGGCAAGAAATGATAGAGGGGCGGCAAGTGTGATAGTAATGTCCCTCTTATTGGTTAGGGGTGTTCTATAGGGGGTGTAGATTGACTAGATTACCCTTTTCACCTTAAATTAACCAAAATCAAATCAATTTTTTTTAAACCTAATGAATCAGAAAAAAATCAAATCAGTTTTTTTTTTCATCTTCTTCTTCATCTTCTCTTCTCCTCCATCAACCCTAACCTCCATTAAAACCGAAAATTTCATCGTCTTCGATTAATCGACGATTAATCGACGATTTGAAAAATATTTGGAAAAACCCAGTTAGGGTTTAGTTTATCGTGTTGGATTTAAGTTAATTTTGTATCAAAAATTAGGGTTTTGTATGAAAATTGAAATTGAAATTTATGGGTTTATGCTAGTTACTGATTGGTAATAACTCAAATACTGAACCAGAATCGTAGATTGGGTTGATGTTACGGTTGGTTTAAACTCAAATACCAACCGTAAGTTCTTAGTTTTGAGAATATGTTCAATTACGGTTTTTATTTGCATCATATTTATCAACCGTAATTGAATTACGGTTTGTTACTCAAACAACCATACCAACCGTAAATATTCCTGTGTCTTAAGAATTTATCAAATAATGATTTATGGTTCAAAAGTTAAGTTGACACACCAACCGTAGGGTAGTTACGGTTGGTCTCGATTCATTAGTTATCAACCGTAACTGGTTTTACGATTGGATCTTCCCCAAATTTTACCAGTTACGGTTGGTATTCGATAACTTACGAACCGTAACTAAGTCACGAGCAAAATTGCAACCGTAAGTTCTTCTGAAAATTCAAAAGTTTTGATTTTGCTATGTAATTTAGATAATTTTGAGAGTAGAAAAAGCTAATTGGAACTAATTTAGAAGTAAATCGGGTCACTGGAATCACTCATTTTGGTTGAGTGAATCAAAATCTAGGGTTTCACAAATATCACATAAGTTTTCTTTTTCTTCTCCTCTAATTTTTTTTTTTTATAACTCTAAAAATCTGATTTTAGAGTTATAGTAAGTGAAAATTAATTATCAACAATATTCTTGATTATCAACACTAATCTTGATTATCATTACTAATCTTGATTATTAATAATAAGGGCTAATTAGTCATTTCCAGATTTTCATTGATAAGGGGCACTTGAATTTCCTTGTAATGGTCTTTTTTGTTTTATTAGGTTGCCGCCGCTCTATATTTCTTGCTGCCCCTTTACCAAGCTTGAATTTTAAAGCGTTGTGTTGTGCAGCGTCAATACTCCACCGTTGACACCCCTGTCGTACCCTAGCATCATAAAGTCTTGGAACACAATCTCCCCAATTTATCCACTGTACGTACGTACGTAAGCCATCTCCTCTTGTCAATTACCAATGCATCCCGACACGTTATTGATAACAGTTCCTTGGAGAATAGACTTCAGACCTTAATAGACTACAGTAGTCAAAATAAATGTCAAAAAGAAAGCACTGGACAACGCTCACCTTCTGGTCTTCTGTAATCTGCATAATAATGTCGTAAAGGAAAGTACAACTTTTGAAAAGAAAGCACTGGACTGCTTTATTTTTGTTTTCTTTGCTAATTCTTGTAGCTATGTACATTCTTTCTCTTGATATAATTCTTAATTCTCCCTTTCAATCAAAAAGAAAAAAAAGGTACAACTTTTGAAATGTGAACAGCGTTGCTAAAGCATATGGCTTTTCAAGAAAGTTGGAGGAAGAGGTAGGGTTGTTATCTACTTTTAGAATGGCAAACAACCGCACAACCGCTTCTATATGTAGCAACTTGGAAGAGCACGTACAACACTAACTAAGCCTGTTTTAGATTTTTTTTTTCTTTTTTCTTTTTGAAGCATGAAATTTATTAAATTGTTACGAGGTTATTGTTGGAATATTTTCAACTGTGCTATCCAAGGGGGGTCCTGGGGGGCGTAACTGTTTGGTGGTACTTAACTGTTTCGACAGTTAGAATCATATCCAGAATCTTTGTTTCCAACAGACGCCATTCATGTCTGATGATGAAGAGACTCATCGTTTCGATTCCAACAGATGCGAAAACATCTATAAATAGCATCTCCCAAAACTCGTTTATCATAATATAAAAAACAATCTGTTTTCTTCTTCTCTAATAGCATCATCGAGAATCTTATACGGTGTGATTCTTGGTCGGGTCAAGGAAGTACAATCCTTGAATTCGATTACGGTGTTAGGGCTTCATTGAATCCCGAAGGCATAATTCGAGACACTGTTGTACTCGCCAATTTCATTGGGAAAGGTCGAATTATTGTCTAAAAGAATCGAAAGAGCCTTGAAGTCAGGGTACACCATTGTTTGGTTTCTGTTTTTCTTTATTCATCCTCTTGTTTTTAACCCAATTTTCCAACAGTTATCACATGAGGGTATGTAATAACCCTAGATTTATCAATTACAACATCATATTGAAGCAGAATGTAAATAACAGTTTTCCTACTAGAGCAAGGGCTATGGAATGAGTGTGTTTTGCACTCATTCACTACCAAATTCAGTGAGAGGCTGGATGAAAGTAAGGCTATTAGGCATCAACAAAGAAATGTTTGTTGCACTCATTCACTACCAAATTCAGTGAGAGGCTTATCTTTGGCCGTTTTTGACATATTTAGAGTTTTTTTTATTAATAAAACTAGTGTGGGACCCGTTTTTTAGAGTTTTAAATAAATAAAAAAGCTAAAAAAATTCTTGGGAGGCACATCTTTACCCGTTCAAGGTGTTTTTTCCCCAAGAGGCTGATTTTCAGCCGCTTAGTGTCCACTTTCGCCTAATCTTTCATTTCAATAAGTGTATGAATGATTTTTGATGAATGAGTGGGTGTTCTCACTCCATAGTAACACCTAATTAGATCAAATCCAGTGAGACTCATTCATATTGAATGAGAACCCTCACTCCATAGCCCTTATTCTTAGAGTTGCATCGGAGGATGTTGGATCGAAATAAATCATACTCTCTTCGTTCCACTTTAGATGATGTTCTAGGAGTTTTCACGAAGATTAAGAAATGAAGATTTTCCAACTACACCCATAAGAAAAGTCTTCAAACATTAATTGCTATTAGCGCCATTTAAAGATAAACTTATAGTTCCAAGACAAAATGTTAGGGTATTATTGGCAGTTTTGTGGAAAAATATGAAAACTTTCGACTATTATGAAACAAGAAAATAACCCTAAAACATCATCTAAGATTCTAAATGGAACGGGAGTATCATTTTGGCTGAATTAACTTGCTAAATGTGTGGACAGCTGGGCGCCACACCTATATATAGACATACAGATAGAATATTAATGATACGGATAGAATACTATTGGATTGAGTTCAAAAACCTTATCTACCCTTGAAAATGAAATTCATCCCCTGCACTTGGTTCGTTTTAACACGGGGCTTACACGGTATGTATCTTAAACTAGCTCTAATTAGATAAGTGCAAGTGCATATAAATAAATGATATTTTTGTTTTTTCTCTCTTAAAAAGTATTAACATGGCTCCTGTATTATGTTGAACACTGTGTCGCTAGGAAATCAACGAACATTCACAGGGAGTTGTTATAAAAAGAGAGAAAGAATTATCCCACAAGTAAAAAATTTCAAAGTATCCTTTAAATAATTGTTTTGGAAGGAGAAGTTCTTGATGGCGTACGACTGAAAATATTGTGAATTAATCATTCAACAATGATCTAGTGAAGAAGTTGAATTTTTATGTTATTTGATCAAAGTTGAAATCCTCTATTAATAAGTAGTATTTCATTTATTAAATTTGGAATGAACCACTTTATATATCAAAATTTGGAATTCTTTTTACATTTTATTTTTTTTATGAGACTAAACTACGCGGATCAATGAATAGAGACATTGGATAGACCAAAAACAACAACCTGTATCGATAAGAATGATTCTGAACTAAATACAGGTTAATAATTACGTGAGAGAATCCAATTGTGATTTGAAAATTTTAACATGAGTGGTAATGTATTAAAGCGGATATAATCCTATCACTTTTTCACACGTGATAATCCTCTGGAAAAAAACTCAAGAAAAAACTCAGGATTCCAAGAAATAAAGAAAAAAAGAGACAAACTTAAAGGTTGTTAGCAATGAGGGAGGATTCATGGACACTATTTTACAAGATTTGCACCCATTTTTTCTTTATTGTCCAAATGATAATGAATTTGAAACTAATATTTTGATGATACGTTCCACTTATTAAAATCTTCATTCATACTAAAACTGAGCATATTTCGAAATATCAAACTTCACCATCTACCAATTTTAATTTCGACAGGTTGATTTTTTCAAAGTGATAGATAGTGGCGTTATACGTCTTGGATTATGCTCATTTTTTAATAGGATTGTCGAGTTTCATAAAAAAAAATAATCACTAAAGTATTTGCATCAAATTCACTCTTATATATCTTCCTCTTCTTTCTCTCTCCTATCCTTTCCTCTTCTCTCTAAGAAAAAACTTTTAGTCTCCATTAATCTCTTGCTCAGATTTGGTCCTTTTTGGACTAGATCTCAGCAAGATTTCTTTTTCTTTTTAAGTTTTAATCGAATAAAAGTAGTTTTCTTTTGTTTTTGGATGTCATTTGACATATTTCTTCGCTATATGGAGCGATTTTTCTTCGCCATTTGGAGCGAGTTTTCTTCGCTTTGAGGGCGTTTTATTCAAACCTTGATTGTTGGTACGTGATTTGCTATTCTCAATTCAAAAACATCGACAATCTAACATGGTAGTTCTTTGAATCCAAAGGATTTAGCGCATCCGGGTTCGTTTGGATTTACAAGATTTTGGACAAATAACTCATTTCTTATAGGAGTATCTCTTATTGAAGAAGAAGAAATCAGGTTAAATGGTCGGAATCGATTCCGGATTATACCATCTTTCCCTACTACATTTACAAAAATTTGGGTATCTTTACGGTATATGGCTCTTTCTCTTCGCGATGTACTTGTAATTGATATCTTCATTTGTATTAGGGTTTTTATTATCTTGTATTTTGATATTTTTTGTTATTCTCGTAAGCAGTCATGTAATCTCATTTTGATTTGAATAAATTGAAGTTGTTGATTGACCAAAAACATCTTAGTAGCCCGTGTAGCCACCCTTGAAAGTAGGGGGAACAAGCACACTTGGAGAGCGCAGTATAACGGAGAGTTGTATGCTGCGTTCGGGAAGGATGAATCGCTTCCGAAAAATAATATATTGATTCTCTTCCAATTGGTTGGATCGTAGGTGCAATGATTTATTTCACGGGCGAGGTATCTGGTTCAAATCCAGGATGGCCCAGCTGCGCCAGGGAAAAGAATAAAACAAGCATCTAAATCATTCATGCATGCTTCACTTGGCTCGGGGGGATATATCTCAGTTGGTATAGATCCGTCCTTGCAATTGGGTCGTTGCGATTATGGGTTGGATGTCTTATTGTCCAGGCGGTAATGATAGTATCTTGTACCTGAACCGGTGGCTCACTTTTCTAAGTAATGGGGAAGAGGACCAAACATGCCACCGAAAGACTCTACCGAGACAAAGATGGGCTGTCAAGAATGTAGAGGAGGTAGGATGGGCGGTTGGTCGAGATCTAGTATGGATCGTACATGGACGAGTAGTTGGGTCGGCGGCCCCTGGGTTCCCTCCTCTGGGATCCCTAGGGAAGAGGATCAAGCTGGCCCTTGCGAACAACTTGATGCACTATCTCCCTTTAACCCTTTGAGCGAAATGCGGCAAAAGGAAGCGAAATCCATGGACCGACCCATCGTCACCACCCCGTAGAAAAAACAATTCACTCTTATTTACCTGACGTCATTAGGGGTGACCCGGAAAGAATTAGGGGCGACATATAAGACAAAATAGGGCCACCCAAAACTAAAATAAAGCCACCCCTTATCTCTGACTTTTTGAAATGGCAAATATACCCTTCACAATCGGTAGATAAAACTATAATCGGTAGTTTATTTACGTAATCGGTAGATGTTAGGATAATCGGAGGTTATTGTGTACATATGTAGTTTGAAATTTTTGTTATTTTGAAAAAAACCTACAATCGGAAGGTATTTATTTACCATGTCGCCCAATTATGAAGTTGCCCCAAAATTGATATTTTAAAAAATCTCAAGTTTTTCGAATTTGGGAACTACCATAATCGGTAGAAAATACTACAATCGGTAGTTTATATTAATGTATGATGGTTTGTGTTACGAAAATTATAATCGGTAGTTAAAATGGTAATTTCGTGATGTTAATTTTCTACCGATTATGGTAGTAGGCCCAAATTCAATTTTTTCAAAAACCAATGGAATTTTTAATTTCTCTATTTTCACAATCGGTAGTTTCATGATGTTTTGTTAGGATATATATTTAAAAACATTGTTTTGTAATATTATACAAAACTTAGAGAGATAGTGTGGTGGTATTATTTGGGCTCCCACACTATAGACTTGGGTTCAAGTCTCACCCCATGCATTTGAATAGGTATATTTATATATTTATATATACTTAATAAAATCAGTGCGGGGCCTTGGGGGTCTTGGGAGGTCTGCTGATTTCAAAATGTTTTTTTTTGCAGATTTAACTTCTGATTTCCAAAAATGTTTTTTGTCAACTTAATATTCTTAATTAATTTCATTAATTTAGGCAATTATATTTTGCTGTTTTTAACCTATTACGGAAGGTTAATTGAGTGTATTTACTCAAAATTTATTTTCATTAAAGTTGATTGATTCTCTTGAGTTTTATAAGACCGGTTTTTACATAGGATGAAAAAGCAGTTGTTTTTACTTCTATTGAGTTACGAGCAAGATAAGAAAGAAAGAGTTATAGTTGGTTCGATTTCTCAAGGTGCGAGAGAAATCGAACAAGAGAGTGAATCAATTGTTTTATCCCATAGGTGTTCGACAATTTTTTGACTGCTAGCACAATCAAGAGGCAGAGTCGCGAAATACCTTAAAGATAGCGACCTAGTCCGCGACTCAGCTGTTTGAGATCCGATTTCATTATTTCTTCATTGTTTCTAACATGTTTATTATCTACCGATTGTACAATCGGTAGTCTCGTGATGTTCTTTTATTCTCGCCTTACCGATGTTGTTTCTCAAGCTGGGGAGAAACAAAGGCCATTGATTGTGGTAGTTTTGTGGTAGGTATTTGAGATACCAAATGGTGGATGATAGGTCAGTTGTTGCACGGGCTCATGAACTTCAAAAATTTTACCACGCCCAATTTCAGGACTGCAATAATGATTGACAAGTTACCACCTATTTGGAAGATTTTCAAATTCAAAATTTTTCTAACAATAAGACTCAAAAAACCAATGTTTTTTAGACTTATCTTTGGAAACCAAGGATAAGTATTGTTGGGAGACTCTCACGACGCACTATGGTGAGTTGAGGAAGAACCTCTTCTCATTAAATTTGGGTCTAAGAATACAAGAATTTTTGTAGGAAAAGGTTATGCTACGTGGAATTTTAATGTTGATCTTTTATGAATAAAATTGATTCTTCTGCTTATATGGTTTGCAATTTTAATGTTTATGGTAAACAATATGATCGCTTTTTTTTTCATCTACCGATTGTGGTAGTTGCCCCAAATTCGAAATTTTCGAAAACCAATGGAATTTTGAGTTTCTCTATTTTCACAATCGGTAGACTCGTGATGTTTATTATCTATCAATTGTACAATCGGTAGTATTGTGATGTTCTTTTATCTATCGATTGTGGTAGTTGCCCCAAATTGAAATTCAAATTTTCAAAACCAATGGAATTTTAAATTTCTCTTTTGCTCAATCGGTAGTTTCGTGATATTTATTATCTACCGATTGTACAAATACATGAAGAAGAACATCGAGTCTCGTGATGTTCTTTTAGCTACCGATTGTGGTAGTTGCTCCAAATTCAAATTTTAAAAACCAATGGAATTTTGAATTTCTTTTTTTCTTCTCCAAAATTTTAAAAACCAATGGAATGTAGTTTCGTGATGTTTATTATCTATCGCGGTGTTATTTATCTATCGATTGTGGTAGTAGCCCCAAGTTCAAATTTTTCAAAACCAATGGAATTTTGGATTTCTCAAAGAAGAGAAGAACATAGTCACAATCGGTAGATAAAAAAAACAAACTAAACTACCGATTATGAAGGGATATATAAGTATTTTCAACCTATTTTGTCTTATTATGTAGCCCTTAATTCTTTCCAGGTTGCCCCTAATGACGCCAGGCTTATTTAGGCTCTAAAAATATTAGTACAAATCTTGTAAGATTGCGTCTTTTTAAGATTGTTCACCAAACCTCTCTCGTTAGCAATTTAGCATTTTCCAGGCTAAAAAGTCACGGGCAATTTGGGGAGTGCTACACCTATCGCGCCTCCCTCCCGCAAAATATCCCGATAGGGGATCGGACGGTTCCTGGTCACCTTCTCATGATTATTAGTAGGCCTGTCAATGGATGTCCGAAATCCAAAATTCGATACCAATTATCCGCTATCCGTTACTGCTACCATCCGACATATCGGTAAACAGATATCCGTATCCGATAAACTACCGAATATTTTCATCTTAACGTAACGGTAGTGGAAATGTGTATTTCTGTTAGGTTAAGTTCCGATATCCGATAGCGTATAAGCCAATGTTCTGTTATACCTTTATCCAAATACATATCTTAAGCAGACTTGTGGTGTTTCGTTAGAATAGGGGGATCTGAGCATCGTTTCAAATGTGTTTGAGCAGCTACTTATCAATCTGATATGTAGACTACATGAATGGATACCGATGAATGGAGTTTAATGGTAATGGAAGTGGTTAACAGAAGCACCTCTTGTTAAACTCCTCCTTATCTCTTAACTGTTTGAATTCAAGCGTTTCCTCTAAAATCAGCGACATCAACAACAAGTGTTAATGGATTAAGGGAACGAGTGTTCTTGATGGATGAAATTATAGCAGTCAGTGATGAATTTTTACCCAGATTTGCTGTTGGTTAATGGCGGTTGTATGAGCAAACTTCTGCCATGAAGTGAAGATGAAATTAATCTCCACAAATTAAAGATTGTTGTGTTACAGAAGCATTCCAGCAGTTACCTTATTTGATCCACTTTCCACCAAATTTTATCATGATTTGAATTTGCACCTCTCGGCCTTGTTTGGGATTAATCGGTCGAGCAGAATATCAGAGTTAGGTATGTTTGCTGGTTGACTTTTGCCTTTGGAAAATTAACGGATGATATCGGAAAATTATCCGATATCCGTTAAGTCCAACGTAACAGTAATGGAACTGAATTTCATATTTCCATCGGAACTTAACGGATATCGGATGTCCGCTAATTTTAATGGCAACGGCAGCGACAGAGCCAATATCCGTTTCGTTAAGTGCCGCTGACAGCCCTAATTATTAGTGGGAAAAGTGGGGACCATGTGGGTGAAAGGTGGGATTTTGGTCGTGACCGGAATCGGTAGGGCTACCATTTTCGCGGGCAATTTGCGTGGAAAAAGCAAAAGATGGAGGAACTATTTATGAATTGAAATAGAAAAGAAGAAAGGACCATTTGTCCAATCATGACATTGTATTTTCATATTTAATTACACCAAGGTGCTTTTTGACATATATACCCTTATTTATGTTGTAGGGGAATTTGTATTGAGAATAAGACAAAGGGTATAGACAAGAAAAAACATGAAAATTTAAAAAAACCATACATTTTCTTATTCTAAGAGATTTTATCTTCTCCGCCTATATATTAGGGACGGAGGGAGTATTTAATTACACCATTCATAGAACACGACAGCCCCTGAGTACTCACACACCGGTCAATTACTCCTCCATCCAAACGAGGGTCTATTTGTGACTCATGCATCACTAGTCACGGCACATCAATAATTATCCCTTCGATGACATAATTGGGATTTGTCTCCTTGAGATTTTTTTTGTCCTAAATTACCGGCTAAAATTCATTTTTTTTTTCATTGTTTATCCTAATCTATCCTTATGTTGGATTTTTTATTTATTTTATTTTATAATAAATTTTTATTTAAATAAAGAACAACTTATAAACTTTTGGTTGACAACCTAGTAACAAGTTGGGCTCCAACTCCCTTTTGAATAACAATATCTAATCTATGAATAATAAAACTACCAAAACCACTACTAGCATCATGACTAACTAAACAATTCTTCAGACGCTTAAAAAAACATAAAGTATCTTTTCCAAGTTCCCCTAAGGTAGAGAAAGCTAGAACATCCAGACCATAACCATATGATACACACTTGTCTAAGTATTTAGTGCGTTTTCGCGAAATAGCACTAGAGATAGCTTTGTCAGAAACAAAAGAGCGAGTACCTTCACCTGTAAAAGGAGAGACCCCTGTAACGTCCATGCTAACATCTTGACCGTTTTCCCAGTTAAGAACGAGGATATCAGCAGGCGTAAATCTTTGTCATCATCTGACAGAAACCCAAGAGAAACTTCCTTGCGCGCAGGCATACCAGCTTTGTAAACAATGTCAGCGATTACATCACGTACAGAGTCATGTTGAAACTTAATTCCAACATCCTTAGCACAATGAAGCACGTGATCTCCAAAAATATCCATAGATCTGTTACAACTTGAGCATAAACCATTCTCAACAAACAATGGGATGCCCAGTCCGTAGCAAAGGACAACACTAAACTATCTCGGCCCGAGGCATTGATTAAGCCCTCTAATAGGTACAACTAATAAACAATCTTGTGCACGTGCATGCTTAACTTGATTACACTGCCAAAAAATGGAATCTCTTGCAGACATAGAAAATTGGTATGAGATTTTCTTCTTAATTGCATCAAAATAAGTAACTGCCAGGAATGCATGGAAGGGGGAAGTATCATCGACCTTGATAAGAAGAAGGTAGTCCACATACACGAATGAAGTTACGAAGAGCCACCCGATAAGCAGAACCATTGTTTGTTGAGGCTAAGTTACCAAGGATCACCTTTTGCCTTTGAAGCCGTCGACTTTGAGAAGCAAGGTAACAAAAAGTGCGGTGTATCTGCCATAGTATAGATACCCAAGCCACCATCCTTGATGGGCAAGGTAGCTAATCTTTGCTGTAAATGACCAAACCCCGAGCCATCACCAGTGATAAGGAGTTTCAAGTACTTGAGCAAATGATCATTGAAAAGCTCAGTGGCTTGTTGAAGGGCCGCAGGATTGGTAGTACGCAATGCAAAATATAATGTAGAAACACCGGTGCAATTGCGAAGCAATAGCATCTCACTTTGAGGATCCTTGAGTTTCTTGATGGCATTCATAAGTTGAAAAGTCTTGTTCACTCTACTCATCATCATATCACTAATAAATTTCAAATCCAGACTCACAGGACCCCCAAGAGTTTAACACCATTATATGGTCTACCAATTTCAGGAGGGAAAACACCATCAGCAATACTTCTGGGATCAATAGAAGGCCAAAAAACTTACGTTTTCTTTACATTGAGATGTAAATTACCGGGTCCTTTGGTTTCAATTATGCGCAAGGCCTTGGACACCTCAAGAGTATCACCAATGATTGTACCATCATCAAGGTACCTGGCATGCAAATCAAGCTTGCAACTGGAAGCAATAGTCTTCACTAAGGGGGTGAAGAGTCAAAGCAGAAAACAAGGGACCGAAGGGGTCTCACTGTTGGACTCAGAGGGAAGAAGACAAAATATATTGGTCGTAGTAGAGTTTGGCGGGACGCTGTTTATGGGTAAAAATCGTTTCCGCCTATTTCGGTAAATTCGGTAGGTGAGTGAGAAACTGGTTTAAACCCTAAACAAATATGCTGCACGTGAGCACTTTATAGATTCGAGAGATCAATCTGTACAAGTCCGGACTTGCTTCAGTCACAAAGTGGAGGAGAAGGGTTGATTTTGGGAGGGAAGCAAAGAAAGGTGTTGAGACCGGAATAGTGCAGGAGAGTAGTGTCTCGACTTGTATCAGAAAGTGAAAGCTTCGGAAGCTTGCAAGAGATGAAAGCTTTTTGGAGAGCTTGCAAAGTTGCCTTTTATGAGAGTGTTGTATTTTTGTCCTGACCGAGACTTGTGTCTGGTGGAAATAGGTAAGACCTATTTATACAAGTCGAGATTGAAACGTACTACTGCCTCATGAAGGAAGAGAGTAAAGGGTGAAATAATTGGAGGAGGTGGTAACCGCATGGTGTTTATGGGTGAAAACATTTTCACCATTATTTCCTCATTTATTTGGCCAGCTTTATTCCTATTCACGCTTTCTTAATGTGAGCGTAGTGTCTGTTTGCATCTTTGTGACCGCCAAACCAAGACCTTGGAAAGCATCCCCCGTTTGTGTTGATGTCTCGAGTGTTGGTTGCACCTTGAGTGCAAGTGGTGCTGCTAGTGGCGCGTGTGGCATGTGCCAATGGCATGTGCGGAATGCCTTTGTTGCGGGTTGCACCTTGAGTGCAAGTGGCAATGCCAGAGCTGCTAGTGGTGTGTGTGGCATGTGTCAATGGCATGTGCGGAATGCCTTGGTGGTAGGTTGTACGTTGAGTGTAAGTGGCGATGCCGAGGAGGCTGCTAGTGGCGTGTGTGGCATGTGCCAATGGCGTGTGCGGAATGCCTTGGTGGTAGGTTGCACGGTTTGCAAGTTAGACTATCGGCGTGCGTGTTTGGCATGTGTCAATGGCACGCATGGCCATTAGGGCCACGTCCTGGTAAGAAAAGCTACCAGCGATGCATGTTGTCATGTGCCAATGGCATGCTCGGCCATTAGGGGCCACGTCCTGGTAAGAAAAGCTACCGGCGGCGTGTTGGCATGTGCCAATGGCATGCTCGGCCATTAGGGCTCTGACAGGTAAGAAAAGCTACCCGGCGAGCGTGTTGGCATGTGCCAATGGCATGCGTGGCCAATTTGGGTCACGGCCTGGTAAGAAAAGCTACCAGCGAGCGTGTTGGCATGTGCCAATGGCATGCGTGGCTAATTTGGGTCACGGCCTGGTAGGAAAAGCTACCAGCGAGCGTGTTGGCATGTGCCAATGGCATGCGTGGCCAATTTGGGTCACGGCACGGTAGGAAAAGCTACCCGGCGAGCGTGTTGGCATGTGCCAATGGCATGCGTGGCCAATTTGGGTCACGACACTGGTAGGAAAAGCTACCGGCGGCGTGTTGGCATTTTCCAATGGCATGCGTGGCCAATTTGGCCTAGGGTGCACGGTTTGCAAGCCTAGGCGCGGGCGCCATCTTGGCATGGCGTGGCTAGGGCCAAGGTAAGGGTGCTTGACTCGGCGTGGCGTGACTAGCGTAGCTAGGGCCAAGGCAGAGGGCGTTTGGCATGGCGCGGCTAGCTCGGGTTAAGTGTGGCTGGCATGATTTGCCATTGGCATGGAGGTGCGGCTAGCATGGTTGGCATGCTTTGGCGCGTTTGGTGTGGCTGGCATGATTTGCCATTGGCACGGAGGTGCGGCTAGCATGGTTGGCATGCTTTGGAGCGTTTGGTGTGGCTGGCATGATTTGCCATTGGCACAGAGGTGCGGCTAGGGCCAAGGCAAGGATATTTGGCTTGGTGTGGTGTGACTAGCGTGGCTAGGGCCAAGGCAGGGTGCGTTTGGCATGGCGCGGCTAGCTTGGGCTAAGTGTGGCTGGCATGATTTGACATTGGCACGGAGGTGTGGCTAGCATGGTTGGCATGCTTTGGCGCGTTTGGTGTGGCTGGCATGATTTTCCATAGGCACAGAGGTGCGGCTAGGGCCAAGGCAAGGATGTTTGGCTTGGCGTGGTTTGACTAGCGTGGCTAGGGCCAAGGAAGGGTGTGTTTGGCATGGCGCGGCTAGCTTGGGCTAAGTGTGGCTGGCATGATTTGCCATTGGCACGAAGGTGCGGATAGCATGGTTGGCATGCTTTGGCACGTTTGGTGTGACTAGCATAGCTAGGGCCATGGCAGAGTGCGTTTGCAATGGCACGGCTAGCTTGGGCTAGGTGTGGCTGGCATGATTTTCTATTGGCACGGAGGTGCGGCTAGCATGGTTGGCATGCTTTGGCGCGTTTGGTGTGACTAGCATAGCTAGGGCCAAGGCAGGGTGCGTTTGGCATGGCGCGGCTAGCTTGGGCTAGGTGTGGCTGGCATGATTTACCATCGGCACAGTGGGGAATTAGGGTTTTGTTCGTTGTAACCCTAATTTGAAAAAATACCCCCTATTAATTAAGACTACATACATTGAATGTTCTAATAAATGTGTCGCCGGTGACATTAGGTTATTTGGGGTTTTACGATTTTACCCTTTGTCTAAAAACCACCATCAACAGACGCATATAACAAAATTCTATCCAACGATAAATGCCTGGAAAATGAAGGCGGACCTCCTTGATGAGCTGAGATCTGCTCACCGTGTTGAAAGAATTAGAGAAGTCAATGAGCATCATTGACATCTTGTCCAATGACCTTTTAACTCTAGCTAGTAGGCCATTTACAACATGTAAAATACTCTCACCCCAACGGGTACACCAACCCTAGAATTGGTAATCACCTAAATAAGAAGTCATGTCTTTTCCGAGCGAGAAAGCAGCCACTTTAGAGACCGGTCTACGCCAAACCGTGCCAATCAAGCGATGGCCTAAGACCGCCCCCTGGGCTTGAGTAACGGTGTTAAGGGCGCGCTAGATACAAACTCACCTAAACCCGGAGGGCATTTCTGACCAACCAAAGATTGACAACTCACTGTAATAGAAGCGAGTAAATAATGCACCCAGCAACGACTTTCGTTGCTCCACTCATCGCATCAACTAAATGTGGTGCTCGCAGGCCATCTCGTCCACACGGTGTGCCCTTAGGGAAGATCTTAATAGCTCCCATAACCGCACGCCAATCCACAGTAATTAGATCAAATGAAACCTCATCACAAGGAACCGCAGGAGGAGGCGCTGCTGGGTGTTTATCTTGCAACTCGAAATAAGTTTGTTCATTGCAGGGCGCAACTCCACTTGAAGACAGGAATGGAATTGCGGCGGCAAAATGACCACAACTTATTTTCTTACGGCAAGATGTAACATTAGTTATTGCCTTGTTTCTTCGCATCTGCTGGCTTGGACCTACTAAGGACTGGAATTTGTATCAGTTTGTTAATCAGTAAGAAATAGCCGTTGGCTTCCTTCCAAACTGCTAATGCTTGGTTAATGGAAGCAACTTGAAGGCGTTTAGGTTGCAGTTAGCTTCGGCTGAACTTCTAGGTCTGTATAGTGTTAGAGTGAAGATGGGAAACAAAATGAGCTGCATCCAAGCAGTCAGGTTGGTAGGGTTGATAATAACCTTGTCAAGGTAAGTTTTCAGTGATCGCGAGAAGGAAAACCGACACTGATGAGGAATACTAGTAACTGTGGTAAATTGTCTCTGGTATACGACATTAAGCAAATATGTAGATAGAAACCCAACAGGCTCTGTGACAGTAGCACCACCATCACTCGCAGAAACATCACAGACTGCATCCATCGAAGTTCCCAAACAGGCAACACTTACCTCGGTAGGTTTAACAACACCGTGGATAAGAAAATCTGCAACTGCACCGTCCAAAGGCCCTGCAACAACGTCTCCATGAACAACCCTTTCTCGACCCTTACAAGGCATCCAGGCATGTAGATGCATACATCTACAACACAACCACATCCGTAAGCAAACAAGAACTCTCTCCCAGGCCTAGTATAAATGCAAATTTGTAGCAATCAATTCCCTGCATTTGGCCTTGTTATCTTCAGAAGAGAAGTGCGATCATGTAAATGCCTCAAATTTGATCCTTTGGCGTATAAAACTAAAAACCTTAATTAAAAGATTCTCAATTTGTTGGAATTAGTTTTTTTTTTTTTTTTTTGACAATCAATATATTTCAATTCATTCAAATTAAAATCGTGATTACATGTTCGCTTACAAGAATAACAAAAATATCAAAATACAAATAATCAAAACCCTAATAAAAATAAGGACATCAATGACAAGTATATCGCCAAGAGAAAGAGCGATAAACAACAAAGATATCCAAAAGAATTTTATACATAAGTGAGAGATGATGGTATATCCAGAAATAAAATCCGCCATTTAATCTGATTGTATTCTTCTTCTTCGATAAGAGATGCTCCTAATACAAATGAGTACTTTGCCCATAAATTTGTCAATTCACACGAACACGGATGTCAATTCAAAGGGGTGTCGTGATGGATCGTCGATGTTTTTGAATCAAGAATAGCAAGCCACGAACCATCCATTAAAATTTGAAGAACTCACCCAACAACGACGAAGAAAAATTGTCTCAAAACGACGAAGAAATATGTCAAAGTACACCAAAAACGATGTAAAAACATCTTATTCAATTACCTACTACCAAAAACTCTAAAAGAAAACGAATCCTTGCTCAGATCTGGTCAAATGTGGAGAATTTGGTAGTTCTTTTTTCTGGACACAATCTTAAATACTCCTCTCTCTATATCCTTTATTCTTAAATACTACTCTCTCTATATACCCTTGGTAATTAAATTAGTTAGTGTAATGATTAATTAGTGTTAGTATAATGATTAATTAGTGAGGTTGGATTAATTAATTGGGTGTTTTTAAAAGAATAATTCTTGAGAAGATTTTTTTTTTTTTTCTTAAGATGGTTGATTTCGAAATGAGGGTTTTGGGTACTTAGGTATACTTCAAATTTAGTTAATGTTGCTTGAATTGGCAAAATCTTTCGAAAAAATAAAAAATTTATAAACTGATTTCGACCATGGAAATAGAGTTCGGCTAGGACATGCGAAAGAACGATGTAGTCGAACTCATACTGCAAGTGTAGTTCGGCTAATGGTTACGAAAACACGGAGTAATAGAACTCGGCTTTAATGGAGTTTTGCTTTCGAAAAAAAGTTCGGCTAGGAAAAAAAAGTTGCGACGTAATCAGAAACACATGTTCGGCGGGGAAAGAAAAAAATCGACGAAACCAAACTCAATATATAGGTTTTGGAGAAAAGTTCGGTTAGGAGAAAAAATTGCTACGTGGCAGAAATAAAAGTTCGACCTGGGAGAAAAAGGAAAAAAAGTTGCGCGTAAATTAGAACTCAATTGGGAATTTTTTTTTTTGGTAGCAGAACTTTTCTCTGAAAGAAAAAACTCCATTAAAGATGAGTTCGGCTAGTTCGACAAACTATTTCACATAATTCCTAGCCGAACTTCTCTCTGCAAGTTCCATTTCCAACTCATTTTGATGATTACTTCTCATTTTTTCAACCAAAAAAGAATGACAATTAATGGGTTTGTTATAATTTTTATTTTGATTTTGTTTTGTTAATGATTTAAATTAAGTTATATATAGAGGTGGTTGTGGTGGTGGTTCAAGGTGGTCGTGAGTGGCGGTGGTGGTCAATGGTGGTAGGTGGTCGTGAGCGGCGGTGGTGAAGGGAGGAGGTGGTTATATATATAGGTGGTGGTGATGGGAGGAGGTGGTTAAATATGTAAAGGTTAAGGGTAGGTTAGTCATTTCCACGCTTTAGAACACCCCTTATAATTATAGGGTAGATATTTTAGCACTTAGTAGTCCCCCAACAATTTTGAGTAGTGCCCAAAAAATCATTCTTCTTTTAATCATATACTTAAGCCCAGTAAAATATGTGGTCAAGCCAATAGGGGTGAGCATGAGCCGGTATGGACCGGTTTTCGCTTCATCCGCATCCAATCCATTGCACTACGGATTTCAAATTTGGCATCCGCATTCAATCCATATCCAATGGATGCACATATGGACGGATTGGATGCGGATAATCCAATGAATTTGTTTTAGTTAAAATTTATAGTAAAGAAAATAAACCTAACACAAATGACTTCTTATAAAACCTAGATATCTTATATATGTATACAAATATAAAAGTGTCATGTACAACACCCCAAGCAAACATCTTAAAAATTCCTAAATGATCCATAATATTTTTTAGAACTATATAAATACCCTTAATTTAACGGATATGGATGTCCAACGGATTTTCAAGGTTGCATCTGGGCAGGTCGTTATCCGTTGAATTTCAAAAATTTCATCCGCATCCAACCGATGTGAGCAGTCCGGACATTCATCCGCCAAATAAAACGGTTGGTCCCGGTTAGATCCACGGGATTACGGGCCAAATGCTCACCCCAACGAGCCAAGGTAAATATATCCAACACTACGTAATTTTTCTTTTTGAAACTCCTGGCCCTCCTAGATTCAATTCTCAGTTCCGCCACAGTGCATAATGTCGCGAAAGAGGTACTGGGAGGAACTCATTTAATGCGTGGTGGATGGCTAGAGGCCGCACCTATTTATGAGGCAAAACAGCTGTCGCATGTGACATGTTGCAGTAGAATTGGGTTGAGTTCAAAAATCTTAACTGCTCTAGGAATTCTCTTCCAGCATTTCTGGTTGTTGGTTGTTTGTTAAATGTCAAAAAGTGCCATGCTCAAATTTTAAAGCGTTGTGTTGTGCAGCGTCAATACTCCACCGTTGACACCCCTGTCGTACCCTAGCATCATAAAGTCTTGGAACACAATCTCCCCAATTTATCCACTGTACGTACGTACGTAAGCCATCTCCTCTTGTCAATTACCAATGCATCCCGACACGTTATTGATAACAGTTCCTTGGAGAATAGACTTCAGACCTTAATAGACTACAGTAGTCAAAATAAATGTCAAAAAGAAAGCACTGGACAACGCTCACCTTCTGGTCTTCTGTAATCTGCATAATAATGTCGTAAAGGAAAGTACAACTTTTGAAAAGAAAGCACTGGACTGCTTTATTTTTGTTTTCTTTGCTAATTCTTGTAGCTATGTACATTCTTTCTCTTGATATAATTCTCCCTTTCAATCAAAAACAAAAAAAGGTACAACTTTTGAAATGTGAACAGCGTTGCTAAAGCATATGGCTTTTCAAGAAAGTTGGAGGAAGAGGTAGGGTTGTTATCTACTTTTAGCATGGCAAACAACCGCACAACCGCTTCTAAATGTAGCAACTTGGAAGAGCACGTACAACACTAACTAAGCCAGTTTTAGATTTTTTTATTTATTTATTGAAGCATGAAATTTATTAATGACCCTAAATTTATCCATTAATAACCTCGTGACTAATTAGTTACGAGGTTATCACATGAGGGTATGTAATAACCCTAGATTTATCAATTACAACATCATATTGAAGCAAAATGTAAATAACAGTTTTCATATTAGAGTTGCATCAGAGGATGTTGGGGTCGAAATAAGTTGTACTCCCTCAGTTACATTTTATGATGTTTTAGGGTTATTTTCTTGTTCCACAATACTTGAAAGTTTTTATATTTTCACATAATCTTGCAACAATAAACAACACGTTAGATGTATCGAAAATAATATGTAAAGAACTAATGCGAAACAACTCTCACTCGAAATAACTTGACGAGGGCGAGAATCACGGGTTCAACAAGTTGTCCTTAACACATTAGTTAGCGGGTATACTCGAGTTGAGTAATGCTAAACCCTCACGGCGAAGATGTGTCCGGGATAAGATCGCCTTAGATATAACAGGTTAGCACAACGCAAGTTACCCTCTCTTCGAACTCAAAGAACAGGGATGGAGGTAAAAACGTATGGAGAAAACCCTAGAATAAAAGAAGAATTTTTCGGTGTATTGAAAACAATTTTTAGAGTTGTATTATAGGATGAAAAAACTTGCGAATCAAGTTAGGTTTTGGTTTTCTTCAAAACAAGTAAAAGGAATTTTACCATAAATAAAACTCTTAAGAAATAATGTTGGAATTAATTTCCTAAAAAAAAACTTGCAAAAATAAATCATGTATAAAAAGACTTGGTGCATGGCATACGCGCATATTTCATGGGTAAAAATATGTATTTTTGCCCACCCGCTACACCCACGTTTTAATTCATACATAAGTGTATGATTATATAGTGGAGCTCCTCTTTAGTTTTCCACAATGTGGGATTAAAGGTTCCACTTCATTCACCCAAAAATGAGTGAGTATCCTTAGACCTTAGAGCAAGCTGCGTGGGCGACTAAACCCATTTATTTGGTCTACGAACCGAAGGCGTAGCGGGACGGACCATCGACCAAATCCCGAGACTAAATGAACAGTGGGCGATTATATTTGGTGGCGACCAAGACCAAACCCAAATTTTAGTCGAGCGGGGATAAAGTTTACGCCCACACCAGCGGGGATAAAGTTTACGCCCACACCAAGCGGACGTAAAGTCTACGCCTGCACGCGGGCGTAGTTTATACCCACGCCCATATATATATTTTTTTTTTTTTTTAATTTATTGTGGGGCGGGGTTTATACCTCCGCCCCACTCAAAAGTTTAAAGTTTTTATATGGGGCGAGGTTTATACCTCCGCCCCATTGTTTTGAATTTTTTTTTTTTTTTTTTTTTTTTTTTTTTTTTTACGTTTTTCGTCACACCGCGAACGTATACCCTCCGCCCATCAAAGGACGTATACTCACGCCCCACACCAGACGTTGATATAGTTTACGCTCCACCAAAATTTAGTCTTCCTCCCATCACGTCACTCCAACGGACTAAACCCAAATTTAGTCTTTTTTTTCCCTCTTTGGTCTTTGGTTATACTCGCACCACTGCAGTTGCTCTTAAGGTCTTAGATCAAACCACACCAAGACCATAAAACCTTTTAATTTAAAACTCATTTTCTCCAACAAACTACCAATATCCCTAACACTTTGTCTTGGAACGATAAGTTTATTTTAAAATGCACTAATATCAATTAATGTTTGAAGACTTTTCTTATGGGTATAGTTGGAAAATTTTCATATCTCTCTCCATTTCTTAATCTACGTGAAAAATCCTAGAATGTCATCGTGGAACGGAGAGAATATCATTCTGGATGAATTAACTCGCTGAATGTGTGGACAGCTGGGCGCCACACCTATATTATATTAATGACATACAGAGAATATTAATGCCATAATGATAGAATACTAGTGGATTGAGTTCAAAAACCTTATCTACTCTTGAAATTCATCCCCAACACTTGTTCGTTTTAACACGGGGCTTACACGGTATGTATCTTAAACTAGCTCTAATCAGATGACTGCCAGTGCGCATATAAATAAGTGATATTTTGGTGTTTCTTTGTTAAAAATTATTGTGAACACGGAAATCTTGTAGGCATCCACGTGTTCACAAACAATCTCAGCGTGAATTGAATATACGCATTAAAGTGTGAATATAGCATAAAATACATAGGTAGATGTTGATTCATTGATTCCAAACCCCGCGGGTTTGTCATGATCTCATCCACATCCAAAATGGTAGATCTAAGAAGTGAACATATAAATAAAGATACATGAATCTTTAAACGTAAAGGAGACAATGATTTACGTGGTTCAAAGACTAATGCCTACATCCACGGTGGGGATATTCACTATGAAGTAATGGTTATAAGAATAGTCGCAAGACTTTTAGTGTTCATCAAACCCGAGGTTGATGCTCATACTTACTTCTCACCGATTTCTCTCCTATACTTTAGTTCTCTCCTAATGTTCCTCTCTCCTTCTCCTCTTTGGAAGGGACCTATATATAGCTAATTTAAGTGGGTCCACCGGAAAGAGTCATGTTGAAAATCTTATCTTCTTGTCTGCGTGCATAGTCTCGCGGACTTCCTTATCATTCTCGCGCCTTCTATAATTCCTATGTTCATTACGCTCGACCAACCCCGCTCTCTTCGTTGGTCATCCGACACGTGCCCTCCGAAAGAAGACTAAATGCGAGTGGTTGGGCGGTACGGTCTGCGCCAAAGGTGTCAGTCTTCCCTTGTCACGTACGTGTCGGTTGGACTTTCCCCACTAGTTGATTATACCTCACCTCGTGATGAGGTAAAGTGTAGCAGAGTAGCTCTTTGGTGTTACGTGGGGATACCTTCCTTTGATGCTCCTTCATCTTAATCATTGAACTTGACGGATATGGCGCCGTCTAGATCCTATGGATGCCCCTACATGTCTTCCACTTTTATGACGTGGCCTCCACGTGGACTTTGCTAGTACACGTGGTGAGGGAGATAAATAAGTGTACTTACAATTATTAACATGGCTCCTGTATTATGTTGAACACTGTGTTGCTGGGAAATCAACGAACATTCACAGGGAGTTGTTATAAAAAGAGAGAAAGAATTATCCCACAAGTAAAATTTCAAAGTATCCTTTAAATAATTGTTTTGGAAGGAGAAGTTCTTGACGTTGAACGACTGAAAATATTGTGGATTAATCATTCAACAATAATCTAGTGAAAAAGTTGGATTTTTATGTTATTTATATTTGATCAAAAAGAGATTCGGAAAAGTGAGGTGATCACCAAGTAATATTTCATTAAGAAAGGACCATGTCTGATTGTTTGGTGAACTAATGCGTGGAATTTGACTGATGACTACTTCATAACGATTTCAGTTGCGTCATATTCAATGAACAAATTGGACTTGGTGTTCATGTCAAATTTGGAATGAACCATTTTATATATCCAAATTTGGAACTCTTTTCAACTTTTATCTTTTTGATGAGACTAAACTATGCGAATCAATGAATAGAGACATTGAATAGGACCGGAAAAACAACCCATATCAAAAAGAATGATCCTGAACTAAATGCAGGTTATCCTGACTTGTGAATAATCAGTGAGAGAATCCAACTGTGATTTGAAAAATTTAACAGGAAGAGTGCTAATGTGTTAAAGCGGATATAATCCTATCACTCTATCACACGGGATAATCCTCTGGAAATAAACTCAAGAATTTGTACTTCCCAAATATCTTTTTTCCAAGAATTCCAAGAATAAAAAAAACACAAGCAAAAAGCAGCCCGCAACATAACTTAATCGCGTAGGGAGTAGGGACCAATACACGTAAGTCCAATCGAAATTCAACCACTAATTTCTCTGTTGCTTCCGGAAATAAAGATCAGTCTAGTAGAAGCTATCTTCGTCCATTATTACCATTATAAATATTTCATGTGTGTATCTCAGATTCTCTATAAAACTTATTACAAAGATCATCAGCAGAGAGTGAGAGAACTAGGAAGATGAAGTTTGAGAAAGAGATGAGGTCGCAAATGGTGCCGGAATGGCAAGGAGCCTACATGGATTACACATCCCTCAGGCTCATACTTGAGGATCTTAAACGTTTCAAATTCAATACTCCCCATCATCATTCTCATCCCCATAACCAACATCACCACCATCATCATGGTGGTATTGCTACTCTTTACAGAAGCTTTAGTGGACTAGTGGTTGCTCGTAGCGTCCCTAGCATCACCACTTCGAAAAGTATCAACGGCACCACCACTAGTACTAATAACGGCCATCATCATCATCATCACAACAATCACCACCATGGTATATTTCATCATGAGGAGGAACCAGTGATATTAGTGCAATCCATGCGAGGTCATCATCATCATGACTTAGAACTAGGAGTACTACCTGTGAATCAAAATCATCATCATGAAAAGTACGAGACCAAATTCTTGATGTCAAATGAAGAGGGAGGTGAATATGAAGTGGCGTTCTTCAAGACACTTGATGAGGAGTTCAACGCGGTTAACAAGTTTTACAGAGACAAAGTGGATGAAGTTATGAATGAAGCTGCTGTTTTGACAAAACAAATGGATGCTTTAGTTGCTTTTAGAGTTAAAGTTGAGCATCCTGATCAAGGCAAATTTGAACAGCTCTGTAAAGAAATCGCTAGATCAGCTTCGGCATTTTCCGTCTCTTCACCTAAGGGCGACTCTAGTAGTACCGAAAATTCCGGTAAGTATTTTTCATTTTTTTTTTTTTTTTTTTTTTTGAAGCATGTATTTTTCATTTGTAGCACTACCTTACTCTATACTGGTCAATTATAATTCCTAACTGGTCCTAAAATTGGCGATAAAACTCCGGGCTCCTACAGTGAGTTATTATATAAATTTGGTAACTCCGGTAGAATTTAGTGACCTTGCAGTGGTAAAACTCGTGATAGTCCTGGGCCTCTTTTAATCCGTAGCTAGGCAAGAAAACCACCGGGCTCATGCTTAAAAGGCGCAATAGTTTTTTAATGAGACCTAACGAAACCAATGAGGCATTGAGGCTAATTTTTCTCTTGCAAAATAATTTTTACTCTCATAAAAAATAAAAAGCGTCTTACCGGTTTTTCTTGCAAAATAATTTTTCTCTTGCAAAATAAAAAGCGTCTTACAGGTTATAACATTACAATTTTTTTTCATCTATCTATCTGGTTAAATTTCAATCCCCGACTTCCTACTTTTTTTTCTTCTTTTACTTGGGATGGAAGCCTGCAAGCAGTGACGGAGCCAGACTTTTTCCCAAGTGGGGACAAATTCATATCGTAAAAATCTGTATATACTAGCTGATATGCGGCTGAAGACCGTCCGATTTTTTTGACATTTTTTTGACTTTTTAATATTAACGAAGTGAAAATCAAATTATAAAATATTTTAGTGAAATTAAACTAGTAATTTAGATCGTTTTTTTCTTTTTGTTTTTACTCGTATATTTGATGTATTTTTATTGATTTTACATGAGTTTTACTCCCTCCGTTCCAATTTACTTGCTTTTTTAGGATTTTTTTTGTGTTCCAAATTAGATGATAGTTTTAGTATTTTCCCAATTTCTCACTAATTTACCCACGCTGGAATTACACGTAGAATTAATACTCATCGTAATCAACACAAAAATTACTTTAATTTTTTAAATATACCCCCATGGAGGTATATACTCAATCTTGGAATATTTGGTAGTACATCCCAAGTAAATTGTTACGGGATTGATAACTTTCATAGAATCTAGAAAACACAAAACTAGGTTATTTAACTCTTTAAGTAGGAATTAATATAGGTATTATTGGAAAGATTTTACTCTCTCTGATATTTCTTAATCTCCGTGAAAAACTCTACGACGTCAAGTAAATCGGAACGGAGGGAGTATGATTTTGACCCCATTAAAAATAAAATTTTAATTTTATAAAGCATTTTGCCCCTACAAGATATGTAAATTACAAAAATTATAAGCCTAAATTTGTGGGATTTCAAAATCAAGTGGGGTCGGCGGACCCCATTTGTCCCTACATCCCTCCGTCCCTGCCTGCAAGTTAAACTTTACCATGTGGCCTTTGGTTTGGACTCCGGCCAGTTTTGCGGCACAAAATTAATTTTAGAAAAAGTATAAATTCGAATACAAAATTGTAAAATTTGTCTTTCACAAGTGAATTGTAGTTTTTGAACAACGGGACATACAGTGATGGACTTGTCTTGGGGAATTATTACTGATCATATGCATTTGAGCTCACAGGTGTAAGCAGGGTGTAAAATATATATATGGTCAGTAGATAAAGGTAGTTGCCAGTGTGGTAAAGGTATATATACTATCTCAAATCTGTTGTCCCCAGTAAAAAAAAAGAGAGGAAAACTAAACATATTTTAAGGGAATAATGGGTCTTACACGAATGCGAGGCGGTTTTGAAATGTTTGTGAAGCAGTTAGGGAAGAATTTTTGTTAAAATAATCTTTTTTCTGGTAAATAATGTGCAGTTACGGGGCATATGGAAGTGATACAAGAAAGTAATGAAACAAGTACCCGTGGAAGTTCCGTCGGAGAAATTGAACCGAGCAACGATGATGACGTGGAACAGGAAAAACATAATGAAGAAGATGACGAAGGTGAAGAGAAGCCTTTAAAGATCATAATACCAGCTCATTTGGAGCTTCTGAGTACTGTGAAGATCAACAGTCCATCTGGAACTCCACGTTCGACGATAAAAGGCATCCTCAAGAAGAAACGAAAGAATAATTTGAGTTTCAATAAAAGAACTTGAAGAAAGCAAGAACAATTACAGTCTGCATTTGTTCATTTCTATCACAAACTTCAACTCTTGAAAAGTTTCAGCTATCTAAATCTCTTAGCATTTTCCAAGACCATGAAGAAATATGACAAGGTAATACTAATAGTTCTGACGGAGCTGATAAATCAAGATATGCATCTAAATTTCTTAGCATTTTCGAAACATTTTGTAACTGATTTAGTCCTATCATTGCGTATAACATCAAGAAATGCATCAAAAATATACTTGCACATGGTGGATAACTCTTACATCGGTAGCTCTGACGATGTTACTAGGCTAATGGACAGAGTGGAGGCTTCATTCATCAAACACTTTTCGAAGTCAAACCGTAGCGAAGGAATGAACATATTGAGATCGAAAAAAGAAAGAAAGACATGTAACAACATTTTCCTCAGGTAAAAACTACTTTTAATATCATCAAATGGGAATTCTCCAATTTAATATTTTTATTCTTAACCTCTGCCGCTTTATTTGCAGGTTTATTTTCTCACAGAATATCGCTTCTTATATGCCTAATTTTGGTCATAAATCTTAGAAATGTCATAAACAAGGATGGATTTACGCAAGACATGGAGACTATGTTTCCACTCTACGTAATTAACTTAATTTTTTTATCTGAAATTAATCTGTTTGTCGGACGCTCTAATTAGCAACTCATATTGTTTGAACTTTCCTGGTGCAGCTTTATTCGGATTTCTAGTCTTCCACATGCTCTTGTATGCAGCAGCAATATACTTTTGGAAGCTAGATTTAATCAATTACCCGTTCATATTTGGTTTCAAGCAAGGAACAGAATTGGGATACAGAGAAGTCTTTTTATTAAGTACAATTCTTGCAACGGCTGCACTTGCATGTGTACTTGCTAACCTAGACATGGAATTGGATATATCAACGAAAAAGTACAAAGCGTCACTTAACTACTTCCTCTGCATTAGTTTCAGTAAGTGATTAGATAACAAAATCGCCGCACTTATTTTAGGATTCCATTTTTTTAACTAGCTAACAATTTCTCAATCTTGTTTGCAGGCTATAGTTCTCATAATAGTTTGTCCGTTCAACATTGTATATCGCTCTAGTCGTATCTTCCTATTGCGGACTACATTCCGAGCTATCAGTGCACCTTTGTACAGGGTAAGTAAAAAATATTTTTCTCATGTAAAAAATAAGCCAGAAAATGCAATGTATTCTGTACCAAGTGCAATTTGATCTTTTTTAATCTAATTCGTTTTTATTATTTTCTTTACTCGCCGACTAGGTCACTCTATCGGATTTCATGTTGGCAGATCAGCTAAGTAGTCAGGTTCGTTAATAATCTCATGCAGGCCAACTAGTTTACTTTGGTGCACCTGTCTATGTAAGTTGCATGACTTGAAGCAACAATTTAATTAAGACTGACCATGTTTTTTGTTAATCTATCGTGGGCCAAGCTCTTAGAAGTGTTGCATTTTACATCTGTTACTATGGTTCGGGTGACTACAAAAGGAGAGAGACCATTGCAAAGCAGATGTTGTTTACAATTCATTCTATATCGCGTTAGCTGCATTTCCATTTTGGTTACGCTTTACAGGTGTTTCTTACATGAACCATCCTCAATGATTTTGGGTTTATGGATAGGAATCAAAATTAACTTAATATGAATATTGTTTTTTTCTTTGTTTGTAGTGTTTTCGACGATATTTCAAGAAAAAGATGTAATGCAAGGAATTAATGGTTTCAAATACTTAAGTATTGTTCTATCTGTGAGCATGGTAACGGCTTACAGAAAAGACCTACAATGGGACCTGTACGTAGTGGCTTGGATATGCTTGCAGTCAAACAGCTATCGTTGCTATATATTGGGATATTGTTTTTGATTGGGGACTCCTACAAAAGAACTCGAAGAACCCTTGGTTGAGAGACAAGCTTCTTGTTCCACATAAAAGTGTTTATTTCGGAATAATGGTAATGGATGTGTTGTTGAGATTTGCCTCGGCTACAAACTTGTTGAACATTCAAGTTTCTTTCTTACATAAAGAAGCTATGGTTGTTGTTGTTGCATGCCTAGAGATCTTTCGTCGCGGTGTATGGAATTTCTTCAGGTATATACATTTTGTCTTCTAAAATTTTTAGTTACTTAATTAATTAAATTTGAACCTATTTTTTACTTTAGAGTTCTCATGGAAGTTTCGATAACCTTCTTGTTACTAATGGGTGGTATCATGGTTTTGGTTGATTTTCGTGGATAGAGAATGAACACCTAAACAACGTTGGCAAGTTTCGTGCGTTCACAACCGTACCTCTCCCTTTCAACTATCACGAGTTGGAAGATAAAGATGAGTGAGTAACCAGTTTTCATTAGAATGAGCTTCATGATACGTACCGTGATCGAGAAATTAGACTATAAAAGCTCAAGGATGACAATGGATGCTTCTAGAGCTTGATAATGATCGAGAATGAAAAAACGGAGAAAAAACCCCAAGTGAGTACCACATAAGACATTTAATCAACTCATACGAAGAAAAAAATGGCACACAATTTTGAAGAAAAAATAAATAGAGAATACCGGACTTGGGAGAGAAACATTACAGAGTCTAAAACCCAACAACTTTGGAACCAAGTGTTAATTCCTACTTGTTTCAAGGAAGATGCAAGTATTTTACTGAAGAATCTCATGTAAGCTCAATTGAAGCTCCTTCATCACTGCACTGGATTTTGTTTTTCAATTGTGCATAACTGTAAAGTCGGCATTTCCTCATTTGTAAAATCTAAATGTACGTATGTAAATAGGAAGTGGAATAAGCAGGCGGATACTTTAGCCAAGTTTGCTAGAAAATCTCATGTAATTATGGAATGGGATACGTTTCCTTCAGGAATTGTTTTAGAAGTATCCAAATTTTGTATGTATGTATCTTCTCTGTTATTAAATGAATCCGGTTTACTTTCAGAAAAAAGAAAAGAGTTAGCCGAAGAGGCGTGCACAATGCGCGAAAATAGTTGGGCCGACCAACCGAGCGAAGCGAGGGAGGGAGGACCTTCTATATGGTCACTTTTTTTGTAAAATGTAAGTGATCAATTGACACAAAAAGATTGGAAATGGTCCTACTAAAAACAAAAAAATGCCCATCCGAATCAAAATTTTTTTTTCCTTTAGACATTTTGGTAAATGAACCGAAGAGCAGGGCAAATAGGTATTAGACATTTTCGTTAATAAACCAAAGAATTCCTCGTGTATCATATTTTTTTTCTAGGGTATAATTGGCAAGCAAACTAGAATATAACATATTTAAAAATTCGTGTCTTGGAATTTTACAAATTTTATCTCGTTGGAAAGATTTTAAAGAGATTTACACAATGAAAGACACAACAATATCAAATTTAAAGTTTTTATGAAAAATTCGGAGGTGTTTATCATTTTAGGCATAATTTTTAAAAATTGATTTCATAACCATTATGCAAACTACACAAAGGATGCATAACGCATTATGTAACCATATTTTGGTTTATGCATCAACTAATTTTCCGTTGCAACTAATACAAAAATGTACTCCCTTCGTTTCAATAAAAGTGATACTTTCAATTTAGGACATTTTTTTTACCGTCTAATTGCAAAGATTGTTTCCTTTTTTCTTCGATCGACCCTCCCACTATGGTAGCGGTGTTCTAGTATAAACAATATCCGGATTAACAATGATATAAGCAACGATGCTTATAACAATTTAAGCAATCCGATTGAAAAAGAAGATTAGACTTTATCCAGTGTAACGCTTGCAAAAGAAAAGCATTTACCTGGCTTTTCACAAAAGTTGCATTGGTTGAGAAAAGATGATGTTGTTACTTGTTTTTAGCATGTAACCTCTTCTAAATTTAGCAACTTATCGAAAAGCATGTAAAGCACTAACTAAGCTTAAGGCCTATAAGCTTAGTCCATGGAGTTTATAAAAATAATATCAAAAGTCTTAGCCGACAGGTTGAAAGTTCTCAAGTAGATGATCTCTCCTCATCAAAGTGCTTTCATCAAAAAAGAAAATTTTTGGATGGTGTGTTAGTGGCTAATGAACTTATTGATACTAGAGAAAAAATTGTTAAATCTGGTCTTCTTGTTAAAGTTGATTTTGATAAGGCTTTTGATCATGTAAATTGGGATTTTCTAGATGAAATGTTTGCTCTTATAGGGTTTGGTGTTAAATGGAGGAAATGGATTAGATGTTGTGTGGAGTTTGTAAGGTTCTCTATCTTGATTAATGGTTCTTCTCACAGTAATACTTCAAATCTAAAAAAGGAATCGAGCAAGGGGACCCTTTGTCTCCATTCTTATTTCTTTTGGTGGGTGAAGCTTTGTCCTTCATGATTCAAAGAGCTCAAGAAGGAGGCCTTAACTCAGGATTTCAAGCTACAAATGGTGGAAAACTTATTAGTCATTTGCAATTTGCAGATGACACTTTAATCTTCTTGGATGCTGATATTGAACAAGTCAAGAATTTGAGGCTAATTTTGTTGTCTTTTGAGCAACTTACAGGTTTAAAAATTAACTTTGCAAAGAGTACAATTTATGGTGTTGCTTATTCTGGAGATATCTTATTCTGGATCGTTCCCAACCACTTAATTGGGTTTACCACTTGGGGATAAAAGTGGAGGAGTTGCAAAGTGGACAAGGTTATTGACAAAGTTACAAGGAGACTACCAGGTTGGTCAAAAACAATGTTGAATAGATCAGGTAAGATAACTCTAATAAATAGTGTACTAGCTAGCTTACCTATCTATTATATGTCTTTGTTTGTCATACCTGTGTCAGTTGCAAAAAAGATTGAAACAATTATGAGAAATTTTTTGTGGCATGATAATAAAGGAAGAAAGAAAATGCATTTAGTGAACTGGCCACCTCTGTGTAAAAGATTTTTTTTTTTTTGGTGGTTTGGGAATTAATGATCTTAAAAAGATGAATCAAGCTCTTTTAACTATAAATGGCATCGAGGTATGCTACTCAGAAAGATGTGTTATGGAGAGATATTGTGTATGATAAATATGGATTTGATTCTTTGAATTGGTTCTCTAATATTCCAAAAAGCACTTATGGGAAGTCACAAGTGGAAGGGTATCATGCGGTGTAATTCCATATTTAGAAGTCATGTAAAGTTCAAAGCTAAATCGTAGTGGTATCGCTTTTTGGATGGATAAGTGGCTTATGGATGTTCCTTTGTATTTGAAATATCCAAACCTTTTTTGCGCTTCAAGAGCAAAAAACAAAAATTGTTGTAGAAATATTTCAAAAAAAGAAACATCAATGGAATTTGGAGATTCCTAAAGGCAAAACAATTTTGTCGAATCGAGCTTGAAGATTTGCGTAGACATTTGCATTTGGTTTCTCTTAATTCCAATGCAGATGATGAAATTGTGTGGAATTTAGGATCTAAAGGAACTTTTTACCGTGAGATCTTCTTATGATGCTTTAACTCAAGATGTTACTGACAATGCTCAATCTCACATTTTTAAGTACATTTGGAATCTGAAATGTCCTTCTAAGATTTGCTTCTTTTTATGGACTCTTACTCACAACAGCCTTCCAACTAGAGATATGCTTGCAGGAAGAGGCATTGAAGTTCCTCAGAGTTGCCAATTTGTTGTTGTCATGAAACAACTAATCATCTTTTTCTTCATTGTGAATTCGTAGTAAAAGTTTGGGATCATTTCAAGCAGAAGTTGAATTGGCATTTCACTATGCCTGATGATATTTTCACAATGTTGTTTTCTTGGAATGTATCTTTCAACTCAAAACATGAATAACAAATCAGGTTCATGATCTCTTTGGCAATTATTTGGGGTATCCGCTTGCAAAGAATGATTGAGTGTTTCAAGATAAAACAATTTCTCCAAAGAGTTGTTCAACATAAGATAAAATATCAACTCTTTACTTGGTGTTTAGTTTTTCAGACTTACAAACACCATCGTTTCAGATGTCATGACTAGCTGCCTAAAATTTATTTTAACTATTTGTAACTTAAGCAAATTGTCTGAACTTATTTTCTTTTTCGTTTCTTCTCTTTTGTACCTTTGATGGTGGTACAAGACACTTTGTACCCTATCCTTTTTCGATCAATATATCATTCTTTATCGACCAAAAAATAAAAAATCATATGATATCCCCTTTGAATTTTTTAGGAACTTATTGAATGCGTGGACTACTAGACGATATACATGTATGATTAATGAAAGACCTCCCCATATAGAATGTCATTGATGTGATTTGTAAATATAGTTATATACTATTGGATTGAGCTCAAAAATTTTATCTCATTCTTAAAATTTATCTTTTTTTTTAGTCTCCAGGATCGCTTTGTGTTCTAACATAAAATTTTAGTATCTCTAAAAATCTTATCTACTCTTAAAATTTATCCTTTTTTTGCTAAGTTTTTTTGCATTTGGGTCGTGAATTTTGGTACGCCTTTGCGTTTGGGTCGTAAGTTTGTCCAATTTTGTATTTGGGTCGTTGACCCGTTAGTCAACTATAATTTCTAGTCAAATCGTTAAACTAGTTAACGATAAATCACTTCCGATATTTACACGTTTGCCATCCGTTAGAGGCGTTAAGTGATTTCAATTCATGGTCGGCGTTGATCCACGTTTGTGGTTTACAAACTCAAACGTGTCAAGTTAAATTAATAAAATATGAATCGGTGGTTAGATACTAATAAATCGCAAGAAATCACTCATCTCTTTTCTAGTGGGAAAACAAGTCGAGATATTAAGGCATATTTAGGGAAGATGCAAATAAGGTAGAATATAGAGATTAGGGTTATTATCATGTTGATTTGAAGGATTTTGATACTTGTTGGTTGTATTTGGTACAACGATTATTAGTATGGCAAAGAAAAACTCAACAAAGTAAGTGATTTATACTCTTGATTTATCGTTTTGGGAAAAATTAGGGTCAATTTCTTTAAGATTTTGTGATGATGTGAACTCACGATTAAGGGGTTGTTGTTATTTTGTGAATTTAAAGTGATAATGTTAATAGATTTTGCAAGAGCACTTGCTATTTATATTTCTAGGGTTTATGTGGTTGTGTGAAGAATAGATCCTGGATTTAAAGTTTTCATTTTTTTCTTCTTTAACTTTATATGCTTTTACTTTGTCTCGCTATATAAAAAATTAAAGATTCTTCAAAACAAATTGATGATTTTCTTTTTTTATTTGTTGAATGCTGAGATAGGACCACTTTTGTCCGAAATGTTGCCCGTGTTGATGTATTCTCGGACCAATTGTTATTAAATTGTGGTTGAGATTGTGGTTGGATGTTGTGAATGATGTGATAAATTGTATGTACACGGGTTGGTGCAGGACAAGGGTAAAAAGGTAAATAAAAGTCTTTGGGCAGAGATATCTTCTGAGGATGAGGAGGTTGATGAGCTAGTTATACATAAAGGAAAAGTCATTTTAGTTGAGAGTTCGAAGTGAAGATGATAAAAGCATTGAGTTGGATGAGTTTGAAGCTCTTGATGAAGAACAACAAGAGTATGAAGCCTTGAGTCCGCAAGAACATACTAATTCTATTGTCGATGATACAACACTATACTACGAAGACTATGTCACCGACTGATGAAGACTATGTTGTTCCTAGAGGAAAGAAGTATGACTTGGGTCAATGTAATGAAGAAGAATGTTATCATACAGAACCGACAATGATGAAGCAAGATGATGTGCCAAGTGATCCCGAAGATGGTGATGAGATAATTATAAAATGTAGTGATTTGGATGAAGAATTATGTAAGGTCGAGGTTATGACCATGCCGAAGTTTGTGCTAAGTCATCAAAATCTTTATCGTGAAAGAGGATGTTGATGATGACTTGTATGCAATAAAAGTTCCACCCGATTTGTTATATGTGGGTATGAGTTGGAAAAAATGTGCGATGAGTGCAAGGGAGTATTTGAGAGATTTAGCAATACGAAACATTTCTCAATGGAAAAGATCATGAGCAATACAGAGAGAGCAGAATGGAAGTGTAAATCTCCAGGTTGTAGTTGGAGAGTTAATTGCAGTTACACTAATAAGAAGGCATCATTCAAAGGTCAACTGACACTTGGAGCACTCTTGCAAGCGTTTAGGTAAGATTTTTTTTTTCATTTCTTTTTAGTTTTGTTTTTGATTACTTGAACCTGTATTGAAGTTGCTAACTTTATATAAATGTGTTTGTAGGCTTGAAAAATCCCCATGGCTAATGCCGGATGGGTTGCCTTAAGAATAATGGGGTACGTGAAGGACCACGTTAAATGCAAACCTTCTACTATTAAGAGAAGAGTAAGAGGAAGTATAAAGTTAAAATATCTTATCGGACCGCTACTTGGCATGCTAGGCACATATGCTTGAGAGGATATTTGGGTCCTTTGAAAAGAGCTATGGGTATGAAATTCTAAATTGACTTATTTTTACTTTAAAATGATATACTTGTTATGTATTGAAACTCTAAATTATATTATTATGTTTTTGTTGCATGTTGCGGGCAAGTACCTAACTTTGCGGTGCAAATCATGGAGGCAAATCCAGGAGTATTGCTACATGGAGTAAAGACACGATCCATCACCATTCAAGGGTTATTTGTGATGTACAAGGCTAGTCTAGATGGTTTCCTAAATGGTTGCAGGTCTATTATAGGCTTAGATGGTACTTTCTTGAAAGGAAAATATGGTGGAATGGTTTTAGGCAACTATGGGTTTAGACAACAACAATGGAATTTTCCCTATTGCCATCTACATATGCGAGAAATGAATGCAAGGAAACGTGGAACAAGTTTTTGTCAATCCTTGCACCGTACTTGACTAGGCATGAACAACCCCTTACATTCATATCTCGACCAAAGAAAAAGGTTTAATTGATGGTGTTGCTAGACAATTTGCACAACTTCAATCATTATCACAGGTTTTGCTTCGCATTTGTACAAGAACTTTAAGAAGAAGTTCCCTGGGTCACACTTGGAGACATTGGTGTGGAGGGCAAGAAAGAGCTACAATGAAATTGACTACAAGCATTGGATGAAGGAGGTGGCAGAGTATGACCCAGCGGCTGTGACCTGGCTAGAAAACCATCCTCTTGAAGAATGGACTAGGTGGAAGTTTGATCACACTTCTCGCTGTGAGCATATAAGCAATAATTTTAGTGAGTCGTTTAACACTTGATTTTAGAGCTTAGGCACTTGCCTATTTGTAAGTTTGTAATGGAGTATGAGAAATTAGTGATGGAGACATTGTATAATAGGGAGAAAAAGGGACAAGGTTGGTGTCAAACAGGTTTAATTAACAGGCGGAGGAAAGACTTAAAGGGCATGGGGAGGAAATGTGCATTTTCTTAATTGCTATCCATCAAATAAAATGTGTGTTAGTGGAGAATGATGAGAAATGACTTGGAAAGTCAATTTAACTAGGAAAGAATGTAACCGCATGGGGCATGGCAAGTTGGTGGTGTGCCATGTGTTCATGCCATGGCCTGTCATTGTGGATAAGGATGAGAATGCATATAGTTATGTGGATCCGTGCCATTTTATTAGCAAATACATGATGACTTATGTCCGTACATGTTGAGCCAACAAAGAAATCCAATCGACATGGCTCGAGGTTGAGGTAACTTTGCATCTTTTAACCGTTATTTGTGCATGAGTTAGCATCTTGAGCATCTTGTTCATGACCTAGCATCTTCTAATTGTTATTTTTTTGAATTTTTGATAGGATGTTTATAAGGTGAATCCTCCTAGTGGTAGTAAGGCCACTGGTAGGCCAAGAACTCTAAAAAGAAGAGATAGAGATGAAGTTGATGGAAATACAAGGAACCGGAAGAGATGTGGAATTTGTAAGATCTATGGGCACAATAGGGTCAAGTTGCAAAGGAGCCAAGGATGGTGATCCATCCACTATAGGTATTGACATTATTTGTGGATTTTGTTAGTTTTAACCTTTAATGATATTATTGTTATCAGAGTGTGATAATATACTTGTTGCGCAGGTGTGAATATAATATATGGTCCTGATGCGTGTCGTAGGTGCAATCAAATTAATTCAATATTTCCACTCAATTAAAAATAATATAATGGAAGTCAAGTTAAGTTCCCACGAGAGCAAGAGATCTTAGTTGTAAAAGTTGTCACGAAAGGGGGTGTAAAAAGCAAAAGAAAATAAACAAAGCAATTAAAATCGAAAGTTGAAAACAATAAGAGAGACAAGACCAAGGAATCCTTCTTCGTTCACGAAACAATGAATCAAGTTATGTTCTATTCTACTTGTTATTAGTCACAAATTATCACCAACCGTAGGTAAAGCGATAGCTCGGTGCTAAACCCCTAAATCCCTTGTATCACCGGACACCTAAGTTCTCGACTACCGATTCTATTCACCAAGCCACCTAGAATTAGCTCAACCTAGATGTAACTTGGCTCATGCATTAAGTTTTATGAATTTCTTAGGTTGATATTAGTAGTTAGACTCTTAGCTCAAGGTCCACTTGCTAACGTTGTTTCTACACACAATTGCTCCACGGAATCCCTCCGCAAGGTCTCGTGTTTGCTACTTATGTAAAGAGTCAAGAAACGATTACTTATCTCCTAACTTTCACTAGCTTTAGATCAAATTAACAAATCAATTTAGCGTGCACTCCAAACAATCTATCAATCAATCATGAATGTCTTTAAGATCATTCCTATTAGTAAAAACAAACGATAAGTATGTGAAAAACTTCAAGATAGAATTTGAAAACAAAAACTCAAATCATGTTATGAACTAGGAATTCATCCTCAATCAATAAGAAATTTAGCTACTCATGTTTTTGAAATTCACACAAATAATAATAATTAAAAGAAGAATTTTCAAATTCACACAAGTAATTAAAAAGAAAAAATCTTAGAAAAGCAAGCAAAAACACAAGTGTTGTGTGTGTAGAGAGGTGTGTAGAAGTTGTAGAAAACTTCTCTATTTATAGGCTTCAATATTCTCCAAATCTTCTAAGGAGTAGAATCCTTTTCCTTTTGCAATTCAATTTCCAATTCCAAGCTTTTCTCAACTCTTCCACCTTCTCTTTCCAAATTTGAGTCCAATTCTCCATCCAATTCCTAGCCCAAGTCTTCACACCCATGAGAGAAGTCCATAGAAAATTGGAATTTTTGCTCACGGAAACCGGGATTGTGGCCGGAATTTGGCTTGGAAAACGTCACCGCCGCCGCTCGAAATTTCTCCGTCAAGAGAATATTCGACGGAATATTCCGCGCCCTCCGTTAGGACTAATGGTCAAATGGGTCAACCGTCGCCAAATCGTTAGTCACAGTCCTGTCGATGAGGAGTCACTATGAGTCGATCATTGAGTGGTCTTAATCACCAGTCACCGAGCCGGATCGGGTTGAATCGCCGATTTTCGAGTTGATTCGCCAATCAATTCCGGCCTAGGCCATTGCACGGCTTGCACAAAGCCAAGCATCTCTCGCCAGCCATGTTGGCCCTCAATTGCAAAACACTGTAGCCTTCAAAGATCTCACTCAAAGCCGCTTTTCTCCAATCCATTGCTTCAATGTCACAAGTTTCTCCCCGCCAGTTGACATCTCACTTTGTACTCTCTCTGATTCCACCGCATGTCATTGCATCACACTAAACTGACTTCAATTGCAGCCATCGAGCTACTCAACTCGGTACATCCGTTGTAATTCATACCACCACTGCCGCAACATCAAGCACCTTCCGCAACTTCAACTACTCCCATCGTTCACTGCAGCTTACGCTTCAACAAGCACACAAGTGCTTCTTCATCTACCAAACCCCGCACCATACTCCCCGCCAATTCCCTTCTCAATCACTTCCGCCTCCACCAAATACACCATCATATCCCGCTCATTCTCTATAACTCGCAAACAATCCATCAAAACTCATTCTCGCACTTTGCCCGTCATATCACCACCAACCGAAATTCAGCCTTAGCTCTCCTTTTTGTAAGCAACCACCAAGAGCCTAAACACCACCGCAATACCTAAACCAAATACCGCCATTCTCACTTCACTAGTAGCTCAATAACCCCAGGCTTAATCGTGCACCAACCTTCACCGCAATCTTCATATCATCACCGCCCTAGCCACCAAAGAATGAAACATTTCAGAGCCATAACAAAGAACCACCCGACCTTCACAGCCACCACCCGCTTCTATAACTATGCTTAACCACAACTCCAGCCACCCGCCTCCATTGCATCCTCAGAACCCGCCCAGGCCTACTCACTGCTGTACAGTGCCTAGACTATCTTGCATTAATAAACTCTTGTGGTGCATAATGATTGCACTTCACAACTTCGCTGTTTCGCAATTGCATACCGGCATCTGTGACTCAAGAAAAATAACACCAACCCATTTGGCAGCTTCACCACTCCCTTCATCATATGTGGCTTCCACCACCGTGTTCAAAGCCATTGTTTCCTCCGCCGATACCTAACATTCATCTAAAGTAACACATTCCCTCACCCGCACCGCAACTCTTCTTTGCTATCACGTATTCATTCCCTTCTTTCACTCAAACCCATGGAAATCGACAACATCAAAACCCATCACTTCTTTTCATCTTCAAGTTTGATTCAAACCCATCAAACACCCTACCTTGTAATTTGTCACACCCATCTAGCCAATCAATATCACCATTAATCAAGAACTCGAACTCATTTGTTTCATCAATTACAATACCAACTATGATTTGCTTCGATTAATCATCCCGCCATAATTTCTCATCATACTTTCTTCTCTCGGTTCAATATCGCCAGCCTTTTGCTTTTAGCTTTCTTCTCCATCATCAAAAACCAACAACAACATCAGAATTACTCACCATTTCTTCCTCTCTCGATTCCTCGCACCCAACAACAAGATCGATCGAATCGAACCATTCTTCCATCATCTCTCGTGATTCACTCATCATGAGCTCGTCAATCATCATTGCTACGTCTCGATCTGGTTTCTCAACAAAGAACGTCTCAAAATCAAACCCTAATTTCTTCCTCGTTTTCACTCTCCTTCTTACAAAGAATTTACGCTCACTCGGGTGTAGGAATAATGAAGAAAATGATTGAGAAAGAAAACCCTTTCTCGATTTTAGGTTTAGAATTATAATTTCACGGATCCTGGCTCGGCTTAGGATGGGTCGACTCGGTTAGGGTATGGAGCGAGTTTAGGGTATGGGTTAAATGGGTTTGGGTTTCAACATCCATGGATATAACTAACCCTTTACCATCGATAACAAAGACTATGTTTCTCGGATATGGCTACCCGGTTGGGCAACCCCTTAACTTGAACTCATCTGTCTCAGAGTGATCCTCCCAAAAGAGTCGCCCCTTAACCTTGACTTGGGCTCCATATATCAATCGCCCATGAAAATGACCTTTTTGCCCTTTTGGCTCAAATTGGGTGATTTCTTCTTCTTTTCCTCCGTGTGACTCCATAGTAGCTAAAAATCAAAACAAGCGTAAAATACATAATTTACAAGAAAAATAGCAAAGAAAGCATAAACTACTAGATAGTAAATTAGGTGTATTCTACACCTATCAAATTCCCCACACTTAGACTTTGCTAGTCCTCGAGCAAATCAAACTAAAACTCACAACTTCAAAGTGTTCAAGCGTCCCAAGCATCCAAAAAGCTATGAGGACATAGAGTTTCTGCATGCTAGTAATAAGAAGTTAGAAATACTAAAGAACATATTCTCGTTCTTAATTGTTGAGTGAGAAATAACCACACCATAATGAGAGAACGCGTGTTTGAGAAACGATCAATAAGCATTTCGCTCGACTCGATCACCAAATAAGATTTTATGATAATTGCACTCAAAAAGACAGCTTTTTATGGTTCTCACATGTGTGCAGTAGGAATGAAGAGAGAATTCTGCAACACGTTGAATGGTGGGAAGGACATCTTCCGAAATTTTGAAAAACCCACATCTTTTAATATTTTGAAAAACCATTTTTCTGACGATCTCTACGAAAGGAAATCAATCATATTACCGAGGATGAGATTACTTACTCACCTTCACATCCGATCGCCAATTATGATAACACCACTCTCACGCATCCAATAGAAACGTCTTCCGCTCCTCGTCTTTAACTTCTTGGTCTTCGTCTTCGGTTTCAACTATTGATGATAAACCCTTGAATTTCATAAATCCTTAACAATTTGTAACTCTTTTCCTTAAAAATCCTTGTCGCTTGAAACTTTCTTATAGATTTTCCTTCCCCACGGCTTATTAACAAAACAAATATTTCTCTTGTTTTTTCTCTTTTTTTTTTTTTTTTTCTTTTTTCAAATTTTTTTTTTTTTTTTTTTTTTTTTTTTTTTTTTTTTTTTTTTGAAACAAGAGAAATTAAATACAAAATAAACCATGGCCGTGGAAGAAGTATTTTACCGCTTGATTCTTCACAACTTGAAATCATAAACTTCAAAAATTCTCACCTTTTAATTTTCTTCGCTTTCATGAATAAGTCTTCATACTTGGATATAAAATTACCTCGTTGTATTGTAAGTCCTCAACTTATATGTAAAAATCCGCACTTTGTATGTTGCTTTACTTGTATTTGCTCTTTTTCTCGTTCCGTTGCTTATAAACCTTAAACTTTTCCAACTTTCCTTGTAGATTTTGATGTCGCTCCTTGTTGATGATGAGAGTGTTTCTATGGATCCGTTGTTGTCGAGAGAGAGAATGGTGCTAACTGCAAATCGAACTACAAGAAGGAAGCTTTCATCCATGGACGTCACCCCTCATGATTGACAAAATTAGCACTCAAGAGATCAAAGAGTAGTGCTTCTATTGGTGGGAGGTTGGGTAGCTCACCATTCTACCCGGAATTTACTTACGGTGACACACACTCAAAAGAAAGCTCTTTAGTAGATGGAAAATTTCTGGTCTGGTGCCTCACATGATATGAATATGGGTAGTCTCCACTAATGATTGATCAAGAACTCTAATAACGCACTTCTCCCTGCACCAAATTCGCATCACCGGCATGATTAAATCCATTATTTAACACTCAAACAAACAAGAAATCCGAATGTAGTTCTCTAACATTTCCAAGTTCAATTATGTCGGTCAAAATCTCTATGTAAACATACCTAGAGTATGCTAGTGACTCTAAAATCTTTAAAAGTTGGAGTTTTTATGTAAAACTTTTTTTTTTTTTTTTTCAAAATTTTTTTAATTTTTTTGTAATTTTTGTTTTAAAAACATGCTTAATCACTCCCCCACACTTAAACCTTACATTGTCCTCAATGTAATTGATTCCTCCTAGTAAAGTCAAGGTGGGAAATTTTAACATGATAAGAAACAAGAAAAAGAAATAACAAAAAGCAAAAGGATAAGAAATACAAAACCGATGGGTTGCCTCCCATTAAGCGCTTGTTTTAAAGTCGACGGCCCGACTTAGCTCTTGCGGCACATTACTCCTCCGCAGGGAGTGCATCTCCAAATGAAAGTTCATCCAAATTCACATAAGCGATGTTCTCATAGTATGGCTTCAACCTATGGCCGTTGACTTTGGAAACCGAATTGTCTCGAAGACTAGTAATTTCAATCGCACCATAGGAAAAACATTAGTAACAACATATGGTCCAATCCAACGGGACCTTAACTTTCCAGAAATAGTTTAAGGCGAGAATGATATAAAAGGACTTTTTGTCCCACGATGAAACTTTTACGAGAAATCATCTTGTCATGAAAAAGCTTGGTCTTTTCCTTGTAAATACCGGGCACTCTCGTAAGCATCATTGCGTATCTCCTCTAACTCATGTAATTGTAACTTCCTTTGTTTCCCGCTTCATCATACTCCATGTTGAATTTCTTTATCGCCCAATAAGCCTTGTGTTCAAGTTCAACCTAAGATGACAAGCCTTGCCATAAACCATCCTATATGGAGACATACCAATCGGTGTCTTATACGCCGTCCTATACGCCCAAAGTGCATCGTTGAGCTTAAAGCTCCAATCTTTCCTCGTGGTATTCACCGTTTTCTCAAGAATGGACTTTATCTCACGATTTGAAATTTCCGCTTGTCCACTAGTTTGTGGATGATAAGGCGTACCAATTTTGTGTGTTATGTTGTACTTCTTGAGGAGAACGTGGAAAGCCTTCTTGAAATGTGAGCCTCCATCGCTATCACCACTCTTGGTGTTCCATGCCTATTGAAAATGTTTTCCTTACAAAATCACAAACAACTTGAGAGTCATTAGTTTTGGTGGCTCTAGCTTCCACCCATTTCGAAACATAATCAACGGCAAGAAGTATATAAAAGTTCCCATTCGAATTGACAAAAGGGCCCATAAAATCAATACCCCACACATCAAAATCTCAACGGTGAGAATTGGTGTGAGTGGCATTTGATTTCGAGCACCTAGATTGCCCGTTCGTTGACATCTATCACACGATTTACAAAAAACATATGAATCTTCAAACAAGGTGGGCCAATAAAATCCACTTTCGAGAACTTTGAGAGCGGTGCGTTTCGAACCAAAGTGGCCACCACATGCAAAAGTGTGGCAAAAGGAGAGAATGGATTGAAATTCGGAATTAGGCACGCACCTTCGCATTATTTGATCAACGCCATATTTCCATAAGTATGGTTCATCCCACACATATTGCTTAGCTACCTTCTTAAGTTTCATCTTTTGGAAATTAGACATTGTACTAGGTACTTTCCTTGTCACCAAGTAATTCACTATATCCGCATACCAAGGTGTTGATTCTTCCATGGAGAAAAGTTGTTCGTCCTAAAGCGGTCATGTAATGGAAGTTCCTCTTGAGACATAACAAGCCTACTAAGATGATCCGCAACGGTATTCTCCACACCCCTCTTATCACGAATTTCTATGTCGAACTCTTGTAACAATAGGATCCACCGAATTAATCTTGGCTTAGCTTCTTTCTTCTTTATTAAGTGTCTTAGTGTGGCATGATCGGAATACACAATAACCTTTGTACCCACCAAGTATGATCGAAATTTTTCCAACGCAAAAACTATAGCCAATAACTCCTTTTCCGTGGTAGAATAATTGATTTGTGCATCATTAAGGGTCCTAGATGCATAATAGATAACATGGGACAACTTGTCCACCCTTTGACCCAAAACGGCTCCAACCGCATAATCACTAGCATCACACATTAATTCAAATGGAAGATTCCAATCCGGTGATTTGATAATTGGCGCACTTGTCAACATCTCCTTTAATTTATCAAAAGCATCCTTGCATTCCTTGTTGAAGTCGAAAGGTACCTCCTTTTGTAATAACTTGCACATCGGCATGGAGATTTTGGAAAAATCCTTGATAAACCGCCTATAGAAACCGCATGACCAAGAAAAAGAACGGATCTCCCTCACCGAAGTGGGATATTGTAAGTTTCTTATTAAATCTATCTTTGACTTGTCCACTTCGAGCCCTCGAGAGGACACAATGTGACCAAGTACTATGCCGTGGTTTACCATAAAGTGACATTTCTCCCAATTAAGGACAAGGTTTGTGTCTATGCATCGTTTAAGAATTAGTTCAAGGTTATTTAAACAACCATCAAAAGAATTGCCATAAACACTAAAGTCATCCATAAATACCTCGATGATGCGCTCCACATAATCCGAGAATATACTCACCATGCATCTTTGAAAAGTAGCCGGCGCATTGCAAAGGCCAAACGGCATCCGTCTATATGCAAACGTTCCAAACGGACAAGTGAAAGTGGTCTTCTCTTGGTCCTCCGGTGCAATAACAATTTGGTTGTATCCCGAATAACCATCCAAAAGCAATAATAAGAATGCCCCGCTAACCGCTCCAACATTTGATCAATGAAAGGTAAAGGAAAGTGATCCTTTCGGGTTGCGGAATTAAGCTTTCTATAGTCAATGCACACTCTCCAACCGGTTTGAACTCTTGTAGGAACAAGTTCATCGTCTTGATTTCGAACAACCGTGACTCCGGATTTCTTTGGCACCACTTGAACCGGACTTAACCCACTTGCTATCGGAAATTGGGTAGATTACCCCCACACTTAGCAATTTGAGTATCTCTTTTTTTCACAACCTCCATCATGGGAGGATTTAGCCGACGTTGAGCATCACGTACCGGCTTCACGTTCTCTTCCATTAGAATCCTATGCATGCACATGGATGGACTAATGCCTTTGATGTCCGCAATTGTCCACCCAATAGCCGTTTTGTGCTCTTTCAAGACTCTAAGCAAACGGTCTTCTTGTACCGGTGTGAGGTTCTTAGAAATAATCACCTAAGCTCATCTCCATCTCCCAAGAAAGCATACTTCAAATGGTCCGGAAGCGGCTTCAATTCTAGTTTGGGCGCCTTCACAATAGATGGTACAAGTATTTCATCATTCACGGGTAAAGAAATATATGAAACATCACCCTTTTTAGCTTCTTGCAATGTCGCCAAAGCTCCACATATCTCCACCAATTCCTTGGAGATTTCAACATCCAAGTTAGACAAGCCATGGACGTCCAATTCAATGCTCTTTTGCAACACCACATCAAGTTCATCCTCTCGGTTCAATTCCACCATTTGTTGCGCTAATGAATCAACCACATCAATGGAGTAAACGGAATGCACATCACTTGGGTAGCGCATGGCTTCAAATATATTAAAGTGTATTATCTCCTTGTCGAATTCCATAGTGAGTGTACCCTTATCAACATCAATCTTCGTCTTTGCGGTTTTCATGAATGGCCTCCCAAGAAGTAAAGAAGTAGATGATCGGTTCTCATTGTTGTCCATATCCACCACAAAGAAGTCCACCGGAAAAATAAGCTCATTTACTTGCACTAGCACATCTTCTACAAGCCCCTTTGGATATATGTTAGACTTGTTTGCCAATTGGATAATAACTCTCGTCTCTTTCAAAGGTCCAAGATTCAAGGAGTCATATATTTCTGCCGACATCACACTAATGGAAGCCCCCAAGTCAAGTAAAGCATGTTCAAACCTTTGCTTACCAATAGTAATTGGCACCGTGAAACCACCGGGATCCGTGCACTTTGTAGGCATCTTCTTCAATAGCATAGCCGACGCACTCTCGCCAACTTTAGTAATTTCATTATCAAGCAACCTATCCTTCTTGATGCATAATTCCTTCATGAACTTGGCATACCTTGGAATTGTCTTAATGGCCTCAATGAATGGGATGTTGATTTCAATCTTCTTGAAGATATCCATAAGTGCCTTGTCTTGAGCTTCTTTCTTGGATTTAGCAAAACGACTAGGAAAAGGAGGTGGAGTAGTGAAAGAAGGCACCGGTTCCTTTGATTGATCGGTTGGTGTTGAATTCTCCTTTGGTGCGGTTTCCTCCTTATCTTTGACTACCTCTTCAATAACTTCTTCATGATGACTTGGACCCTCCACTTGTCTTCCACTTCTTAGAGTAACCGCATTAACATTCTCTCTTGGATTCACAAATGGTTGTGAAGGAAGTTTTGTGGATGCTTGAGATTTTAATAGGTTCACATCGGTCGCCAATTGTCCCATTTGAGTTTGTAAATCCTTGATAGCCGAATCGGTCTTTTGTTGGTTTTGTTGGCTTTGATGGAACAATGACGTAAGACCTTGCATCATGACATTAACGCTTATTGTCATCAATCAAAGAATCACGCTCCTTGACTTGTTGTGGTTGGAATTGTTGAGAACCACCTTGTTGTTGAGGTTGGAAACGTGATTGTTGAAAACCACCTTGTTGCTCATATGGATTAGGAGCCGCCGCTTGCTTGTTTGCATAACTAAAGTTGGGATGATCCTTCCAACCGGGATTATAGGTATTGGAGTATGGATCGTACCTTGGCCTTTGATTTGGATATAAAGCATTCACTTGTTCGGTCTCACCATCCGGAATAATTACCGCGGCAATCCTTTGCATCATAATCTCCATGTTAATTATTCTTTGATCAAGATGTTATGAATAATCACTAACTTCATGCACTCGCCTAACCATTGGTTCATCCCTTGTGTAGAATTGTTGCGAGTTTGCCGCCATACTTTCAATCAACTCTCTAGCTTCGGTCAAAGTCTTGTTCAGTAGTGCACCACCCCCCCCCGCCAAGAAGAGACCTATCACTTGAGTGGAGAGCTTCATAGAAGTATTGGAGTATCATAACGTCACTAAATTGATGGTGTGGACAACTTGCCACCAACCTCTTGTATCGCTCCCAACATTCATACAATGATTCTCCCACTTGTTGTTTCAATCCACAAATCTCCTTGCGAATTTGAGTAGCTTTGGATGCGGAAAATATCTCTCGAGGAAAATTTTCTTCATCCCATTCCATGTTGTGATACTTAGGAAGGCAAATAATATAACCATTCCTTAGCATTGCCCGCCAAAGAAAAACGGAAAGCTTTCAACATTGCTCCATCCGCATTAGTCTCCTATGGAAGCATGGCCATAACTATGGCATAGAAGTCCATAAGATGTTTGTTTGGGTCCTCATTCACCATGCCATGGAACTTTGGTAACTCTCTAATCAACCCCGCTTGATCTCGAAGGTTGAGTTAGTTTGGATACACCATTGTTGTGTATCAAGCTTGTGAGAAGCTAGGTCCTTTAGTGTACGATCGGCCATTGTTTCTTCCTCTTTGTCCGAATCACTTGATGAAGAAGGAGAAAGTGGAGTGTTAATTGCTCGAATGAAATCCTTTAGTTGAGTGCTTGGGATCGAAGACGTATTGGACTCGGTCCACCCCCTCTAAGCATTCACCAAAGGTATAACACCTGAAACAAGATTCTCACAAACTAAGTTAGATACGGTAAAGAATCTAACAAAGCAAGAATAAAGCAAAAAGAAAAATAAAAACAACTAAAAATCGCCCGTTGCTCCCCGGTAGCGGCGCCAAAATTTGATGCGTGTCGTAGGTGCAATCAAATTAATTCAATATTTCCACTCAATTAAAAATAATATAATGGAAGTCAAGTTCGTTCCCACGAGGAGCAAGAGATCTTAGTTGTAAAAGTTGTCACGAAAGGGGGTGTAAAAAAACAAAAGAAAATAAACAAAGCAATTAAAATCGAAAGTTGAAAACAATAAGAGAGACAAGATCAAGGAATCCTTCTTCGTTACAAACAATGAATCAAGTTATGTTCTATTCTACTTGTTATTAGTCACAAATTATCACCAACCGTAGGTAAAGCAGCCTAGCTCGGGCTAAACCCCTAAATCCCTTGTATCACCGGACACGGAAGTTCTCGACTCACCGGATTCTAATCACCAAGCCACCTAGAATTAGCTCAACCTAGATGTAACTTGGCTCATGCATTAAGTTTTATGAATTTCTTAGGTTGATATTAGTAGTTAGACTCTTAGCTCAAGGTCCACTTGCTAACGTTGTTTCTACACACAATTGCTCCACGGAATCCCTCCGCAAGGTCTCGTGTTTGTTACTTATGTAAAGAGTCAAGAAACGATTACTTATCTCCTAACTTTCACTAGCTTTAGATCAAATTAACAAATCAATTTAGCGTGCACTCCAAACATTCTATCAATCAATCATGAATGTCTTAAGATCATTCCTATTAGTAAAAACAAAACGATAATTATGTGAAAAACTTCAAGATAGAATTTGAAAACAAAAACTTAAATCATATGTTAAGAACTAGAATTCATCCTCAATCAATAAGAAAATTAGCTACTCATGTTTTTGAAATTCACACCAATAATAATTAATTAAAAGAAGAATTTTCAAATTCACACAAATAATTAAAAAGAAAAATCTTAGAAAAACAAGCAAAAACACAAGTGATTGTGTGTAGAGAGGTGTGTAGAAGTTGTAGAAAACTTCTCTATTTATAGGCTTCAATATTCTCCAAATCTTCTAAGGAGTAGAATCCTTTTCCTTTTTTGCAATTCAATTCCCAATTCCAAGCTTTTCTTAACTCTTCCACCTTCTCTTTCCAAATTTGAGTCCAATTCTCCATCCAATTCCTAGCCCAAGTCTTCACACCCATGAGAGAAGTCCATAGAAAATTCTCGGAATTTTTGCTCGCCGGAAAAGCCGGATTGTGGCGAATTTGGCCGGAAAACGTCACCGCCGGAAAATTTCTCCGTGAAGAGAATATTCAACCCGGTCATTCCGTCGTCAACGGGTCGGGACTAACGGGTCAAATGGGGTCAACTCAGATCCGGTCAGTCGGATCGAGGGAGTCAGCTATGAGTCGAATCGCCGGTCTTAATCGGTGAGTCACCGGAATCGATTGGGTTGAATCACATTCGAGTTGATTTGCCTTGATTCGCTTCCGGCCTAGCCATTGCAAGGACCAAATCTTTGTTCTTGCACCCATGATGGTGCATTGCAAACACCATCTCTTCCCATCTCACTAATAGCGGCACCATCATTGCTTCAATGTCATAACCCAACAACATCTCGACTTTTGTACTTCATTGAAATCCTTAGCACAATCCAGGCCATCACACTAATGCAGTAATTCCATCTGCAGTAAACGAGCCTCCATCTCTCATCTCACATAATTCATACCACCATTCTTTGCAACATTGCACCTTCCTGCAACTTCAACTACTCCCATCGAGTTCGGCTCGAAGCCACGGTTTCGGTGCACACAAGTGCTTCTTCATCTACCAAACCCGGACCATACTCCCCGCCACTTCCTTCTCAATCACTTCCAGTTCCGGCTTTCGGTACCATCATATCCCGCTCATTCTCTATAACTCGCAAACAATCCATCAAAACTCATTCGCACTTTGCTTTTGTCATATCACCACCAACCGAAATTCAGCCTTAGCTCTCCTTTGTAAGCAACCACCAAGAGCCGAAACACCACCTGCAATACCTAAACCAAATACCGCCATTCTCGGTTCACTAGTATCTCAATAACCCCACAAATTGGCAGACCAACCTTCACTTTGCAATCTTAGTATACTCATATCATCGGCTCGCCATGAGCCACCGGCAATGAAACATTTCAGAGCCATAACGAAGAACCACGACCTTCACAAACCACCGGCACCGCTCTATAACTATGCTTAACCACAACTCCAGTGACCCACCGCCTCCATTGCATCCACGTAACCCGCCTAGGCCCCTCACATTTGCACGGGCCTACACTATCTTGCATTGGCCAAACTCTTGTGGTGCATAATGATTGCACTTCACAACTTCGATTTAGCTTCGCACCAGATGCCGCACCTTTGCCTGACTCGGCAAAAATAACACCCGGTTCCATTTGCGGTTTCACCACTCCCTTCATCATATGTGGCTTCCCCCACCACTGTTCGGGCCATTGTTTCTCCTGCCGATACCTAACATTCATCTAAAGTAACACATTCCTCACCTGCACCCGCAACTCTTCTTTGCTATCACGATTCATTCCCTTCTTTCACTCAAACCCATGGAAATCGACAACATCAAAACCCATCACTTCTTTTCATCTTCAAGTGCTCGTTCAAACCCATCAAACACCCTACCTTGTAATTTGTCACACCCATCTAGCCAATCAATATCACCATTAATCAAGCAACTCGAACTCATTTGTTTCATCAATTACGCCTACCAACTATGATTTGCTTCGATTAATCATCTGCCATAATTTCTCATCATACTTTCTTCTCTCGGTTTCAATATCGGCGACCTTTGCTTTTAGCTTTCTTCTCCATCATCAAAAACCAACAACAACATCGGGAATTACTCACCATTTCTTCCTCTCTCGATTCCTCGGACCTAACAACGAGATCGAGAAATCGAACCATTCTTCCATCATCTCTCGTGATTCACTCATCATGAGCTCGTCAATCATCATTGCTACGTCTCGATCTGGTTTCTCAGCGGCAACGTCTCAAAATCAAACCCTAATTTCTTACGGTTTTCATCTGCTTCTTACGGGCTTACACCTTCACTCGGTGTAGGAATAATGAAGAAATGATTGAGAAAGAAAACCCTTTCTCGATTTTAGGTTTAGAATTATAATTTCACGGATCCGGGTCGGGTCAGATGGGTCAGACTCGGTTAGGGTATGGAGCAGAGTTTAGGGTGTTGGTTAAATGGGTTTGGGTTTCAACATCCATGGATATAACCCAACCCTTTTACCACCGATATGACACTATGTTTTACGGATAAGGGCTACCCAGTTTGGCAACCCCTTAACTTGAACCGTCCCGTCTCGTAGTGATCCTCCCAAAAGAGTTGCCCCTTAACCTTGACTGGGCTCCATATATCAATCACTTTGTAAAATGACCTTTTTGCCCTTTTGGCTCAAATTGGGTGATTTCTTCTTCTTTTCCTCCGTGTGACTCCATAGTAGCTAAAAAACTCAAAACAAGCGTAAAATACATAATTTACAAGAAAAATAGCAAAGAAAGCATAAACTACTAGATAGTAAATTAGGTGTATTCTACACCTATCAGGTCCACATGTTAGGAGACCTCATAATGAAGATGGAGATGGAATTACTACATCAGCAGAAATTGGTTCTTCTTCTAGAACACAAAGGACTAATGCAGGAATGAGAACCACAGGCTTTGGTGTTACAACAAATAGTAGGCAGACCTACTAATGGAGGAGTCCCTAGAGGTGGAATTCCACCTATGGCAGCTGTTAGAGCGGGGGAGGCGGGGCTGAGTGCAAGAGGAGTTTTAGGGCGAGCCGGTGGTTCGGGTGGAGCCCCGTTAGGGCGGAAGGAAATGTTATTGTTGGAGCTGTTAGGGGCACAGAAATGTTGTTGTTGAGCTGTTAGAGGAAGAGGAGGTAAGTTGAGCTGTTAGAGGTAGAGGAATTGGTTCAATCTGCAAACTCTTTGGGACTCGATCCTCTCAAACTTCCATAATCACAAGTGCAATCTACAAGAGGAAGGGGGAACCGAGTTTGTTGCAAGCTATGCCGAATGAGGTGGAGGAGTAGATTGCCTAGTTATCCAGATGGAGAAAATGACTAGGGAGGTCTCGCTTCTCTTATGGGATTAATCAAGACCAACCACCTGCAAAGAGAGGCAAACAAGCTAAGAAGGCGCCGGCATTGCAATGGTACTAAGTAAGTGTTTTCTTTTTGGTAGAATACAAGTTAATGATATCTAACTTGCTTATTTTGGTAGAATACAAGTTAACTAAGCACAACCGAACATCAACTTTTGTATTTATTACGTTGTAAATGGCAAGCTAAAGTACCGTGACTACATCACTTACTAAGCACAAGTCAACTAAATTAAAGTTACATTGAATTTACATCCTAATTTTGTAGTTCTTGTGAATGCTTTGATTATCTCAATGTTGTGTGGTCAATGTTGGTGGTGTTAACTAAAACGTATTTTGTAATTGTTTTTATACCATATAACTGGTTGTGATGGTCAATTGTGACGGTTCTCGGCTGTGTGCATCTCTGGTGCATCTCCGTTGTGGCTTCGCATTTTTTGTTTTTTTTTCTTCGAATATTTGGCACGTGCTAGCATCGCCTCTTAATGTGTGCACGTGTAGTCTAGATTTAACGAGTGGCAAACTTTGTAAATAACTAACTTATCAAGTTAATTTGTAAGTAACGGTTTGACCAAAACCGCTAGTTGACTTCGCTTGACTAACTAAGAACGACCCAAACACAAAATTGGACAAACTTTAACCCTAACGCAAAGGCGTACCAAAATTCACGACCCAAACGCAAAATAACTCTTTTT